>CAUYUJ010022448.1:141489-318989 GCA_963575745.1 Prorocentrum cordatum
CGCCCGCGGGCCCCACGCCCGGGGGGCGGCCTGCGGACCGTGGCGCTCCTGCCCGTGGCCGGCGCGCTGCGGCGGGCTGCGCGGCGCGGGCGGTGCTCGCGCGGGCCCAGGGGCGGCTCGCCGAGTGCGCCGCGCCGAGGAGGCCAGCGGGCCCAGAACATCTCGAGCAATGAAAACATCATGACGGCGGGTTTTTCCTGATTCTCGGCCTCTGGAGGCCCTCACAGGCCCCCGGGACCGTCAAAAAAGGATTCGGGATGAAGAGCTGGGGCCGACTGCTCCGATTCGATTCGATTCGATTCGATATCGATGGCGTCCGATTCCGATTCGATTCTGGGGGTTCCGTTTCGGCTTCCGATTTCTTATTGGGCGCGTACTGGCCTGCCGATTTCCGCCGATTCGACTCTTCCCGACTCGGCTGCCGATTTCTTCCGGTCCGACTCATTTCCATCGCCGATCTGACATCGATTCGATTCTGGGCTCTCCTTGGCCTGAAGAGGGCCCGTGGAGGGCATGCGTTCAACCACTCGTAGGAGTGACTCGGCGGCGAGCGACGGGGGGAAGTTCGAGGTTCCAGGTTCGAGGTTCCCTGGCGTCGTCGTCGTCGAGATTCCAGCCTCGGGGTGCGCTCCAGCAGCTGCGCCTCGCGGGGGGCGTTCCATGGGGTGCCCAGGTCGCCCCGAACTGCCACCGGGGACCCGAGTTATGGCCTGGAAGCCAGGAGGCTTGGAAGTCCCCCGGAGACAGGGAATACCTTTCAGAAGGCTGGAGGCCTGAGAAGTCCCGCGGCCTCCTGAGAAGGCCTTCTGAGTTGACTAGAGTGGCAACAGTTCTGATAGACAGCCAGAGTAGTATAGTAGGTCAGACAGCAGGTCTAGCAAGGGACGCTTTTCTCCCTCTTTCGCCTTTTCTTGAGCCTCGTCCTCCTCCCCGTCCTCCCTCCTCAGAGACCTCTTGGGAACAGCGTTTAGCAGCGCTTCGCTGGAGAAGTCGGCAGAAAGAAACCAGATACCAGGGGCCACAAATGATTTAATGTGCACTTCCCGTGCCTTGTCAGCCCTGCCGTGCCAGGTCGGCATTTTATGCACGGGTGATGCGGCCTTGCGTTCCCATGGGTGCACGCGGCCTCGTGGTGTAGTTCCTACATGCTAAGAGGTGCGTCGTACTCTCAGGCTCCGCGGTCCAAGCGAGTTCGAAGGATTGGAATTCGGCATTGATGAAGATTCAACCAGTCCGTGAGTATCTTTGTCGTCGTCCTCCTCCACCTTACTATCCTCCTCCTCCTTCTCCTCCTCCTCCTCCTCCTCCTTGTCCTCCTCCTGTTTCTCCTCCTCTTGCTCCTCCTCCTCCTCCTCCTCCTCGCCCTCCCCCTCCTCCTCTCTCGAGCTCGCAGGCTCCCCAAACGTCCTCGCGACCGCTCTTGCATGGGCCCCCCACGGGCTTTCAGGCGCTGTGGACGGATCCGCTGCCCAGGATTTGGGCGCCACAAATGTTCACAGTGTGGGTGAAAGGCCGATGTTCCACCATCATTATCATAGGCACGAGGGGGAGGGGGAGGAGGAGGAGGAGGAGGAGGAGGAGGAGGAGGAGGAGTAGGAGGAGGCGGAGGAGGAGGAGGAGGAGGAGAAAGAGGAGGAGGAGGACGACGACGAAAGGGAGGACCAGCCCATCCCCCCTTCTCCCCCATCCTCCCCGTGGTAGCGGTTGTGGAACACATGCCCATCAGTGGACCCTCGGATGTTTCGGCTCTTGCCCATTGGGCCAGCGTTTCGACCCGAGGCGCTCTTCGATGGCGCCCTGCGGCCCTGCAAGGGCCCCTTGCGGGGCCGAGCCCGGCCAGACGCTCTCGCCGCATTTGTTTCTGATGCCACGGCGCGAGGAGGCGCGGGGTTCAGGCCCCCCAAACTCGGGCACGTGAGGACGCATCGCCGAGGCATCGGCGATGGGGTTCGAAGTGGAGCCCATACACCTTAGGCGATGCTTAAGAAAACCAAAGTTTTCGGCCAGAGTCTCGATTATTCTTAACGTTTCAATGTAAACCTTAAGATTTTGATAGAAATGTTGGGTTTCTATGCAAGTTCTGAGACTATGAATTTCTTAACCCATGATTTCTTAAGCATTTCGCAGGGTGTACATTACACTCCACGCTGACGTCGCCGATGCGTGGCCGACGTCGCCGGTGCATCGCGGATGCGTCTGGGGACTCCGACCCCTCGATGTGGCCGCGTGCCGGGGATAGTAAAGGTGACCCGCCACCTCTTCACCCCCTCCATCTAATTTTCCACGGGGCGTACACCTTAGGCGATGCTTAAGAAAACCCAAGTCTTCGGCCAGAGTCTCGATTATTCTTAACGTTTCAATCTAAATCCTAAGTTTGTAATAGAAATGTTGGGGTTTTATTCAATATCTGAGGCTATGAATTTCTTAACCCATGATTTCTTAAACATTTCGCAGGGTGTATGTGGGTTCAAATTGCCAGAAGTGGCAGGTTGCGAATTCTGGGGCGTAAGCAGTACTCACCCCCAGAGGTTCGCATCGCCGCTCTGATCTTCGCATCATGCATAGCACCACGAGTAATCCTTATTATCACTTTCGCGAGGATGTATCCAGGGAAGCGTAAGTTTTCGAAGACTTGCTGGCTCGCTCCCAGTACCCCGAACTTTTTTACCCCAGGGTGCGATTCTCACAGGGTTACAACGCCCCACAGAAATGCCGATGTGTTCGATGGCCAGTCCGTCCCCGAATACGCAGCGCTCGGACCCCATCTGGGCTGACTCTCTGGGGGGGCCTCCTCGGCGCTGCGCCCTTTCGGCGGCTGCCATCGTCGACGCGCCGACCGATGGCTCCGTCTCGCTCGCGGAGGCCCCCCTGCAGGGGAACAGCGTCTCCTGACGGCGCGGGGGGCTCGCGACGCCGCGCCGCGTGGGCTCGTCGGCGGCGGCCCAGCCGCGGCCGGCGGCGGCCAAGGTTCCCACGCGGGGGGAAGGCGCGGGGCCGTCTCGAGAGGGCCCTCTGTCAAGCAGTGGCGAAGCGCCCTGGCCTGCCTATACAACCACCACCGGCTGTGCTAGCACCGTGTTTGCTTTGCACGACATGTTCTTCGATCATTTCTGGCTGAGACCGTGTTCGGTTCTTACATCGGCTTCATGTGCTAATCTCTCCGCCTTTGCTGGTTGAACAGCCTGTGGTTCTGAGAAAGTGTCGTGGCAGGCCTGTAAGAATGCTGGGCCGGTCGGCCCCTGCTCACGGAAGGCTTGGGGCCGTCTCGAGAAGGCCTTCCGGGAGGCCGGCCAGGGCGCCCGAGAGGCCTCCCTGGGCAGCGGCCCGGCGGTTGCTGGGCCGGCCGCGCGCCCCTCGCGCCAGCCATTTGTGCGCACCGCCAGCAGGCGCCCCAGCTGCGGCAGGGGAGGCGGAGGCTGGCCGAGCTCAAGCATCATCGTCGTGGCTCTGTCGTCGCCGGTGCTGTCAACGCTCTGTCTTCGTCGACGTCGGCGCTCGTGCGTCGTCCCTTGTCTGTCGTCCGTCGTCGTCGTCGTCGTCGTCGTCGTCGTCGTCGTCGTCGTCGTCGTCGTCGTCGTCGTCGTCGTCGTCGTCGTCGTCCTCGGATTCGTCGTCCTCGTCGTTTTCTTAATTTTTCCCGTTTTCGTCAACGCTTTCTGTCGCCGTTATCGTCGTGTGGTCGCCGCCGTGTGGTCGTCGTGGTCGTCGTCTTCGTGTCCGTCACCGTGCGCGACGATTGTCGTCCTCGTCGTCGTTTTTGCGGCTGTCGCCGTCGTTGAAGGACCCTGCGTTTCATCTGGGTTGCGTCAGCGCGTGAGACAGCAGAAAACGCAGGAGCAGGCGGGAGGGGGAGGCGAGGGCCAGGAGCGATGGATCAGGAGGGGGAGAAGGAGCAGGATGCGGGGAAGAGGGAGGAGGACGAGGAAACCGATGCGCTGGATGAGGGAGCGGGGCGAGGAGGGGGAGTCGAATCGGCTTCGCGCAAAAGTGGCCCCTTCGTCGGAGTGACCTGTGGTGCGGGCTCACAGGGGTCCGTCCGCAATGTCCTGCGCACTTGAATTCTGCCTACCACTGGCTCCCGAAAGCCGCGTGCCAAGCCTCGGGTCAGCTTTGCGTGTCTTCGAACGGAGAGGGAGGAGCAGGGGGAGGATTGGGAGAGGTGGGAGGAAGAGGGGGGTGGGGGATGGGGGAGCAGAAGAAGGCGCCCACGTAGAAGTCGAGGTCAACATCTCGAGCGAGCCAGCGCGCCCTGCGCACTTCTCAGCACCCTCTTGCCCTGGCAGGGCAGCGGGCCCGCCACGGGCACGACCCAGCAGCTGACCGTATGCGGGCTGCGTGGCCGAGAGGCGCCAGGCTTCCGCGAGAGGCGGCACGCGGCGCAGGGCGCGCCTCCCCCCGCTCGAGGCAGACTCGCGACGGAGGTCCTCGGAGGTCTCTCCCGACGCCCCCGGAGGCGCCTTCCCCGAGGTCTCCGGGGGGGCCCCTCCGGAGGCTCCAAGGCAGGGGCGCCCGAGGGGTTGGCATCGCTCGGACGCGTGCACATGGTTGCTGCGGCGAGGGCCATTCACCCCAAGATACATACACGCGCGAAGCCGAAAAACGCGCGGGGAACGGACGTCCGGGCGATGGCAAGGAGGATGGGAGAGGTGAGGAGGGGGGGCTGGATATCATGGCCACGACACCTCCCAGAGTTCATGGCCTCCTCTTCATCCCCAGTGCATGCCCTGACCCTGCCCCCCGCCCCCCTCGTCGGCGCTCGTCCCCCCTCCGCGACCGCTCTGCGCCCTTGTCTCCCCCACTTGCTGCCGGACAGCTTGTGCCTGCCACCGCCTGGCCCAGCAGAGCGCGCGTGCGGATTGCCTCTGTCGCGCTGCGACAGAAAACAGTTCGGTAGTTTCACCATTCCCCATCCGCCTTTCCGCCGCACGCCCGCTTGCTCCCATGGTTCACAAACCGCCGCCGTTTCGACATCCCGATTCTCGATCCCACCCATTGGATGAGAAGGCCGCTCGCCCCGATGTGGGCTCGATTCACGAGAACACCCATTGGATGAGAAGGCCGCTCGCCCAACGGCATCGGAGCCCTCATTGACTCGTTGGCCGCTCCGTGAATCTGCTGCGCGCGGGAGCCAGTGCTTGGTCGCCCGCCCCGCGCGCGCCGGCGCCCCCTCCCCCCCGGCAGGAAGATGCGGAGGACAGGCTGTCCATGGCCAAGGTGTTGTGCTCCTCTCTCCTCCTCCTCGTCCTCGTTCCTTGCCCGTCCTTCCTTGTCCTCCTCGTCCTCATCTTCCCGCCTCCTCCTCCTCCTCCTCCTCCTTTAACGTCCTCCTCCTCCTCCTCCTCCTCCTCCTCCTCCTCCTCCTCCTCCTCTACCCTCCTCCTCCATCTGCATCCTCCTCCTCCTCGTCCACCTTGTCGTCCGCCTCCTCGTCCACCTTGCCCACCTCGTCCTCATCTTCCCGCCTTCTCCTCCTCCCCCTCCTCCTCCTCCTCCTTCTCCTCCTCCTTTAACCTCCTCCTCCATCTGCACCATCCCCCTCCTCGTCCACCTCGTCGTCATCCAGGGTCTTTCACCCTGCCTCCTCGTCGTCCTTCCATTGTCATGCTTCGTTCCTCCTTCTTCCACCCTCCTCCCCTCCTCCCCCGCGCGCGCGCGGGAGGCGGGGGGCGGGGATGGAGGGAGGGAGAGAGGGAGGTAGAAGGATGATTCAGCAGGAGTCAGGGGGGGAGAGGAGAGGGTGGAGGCGGGAAGTTACGGAGCTCGAAGGAGGAGGATGAAAATGAAGAAGAGCAGGAGGAGGAGGAGGAGGAGGAGGAGGAGCAGGAGGGGGTGGATAGGGAGGAAAGGGTAGGGACGAGAAGAAGGTACAAGGGAAGGGGCTCTTGTCCTCAGTGCGGCGGGCGTCGTCCTTTGTTATGTTCGACATGGTCTGCCTGTCCTTGACTCTTCCTCCTTCCAATTACTACTCCGTCCTGTGGCTCACCCCAAGGAAACGGACGGGACCAAGGCAAAAGAACACGATTGTCGTTCTCCTCTTCCCTCGTGCCCTCTTCTTGTCTGCTCATCCCTCTTCCTGTTCGCTCCTCGATTCCCCTTCTGCTCCTGCTCTGTTGTCTGTCCTCGGCCTCCTCCCCCTCCTTCCTTGTCGTCGTCCGCATCCTCCTCCTTGGTCAGTGTTCCTTCTTTTTCTGAGGGGGAAGGATCGGGAGGGCGATACACACGAGGCGGCAGCAGGACTGGGGCAGGTGGGATGAGGGGGTGGCGGCGGGGCAGGGCGAGGCGGAAGCAAGCGGAGCTGAGCATGAGGAGGAGGAGGAGGAGGAGGAGGAGGAGGTGGAGGAGGAGGAGGAGGACGATTACAGGACGATTACTAACCAGACAGCAAATCCCGCCGATATGCCGCTGGCGCATCTAGGGTTATCTTAACCCTTGCGGCGCACTTCACGCTTTGGGTGCCTGGGGGCATTGGGGGTGCCATCGGGCCACACGGCCTTACCCTTCGTTGAGGGGACCTCCCAACGCCGAATTTTATTCAAAGCCTCTTGGCCTGCAGGGGTGGGGTGCCCTTTACACATGCCGACGATGCCCGCCCCCAGTCTACCACCCGTGGGAAGGCGCACAGGTATACCTTGAGACTCTACTCTATGGTACTGGGGTCCTGGACATTTGCCACTGCGAAGCCAGTCCAAAATAGAACACTTCCCAGGGCCACTCTGGCAGTGGCAACACACCCAGGAGGGGCCGACCTTGGAGACCAGGTGCCCCGAAGACGCTTCAAGAGCCTTCCTTACGCGCCAGGCAGCGGGCGGCACACGGCAATCCTTACGCGGGCGGCTCTTACGCTCGTAGTCGGCACAAGCGGACGCCGCGTTGACTATAGCCAGCCTCCTCTGGACCAACCACACTTTAAATTCAGCACGGGCTAGATCTCTGACCTCTGGGTCGATTTCAGCTGAAACCTGCTCAACTCCTAGTTGGGCGAATTTGTCGGCAAGGTCATTGCCTCGGGAGACACAGGGGGTCTGGACCAGGGAGGCTAGCGAAACTCTATCTAGGTGCGAATTACACTTACTGAGCATCACTCGTCGACCTTGAAGGAGGAGGAGGAGGAGGGAGGGAGGGAGGGAGGGAGGGAGGCAGGGAGGGAGGAGGAGGAGGAGGAGGAGGAGGAGGAGGAGAAGGAGGAGGAGGAGGAGGAGGAGGAGGAGGAGGAGGGAGGAGGAGGAGGGGAGGAGGAGGAGGAGGAGGAGGAGGAATGGAGGAGGAGGACGAGGAGGAGGAGGGAGGGAGGGAGGAGGGAGGAGGAGGGAGGGGGGAGGGAGGGGGGAGGGAGGAGGGATGGGGATACGATGGAGATGGATCCTAAGTGCGTGTGCTTCACCCCTCGGTCTATTCCACGTGGTCTCCTTGTCCGTGCATCCCCCTCGCGCAGTGTGGTATCCTCCCTGTGGCCCATCCCAGGCAAAACGATCGTGCCCAATCCCAAACCGAACAATGCAATTGCTGTTACCCTCCTCCTGTTCACCCTCCTCTCCCATTCCTGACTGGTCCTGCTCGTGCTCCTCCTCCTCCTCCTCCTCCTGCTCAGTCGCCCCACTCTTCCCTTCCCCAGCACCCGCCTCACTCGTTCCTTTTTGGGCTCGCCCACCGTTCGTGAGTGGTGATCACCCCCCCCCATGCCGCTCCCCATCCACCTCCTCTCCCTCCGCATGTTTTAGTTGCATCTCCTCGTCCTTTAGCCCCCGTGATTCCTCTCCTCGTCTTCCTACTGTCCGATCTCCTTCCGCGGGCCCCCCTCTTCCATGCTTCGGCATCGTCCTCCTCGGCGTCGGCTTGCGAATGTGTTCCACGCAGTCCACCTCCTTCCCCTCCGCCCCCCTCCCTCGTCTCCTCCCTCACAGCGTCCTCCCACCCCTCACTCTCCTCCTCCTCCTCCTCCTTCTCCTCCTCCTCCTCCTCCTCCTCCTCCTCCTCCTCCTCCTCCTCCTCCTCCTCCCCTCCTGGTTGCATGTCTCCTTCATCCTTTCGTGCCTTCTCCCCCCGTGCCCCTCGCTGGCGTGTGCGTCGCCCCGCCCCCCCCCATTGCAGGATGAGGAAGGGGGACGGCGAGGAGGGGGATGGGGCAGGCGACAGAGGAGAAGGACGGCGAGGATGGGGATGAGGATGCTGCTGTTGATGATGATGCTGATGATGCTGCTGATGATGATGATGATGCTGATGATGGTGATGATGATGATGATGATGATGATGATGATGATGATGATGATGATGATGATGATGATGATGTCGATGATGATGACGATGACGACGTCGACGATGATGATGATGACGATGATGATGATGATCATGATGATGATGATGATGATGATGATGATGATGATGGTGATGATGATGATGATGTGATGATGATGATGATGATGTCGATGATGATGACGATGACGACGTCGACGATGATGATGACGATGATGATGATGATGCTGATGATGGTGATGATGATGATGATGAGGAGGAGGAGGAGGAGGAGGAGGAGGAGAGCCGGTGCAGACTTAAGATCCATCAGCGATTGCAAGCGACCTTCCCTCGAAGCTCCCCCGTCGTAGGTCCGTACAGAGGGTTCATTTTCACTGTGGGCACTTCCTCGCTGTGGGACAACAGTTTGAAGACCCTGGAGCGTGCCCAAACACTGTTCCCGGGACTATTCTGTGGAAACCAACATGGCGAATCAACGTAATTGTTGCGCCCTCACACTGCTGAGCCATGCCAGAACACGAGTTCTGGCACGTTGACCATGGGAATCCGTAAACTTCTGGCACATGTTTAAGGCGAGTGTGTGCGGCGCTCAGGCGAGAGCCAGATTTTGAAAAGGAACCGCCCGCAACCCGCGAAATTCGTCCAATAATTTGAATACGAATGTCCGCGTCGCTGAGGCGAGGGCCACATTTTGAAGACGATCCGCCCTCTGTCTGTGAATCTCTTGCAAATTCTTCGAACGAGTGTGCGCGGCGCTAAGGCGAGAGTCACATTATGAAAACGACCTGACCTTAATCTTTCAAGCCCTTGCAAATGGTGAAAACGAATGTACGCGGCGCTGATGTGAGAGCCACATGTTGAACACGACCCGCCCTCAGTCCGTGAAGTTTGTGCGTTTGTTAAAACGACTGACACCACTTGTGCGCGGCGCTAAGGCCCGAACCACATTTTGGACGCGATCCGCCCTCCATCTTTGAAAGTGTTGCCAGTGGTTGAAATTTCAGTGTCATGAGTGATGGGGAAGTCTCAGGGGAAACGCCCGTCCCGCGCCATTTCTACCGGCCTCGGGGTGCGACATGCAGGAGGTAGTTGTAAGGATAAACGCTGGAGGAGGAGGAAGACTAGGAGGAGGAAGAGGAGGATGAGGAGGAGGATGCAGTGACTTGTAAGGAAAAGGAATGGTGGAGGAGGAGGAGGTTGGCGAGAGGCGGGAGAGGACGGGCAGGCGGAGGAGGAATAGGCGGAGCAGGAGAAGGTCGTCGAGGAGGGGGAACATGAGGACGAGGACGAGGAGGGAGGGGAGGAGAAGGAGAAGGCGTGGGGGATGTCCTCCTCCTTTTCTGCCACTGCCGTCTCTCTCTCTGCTCCAACCTCGCGCCCTTTCGGAGCGCGCGCGAGGCCATCCTGGAAGCCTGGAAGCCTACAACATCCTTCTCTCCCTCTTTCTTCTCCTCCTCCTCCCAGAGGCCGCCGCGAAGCGGGAGGCGATCGAGAGCATGCGCGATGGGCTCGGACAGCAGATGGCGGTGAAGGCCCCGCCGCCAGCCGCCGTCTGCCTGACAGGGCATCTTCGCTCTCCCTTGCCGTCGCAGTCGCCGACAATCACTGGCCGTGTCATCGCTGGCCGAGGATCTGAAGAGGACCAGGTGCCAATGTTGCTATCCTTCCCTCGTTCGGCCTCCTCGGAGCCCGCCGCTGCCACCGCTTCGATTTGCTCCTTTGGGTCAGGAAGCACCCCATGGGGAGGTCCAGAGAGTAGCAGCATCGGTACGTTGCCCATCCCCCACGATGGAGAAGGTATAAGCACGAGGAGGCAGGGGGGAGGAGAGTTGGTTCTAGCTCGCTCGCGTGAGGGAGCGTGTCATTCGTTTGGTTGATGTCGGCTTCTACGCTGGCCTCTGCTGCTGATCTCAGTATCGACCATCGGTCGTATTGTGATCTTCCTGTATGGATGGTTCACAACATGTCTCCTCTTGCCCCCACCTGCGACTCCCACAATGTATTCCCAGCAGGGAGGCGATAAGATTGGCGTCGCAGCAGACGTGGCCAGCACCGTCGCTGGGAGATTGGTTTCGTCGAAGTGCTTGGGGAGCACTGGAAACCGATCGCTGCAACGAGCGGATGGGGTGTAGCAGAAAGGAAGTCTTAGGCAGAAGGTCTATTCGCATCCATTGCATACCACTCCGCCCGAGCAAAGGCACGGCCGCAGAAGAAATGCTTCCCCAGATGGTGGCGGACAGTCCGAGCTACCTCCACAGAAGCGCCCTCGCATCGTCGTCCGAGAGCCCGTGCACTGGGAGGCAGTAGACGGCGCCGGCGCGAGGATCGAAATCTTGGGGGGCAGCGCTCTGATTATCAACTGGATCAATGGTCTCGTGAAGTGTCAGTACGCGGTCTACGACTCCCAGTTCGGCGTTGCACACCGCACCATCGCGATGCTTGTGGAGGCCCGCGGCGCGCTCCCGAGGTACTGCAGCGCAAAATGGGCACGGCATGCGTGCACGAGCTCAACGCAGAGGCGACGAATTTGCGAACCAGCACGTTTTCAAGCACCAGCAGTACAGCTCAGTGGACAGCGTCCACTAGTTTTCAGTACAAGCAGTACCATTAGCTATTTCTGTCTCTATTGTGATGGCAGCGTCTCTGACGGCGGCGCTGGCGGAGGCTGGGTGCTCCACGGTTCTCGGCGCATCACAGCGGACGCCCTGGAAGAACGCAGCCAGATTGCCGATCTGAGTTTCGGATTACGTTTTGGTGCTGCGGTGACGGCGGCTGAACTGGAAGCCTGCGCGGGAGCCATTGCTCATCTAGGTGACGCTTTGCAGGACCCTGCTCCGGCGCACTTCAATCCTGAGCTCTTGCAGCATATGGGTACCGATCGTCTCCCCATTCTCTCACTGGCTGGCTTGTCGGACGTGCTGTAGCATTCCTGACGATGTTTTATATTATGCATCGTAGTTTCCGATTAGTCGTGGTAGGCATTATCGGAGCACGAATGAAGTGGCAAATTTCGAGTTGTTGCCACAGTTTGCCCAGGCTGCGACGTCCCTGTACTGCTGCCCTGCGCGTTATCAGATATTGGAAGTATCGCGCTTCAAGGACGACATAGAGTAAAAGCTACTGCTGCTCTGCGCTCCTCTGTCTGCAGCGCACTCCGACCCCAACGCCTCTCGTTAGTCAGATCTACCCCTACCCCTCCTGCGCGTACTTATGCGAGGTACTCATGCTCCCTCCCCCTCTTCCATCGCAGTGCGTGCTCCCGCTCCTGCCCCAGAAGATTCACGTTCACCCAGTGCGCGCTCCTACGTTGCCACTTGGCCGGCCGACGGTGACCCAATCTGTGACGGCCCATCTCTCCTGGCAAAAGGTGCGCTGTCAACGATTTCCTTTTCAACACCGACGTTTTGTCGTCGACGTTACAACGTTGAGTGTCAGTAGCACGATGTGGCGCCCACCCCGCTCGAGAAGGCGACATGTCGCTCGCGTTTTGGGGGCGCCCTTGCTCCCCAGATCCAAGGTGGGATTCGTGTTATTACTTCGACGCCCTCTACTCCTCATTCCTCCTTTTCTCCTCCTCCTCCTCCTCATCATCATACTTAGATGTACTCATACATTGACTTACTCACACACATTTTTACGCATACGCAGACCTGGTCATATTAACTTACGCATACTCAGACCTACGCATGCTCAGATTTACTCATGCTGAGACTCACTCATACCCAGATTTACTCATACTCAGACCTTCTCATTGTCTGAGTTACTCAGCACAGCAGATTGTGAGGAGATCTCAGGCGGGGCGCTAGTTTCAGCACCCCTAACATGGGCCGCCGAGGGGTATGGCACGGTCCCGTTCGCGGCCGTTTTGTGGGGATGTCTTAAGCGGTTTGCTTGGTTTTTGTCTCAACATCTTCTGCTCGGAGAGCAGATTGCGAGGATGTCTCAGGCGGGGCACTGGTTTCAGCACCGTAAGGGGAGCCGCCGAGGAGTATTGCACGGTCCCGTTCGCGGCCGTTTGTGGGGACGTCGCATGTGTTTGTTTTCGGTCCCAACATCCTTCGTTTAGAGAGCAGTTTGCGAAGATGTCCCAGGCGGGGCGCTGGTTTCAGCACCCCCAAGGGTAGCCGCCGAGGGGTATGGCACGGCGTTTTGTGGGGATGTCTCAAGCGGTTTGCTCGTTTTGTGTCTCAACATCCTTCGCTTGGAGAGCAGCTTGCGAGGATGTCTCAAGCAGGGCTCTAGTTTCAGCACCCGTAAAGGGCGCCGCCGAGGGGTATGGCACGGTCCTGTTCGCGGCCGTTTTGTGGGGATGTCTCAAGCGGTTTGCTTGTTCTCTGTCTCAACATCTTTCGCTTGGAGAGCAGATGATGAGGATGTCTCAGGCGGGGAGCTTCCAAGGGTGTTTTCACGGCTCCGTTCGTAGCTGTTTTGTGGGGATGTCTCCAGCGGTTTGCCTGTTTTCTGTTTTTGCGTTGTGTCCCGGGTGGCTCTCCCAGGTGCGTACGGCGGACAAGGAGGAGTGACCAAGTGTTGCTGGCGCAGTGCTTGTGTCACCGTGGGATGTTGTTTTCTTTCTCCGTGGTGCTTTCCAATCTTGTCGTCGCCAGCGGGAGAGGGAACTTGAGAAGGTTCATTCTCCCGCGTGCGTTTTGGGCTGGGGAGGGAAATTGAAAAGGTTCACTCTCTAGTTGCGGGGGAGGGATCACCTTCCCGCTTGTGGCTCATATGGTTCATATGGTTAGACGCTCATTAAAATATCCCAGATACAATATTACTTGTTTAAAACAGGGATGCACACATGGGGAGCTCCACGTAGTGACTGATTGTTCTTCCTGGAGAAGGGGTTCCTGCTGGGGCGCGGCGCGCATTGCTCCATCGCCAAAGTGGCCGCGTGCGAACGGACGCAGAGATGCCGCTCTTCGCTTCGGCGCCGTGCAGATGTCGCCTGACGGTGGCGCTGTCGCTGCGGCGCGGCTCGCAGCTCTCACTCGCCGAGTTGGGGAGCCTCGCGCGGGCGGGTGACGCGTCGCCCTCGCCCGGGCTCCGTGGACCATTCGCTCGAGAGTGGCGTTCCTGCGGGGGCGCGGCGCCTGCTTCGCTCGCTGGGCTGCCTGGCAGCGGAAGAAGGCCAAATGGTCTCCCCGCCGCAGCGCCGCGGAAAGATTGCCCACAGCCCCGTGCCCGCCTCTGCGCTGCCGGCGTAGACGCCCCTTCGCCCAGCCGTCGGAAAAACGGGGCCGCGCGCGAGTGCCTGCCGTTCGCTGGGTGGGAACGTGGTCCAATCCCAAATGTCAAGGTGTGCCACGCCTCTGGTGGGCCCTGGAAACGACAGGGCCGTTTCTGTTACCGGTTCCGTCTTGCCGTTTTTGTTGTCGGTTCCGACGCCGTTGTTGTTACCGGTTCGGTCGCCGTTTGTTTACCGCTTCCGACTCCAGCTCCAATCTTGGAGCCGTTTTTGTACCGTTCCCGGTCGCCGTTTTTTTGCCGTTTCTTTTTCCAAGCGACATTTTTCTGGAAACGGTGAAAAAACGGCCCTGCCGTTTCCGGGGCCCACAAAGGCCACGCCTGTTTATGGGGGGAAGGGTCGGAAAAGGCGGGGCCCGTCGAATCGTTCGATCTGGCTGTCTTGGTTCGCGCTGGCACGCCTTCTCCGTTTTTCCATGGGGCCTTCTCCCATCCGAAGTGCACAGTACCTCCGATCCCCTGCAATCGCCCCGATGGCGATCCCAGGCTGTCCTTCTTCTTTCAACATGGATGGTTTGTGGTCCACGTTGCAGCACAGGCGACATGAGCGGGACGCGGCGCACGTCGCGCGCGCGCGAGAGGGCGAAGTGCTGTGGTGGCTTCAGCACGGCGCAAAGTCACTGCTGCAAGTTGATCCGCCGTGTTGGGGTTGTGCGTGCTTTCCGCTCCCCAGGCCCAGCCCGTGTCGCAAGCGCAGCCGTACGGCAGAAAACCGAGTGTCGTTCCCTATTGCCCGCATCGGCCATTTCTGCGTGAAAGATGTCACCCCCTGTGCGGGGGCGGCACGTATCTGCTGGCCGCCAGGCCCATGAGAGGCGGTGCCGTGGGGCACGCGGGCGATCATTGCGTGTTGCATACAGACGTTCAGGTGATTTCGCGTTCATCTCGCGCGAGAGGCTCGAGCAGCGCGGCAATCTCTCGAGAACCCTAGACTGCGCGGCGAAACCGCCTCGTGGATTGTCTGCCCCGCTTTTCCGGCCCCCGCGGCTCCATGACCGCCTGCGTTGGCACTGACAACATATAATGTGTGAGCCAACGTTTTGCCCCCATCTGGCGGAGGACGACGCTGACAACGACGACGACGACGACGACGACGACGACGCTGACGACGCCGCTGACGACGCTGACCACGACGACGACGAGCGGACTGCGCCGAGCGACGAGCATCGACGACGACTATGACCCCGACGACGAGCGACGGCGGCTGGAGCACAGCTCGGGCTTCAGGCTGCCGTTGAGGGCGGCTCTGGTTTTCCCGGAGCACCCTCGACGAGGCACAGCCGATCGAATCGGCCCCGGGCTCCGAACAAAATGCTCCGAGAGCTCTGGATCGCGTGGGCAGACACGGCGGCGGCGGCGATGGCGACGCCGACGGCAACTGCGACGTGGACGACCGCGACAGCGAGCAACGACCGACTACGATGTCGACGACGACGGGCGGTGGCGAAAGGCAGCGCCGGCCGCGCCCCGGAGGCCCAGCGGCTGCGCGGGGAGGAGGCCGCCCGGGCGCAGGAGCGGCGGTGCGTGGACCTGTCGGCCGCTCCGCGCGCCGCCGACGCGCGCGTTCGCCGTGCTCGCCGCGCCGCCAGCGCTCCTCGCCGCCTCTCGCAGGGGTGTCCTGTGGTTTGCGCGGGGGCCGCCCGCTCTCCTACGGCCAGCCCGCATCGTGAGGATGGGCAACGTTCCCGAGGTTGGGAGCCCCCTGACCAGGGTGTGAGACATCAGGTGGTGGCCTGGAATCCCCGAAGAGTCACCGCCGGGTTTTGGAACGCGGCGTCCCCGCCGGGTCTTGTGACTCCCGGACCCCATCACCCTCGAAGCGGCACGCGAGGCCCCAATACAGGGTGGTGACACCAAGTCGCCCGAGACTCACCACCTGGGTACTGTCGCCATCACTTTTGGGGACTACCAACCAGGGTACCCTGGCATCCTTGCCTCCTCGGCCCAGCCCTGGCCACTTTCGTTGACCGCGCCCCGCTCGAAAAGCTTCGGTGTGGCCTTCCGCGGCCCTTGAATCCTCATCGCAGATCCTCACTGTACGGGTCGACGGCGCCCTCCCCGCGCCCCGCGGCCGCTCCCGCCTTCCCTTCTTCCCGCTCGGCTGCCGCCGATCACTTCGCGATGCCGTCTCGCTCGGCTTGCCCCAAGCGCGCGTGCGCATGGCCTCTGCCGCGCGACGAGGTAAAGAGCTGTTCGGGAGTTGGCGGTCGTTGATGCCTGGGGGCTCCCTCGCCCTCGGGGTGCTCGTCAGGAGGCTTTCCGAGGGCGTCGTTGGTTCTTGGAATTTCCCTCGCCCTCGCGTTGCCTTCCAGCATCTGCGCCTCGCCCAGCGCGTTCCGGTGGTGCCTGCAGTGCCCTGGCGCGGCCGCCCTCGCAGCCGACGTGGTCGTCATCTTCGTCGTCGCCGCCGCGATTGCCCTCGCCTGCGTCGTCGAAACCGCCGTTGTTGTTGTCACCGTCGCCTGCGTCGCCGCCGCCGTCGTCGCCGTTGTCGCGGTCGGCGCCGTAGTCGCCGTCGTCGCAGGTCGTCGGTCAGCGCGCTCGTCGTCGTTGTCGCCATCTCTATCTTCGCCGTGTCGCAGTTGCCGCCGCCTTCGTCGTCGTCGGCGTAGTCGGCGACGCAATGTCAGCTTGCGATTACAAAAGGGTGCCCCCCCCAGAACTGATGAATAGACACCGCGGGGCGCGAACTTGTTTTTTAATCACTCGCGCCAGGGGGTCGTCGCTGGCGCCGCCGAGGGGATCGTGTACCCCCCTGCATGACAGCCTCAAAACGACTGCCTGTCGTATAGAAATTGTTTTTTAAGGATCGTACACATCCGAGGCGAATGTGCGTTCCCCCTCTCAGGCGTCGTCGTCATCGTCGTCGACTTGTTCGTCGTCCTTGTCGTCGTCGCCTTCGTCGTCGTCGTCGTCATCGTCGTCGTCGTCGTCGACAGCGGGCCTGCGCAGCCACCCCCCCATCGGCCATCCGCAGTGCGACGTCGTCGTCGCCGCCGTCGCCGTCTGCCGTCCGCCGTGTGTCGTCCTCGTCCTCCTCCCGTCGTCGTCGTCGTCGTCGACGAAGAGAGCGGCCGGTGGAAACGGGCGCAGGCAGGGCGGGGGACGGCGGCGACGACGGCGACAGAGGTGGGGAGGAGGACCACCCGCCTTGCTCGAGTCGGACGAAAGGCTGGGGAAGGAAAAGGGGGGTTACAAAGCCTGCTGCGCGAAGCTGTTTCCGGTCGCCCCGCCGAGGGGCTAGTCCTCGACGCATGGCCGCTTTCGGCGCCAGGAGGCGTTTGGAAAATCGGTGGCGTAAGCTGGTTGGCAAATCCCCCCTTTGCTGCGCACCACTTTCGTCCAGCCCGCCTTGCCCGCAGGCCCGCATCGGTTCGACAGAAAGGGGGGCACCCTGGCTTGGCTTTGCTTCCAAACGCTCCCCCCTTGCCCCTCGTTGGCGGCCAGGCGTCTGCTCTAATCACCGGCGCCGCCCCGTTGATTTTCAACGTGGCGGGCGCCATCCCGCGATTCGACCAAGCAGGGGAAGTATTTCTTTAAACGCGCGCCCCCCGCGGATTCGTTACTCATGAGCTGGCATTCGTCGCCGTCGGCGTTGCGTTGTTGTTCGGTCGCGGCTCGGGATATGATCGGAGCTGCTTGGAGGTCCTGGTCGCCGTGGTCGTCACCGTCGTTGGCGTCGCCCTCGTCCTCCCAGTCGCTGCCCCGCGCTGTCGCCCGCGGGCAGAGACGGACTCTCGCTGTCGCCGTGGCGATGAGCGAAAGACACGCTCAACCGCAGCGGAGCACTACGATCGGCTGGAAGAGTACAGCGGAAATCCATGCCAAGAAGCACCCTGCTTGCCTCCAGGGTGCCCTGAGTTTCTTGGGTTTCGACTGCTTTCTTTGGAAAGCGTGACGTTCCCACACCAATAATCAATGGACATCCTGGGGCCTCAGGGTTGGGTTTCTTGTGGATGGTCTCGTGTGGTCGAGCTCCTACTGTAGATGCCATCAGCGATGAGTTCAAGCACGTGGACGCCGTCTTTCGGCCTCCTAGGACGAAGACTCGCAGCGGGGCCCTCTGGGGGAGAGGGAAGCTAGGAGGAGGTAGGACGAGAAGGAGGGACATCCGAGGAACACGAGCAGCAGCAGGAGGAGGAGGAGGTGGGGGAAGGAGGGGGAGGTGTTCTGGGACGAGGGGGTGGGGATGACGCCCTCCCTCCCGCGCGAGCCCGCCCCGTCCTCAGGCAGCGGAGCTCGAGAAGGCCGCCCTCGCCGAGCGCATTGCGCGCAGGCGGCCGCGGCCCTGCGCTCCCGGCGGCGCCTGTCTCCTGCGCCGGCATGCCCTCCTCCATGCCCGGCCGGGCCCGGGAGGGGTGGCCCCGTCCAAGGGGGCTCCGGGCGCAGCTCCACCCAGATCTGACAAGAGGCAAGCCAGGCCCTCCCTCCCTTCCTCGGGGCGCCCCGAAGGCTTACTGGGCCGTCTTGTGGCCATCTCGGACGTCTTGGGCCGATCATGCGCTGATGCGGGGCCCTCCCGGACCCTCTGGGCGGTCTCTTGGGGCCCGCTCGTCCTGGGGACGTGCCGGCCCCGAGAAATTGACGCGGGACGCCGCGACGGGGCCCAGGAGGCACGCGAGAAGCCCCAGAAGATAAGAGAATGTAAAGGTGATGCCAGCGAAATCATCTCCAGGATTGAGAAGTGAGGCCTCAGGGATTCCGCAAAGGACCCGAGGGCAGTCCACTTCGTGCCACGGTGGCGGATCTTGGCAATGCGACGGCCGTATACAACAACGAACACGACTGAGGAAAAGTAGCACGAGGATCAGTCATATAAGTGACAAGGATCAGTGGGGGGAGGAGGAGGAGGAGGACGACGAGGATTGCTCTGAGGTGGAGGAGGATTCCTAGGAGGAGGATTCTTAGGATGAGGTGGAGGAGGAGGAGGAGGAGGAGGAGGACTATTCCTTTCAGGTGGACTCCTCGGCGTAATCACAGGAGGAGTGCTCGTAGGAGGAGGTGGAGGAGCACTCCGACGAGGAGCGCCTCCAAAGTTGGAGGAGGAGAAGCAGCAGTCCGCCATGGCGCATGCCGAAGAAGAGTCGCAAGAAGGGGAGGAGGATTGGTTTTGGGAGGCCGTGGAGCAGGGCCCACCACAAGGATGGATGGGAGGAGGAGTGCTACCATGAGGAGGATCAGAGGAGCTCTTGGACTTCGCTAGGGGGGGGGGGTAAGACGCCCAAAAACCTCGCCCAATTATCTCGATCATCGAATCTCGATCCTCCCATCCTTCCAGGATCCCTGCGGAAGGAGCATGCGGACGGCGGTGGGGGAGAATGAGGAGGAGGGGGCGGAGGAGGAGGAGGAGGAGGAGGACGAGAAAGAGGAAGAACATGAGGAGGAGGGGGCGGAGGAGGCCGCGGAGGCAGCACTACTCGGACCAGTTCAACGCTGCGCTGCAGGAGGCAGAGTCCCGCAAGGCGCAGACCAAGGCCCGAAAGGACGCCGAGGCGGGCGTTGGGAGCGTACACGCGTGTAGATATGTGTGTATGCATCTGTGTACCTGCACAGATACACAGTTGCACACGAATGAACTTCTTGACGCTGCGCGTGTCCCCACCGCCCATCAAGAAACGATGCCCAGGCGAGTTGCCTGTCAGAGCCTCCTCGGATGTCTCTTGGAAGCTTGTCGGAGGCCTCTTGGAGCGTCTTGGGGGCCTCTTGGCGGTCCCGGGGGCCTCTCGGAGCCTCTTAGGTGCCTCGGGGGGCCTCTTGGGACCTCTTGGGAGTCTCTTGGGAGCCTCGTCGAGGCCTCTTGGGCGTCTCTCGGGGCCTCCTGGGCTCCTCTTTGGGCCTTCTTGAGGCGCTCTAGGGAGCCTTTGGTGCGCTCTTGGGGCCATCTTGGAGGAGATCGCTGAAACAAAATGGAAGCTCCAAATACGGTCCCCCTCGGGAGCCCCACATCTCGCCTTGTAGGCTCCTCTTGGTGCGCTCTTGGGGCGTTCTTGGGCGCTCTTGGGGCCGCCTTCGGGCTCTCTCGGGCCTCTCTTGGGACCCTCAGGGGCCCTCTTGGAGCTGGCTTTGGGCCTCGGAGGGCCATCGGAAGCGAAAAGGCGAGAAGGCAACAGCTCAGTGATTTCCCCATGTTTTTTTTTAACCATTTTGGCCTCCTGGGGAGGCTCCGTGGCCACTCGGAGCCGTCTTGGGGCTGTCTTGGGGCCTCTTGCAGCATCTTGGGAGCCATATTGAGCCAGCTTTGGCTATATTGGACCATCTTGGAGGTCATGTTGGGCTCTCCAAGGCCTTCTTAGTTATCTTGGGGGTAGGGGGAGGGGTCAAGACACCCTCCAGATAGCAAGCCGTCCAGCTCACTCCCACCTGCCCTCCCAACACATCAGTAACACCCGAGCCTCAGCATGTTCCGCGGTCGTCTTTGGATGGACAGCTACTGGCAACCAAAGCCGGCCCCAGGTGCGCGACGCTTGGGCGAGGTGCGCCACGCGTGCCAGGGGCGCCACGCGCGCCAGGCACCCCTGCGGCCCGAGCGGGCCAGACACGCCTAATGCGCCAGATGCCACCTCCAGCCGCGCCAGGTGCGCCACGTTCGGGGCACGTGCAGAGTGTGTCACGTGCGCCTGCGCACGTGACAGCACACATCGGGAAACATGTCGGCCTCCACCATTCCTGTCGAAAATCAATGCCCATCATTGTGTCTGGTGGGCCTGCGCACAGCAGGACCCCCGCCGTCCCTGATCGCGGGGTGACCGCGCACGATCCACATTTAGCCGCGAGGTGCATTTCGTATTGTGCGTTTGTCAGGGATGGAAGCCCTGCGCGCAGCAGGCAATATGCTAACACTCCATCCGCCCCTGTCGAAAATAAATCAAAAATGCCCGCGGGCCTCATGAACATGATTCCAGACTTTGCCCCAGAGTGTATTGTATATCGTTTTTTGACAGGGATGGTGGGGGGGCCACATCGGGTTGGTTGCGCATGCTCCGAATTTGGAGGCAGAGTGAGTTTTGTATTGTCTTTTGGTAGGGATGGTGTGGGGGGGGGAGGGGCCCTCATAATGTGCGCATGGCTCCGGGTTGGCTGCCGGCCTGGTGGGGGAGGGGGTGTTTATTAACAGGGAACAGTGATCAAGACACCCTCTCCGCACGCAAGCCGTCTAGCTCACTCCCACCCGCCCTCCCACCACATCTTTGGCATCGGAGTCTCGGCATAGCCAGGGCTCGCCACTAGATGGACAGCCACTGGGAACCAAAGTGGACGCCAGGTGCGCGACGCTCGCCGCGGGCTCCACATGCGGTTGGTGTGCAATCTGTGTAAAAAAGTGATGCCCCCCCGTCCGCAAGGTCCAGATGCTGAGGTGGGTTATGCGCACAGCAAGCATCATCATGTGAGCACCACCGCCGTCCCTGTCAAAAAACTGTGCAAAGTGATCGCGGGTGGCCAGCACAATACCCACGACGTTGTCCCAAACGTGTGCATTGCATTGTTTTTGACACGGATGGTGGTCCTGCACAAAGCGGCTTCACAAAGGGTGCCCCGCCATCCTTGTCAATAAGCAATACGCTCACGGGGCGCCAGCGCACTGTCCAGATTTGGGTGCAATGTGCACCACGTATTGTTTTTGACAGGGATTGTGGAGGGTGTTGGCAGGGTGGGCCCCGCAATGTGCATTTTGTATTCTTTTCTGGCAGGGATGGTGGGGGGGGTGCCCGCATGGTTCCGGGTTGGGTTGGCTGCCGGCCAGGTGGGGGAGGGAGTTTTTATGAATAGGGAACAGCGATCAAGCTACCCACACGCCCGCAAGCCGTCTAGCTCACTCCGACCCCCCTCCCAACACATAAGCAACGCCCGTGCCTGAGCATGTTCAGCGGTCGTTTTTGGATGGACAGCTACTGGGAACCAAAGCCGACCCCAGGTGCGCGACGCTTGGGCGAGGTGCGCGACGCTTGGGCGAGGTGCGCCACGCGTGCCAGGGGCGTCACGCGCGCCAGGCACCCCTGGGGCCCGAGCGTGCCAGGCACGCCTGATGCGCCAGATGCGCCACGTGCTCCGAGTGCGCCAGGTGTGCCGCACACTCCAGCCGCGCCAGGTGCGCCACGTTCGGGGCACGTGCAGAGTGCGTCAGGTGCGCCTACGCACGTGACAGCACACATCAGGAAACATGTCGTCCCCCGCCATCCCTGTCGAAAACCAATGCCCATCATTATGTCTGGTGGGCATGCGCACAGCAGGCCATGCGCCACCACCCCCGCCGTCCCTTTCAAAGACCACTTGGCAGTGATCGCGGGATTGGCGCGCATGATCCAGATTTTGCCGCGAGGTGCACCCTGTATCGTTTTTGCGTCAGGGATGGTCGCCCTGCTCACAGAAGGGAATCTGCTGACACTCCCGCCGGCCCTGTCAGCAACTTGCCTGACGAAGGGCTCAACCATATGCAGCTGTGAGTGCCGCGAGGAAGATGGGACGAAGGAGGGGGGCGCGCAAACTCCGAGTAGCGCACTCGGTATAGGCTTCTGCCACGAAACGTGTGAAGTTTGTGCCTACATGAGTCGGGAGGACTCCTGCGAACGTCCTCATTGGGGCCTTCAGTGAGGTGTGTGCCGAAATGGGGCGGCGGTGCCATGCGAACTTTCCCACTGGGGCCTTCGGTGGAGCTCCCTATTGGGGCCGCGTAGCGTGTGAGAGTTGTGCCGAAATGGGCGGGGGGACGCATGCGAACCCTGCCACTGAGGCCTTCGGTGGGGCTCCCAATGGGGCCGAGGGTCGTGCCAAAGAGGGCGCGGGGACGCATGCGAACCCTGCCACTGCGGCCTTCGGTGGAGCTCCCTATGGGGCCACGAAGCGTGTGGCATGCCGAAATGGGCGGGGGGATGCATGCGAACCCTGGGAGCTCCCTATGGGGCCGCGAACCGTGTGAGGGGTGTGCCGAAACGAGCGGGGGGACCCATTCGAACCCTGCCACTGGGGCCTTCGGTGGAGCTCCCTATGGGGCCACGAGCCGTGTGAGGGGAGTGCCGACATGGGTGCGCATTCTATTACTGGGGCGTTCGGCGGAGCTCCCTATTGGGGCCGCGTAGCGTGCGAGGGGTGTGCCGAAGTGGGCGATGGGAGGCATGCGCGCCCTGCCACTGGGGCCTTCGGTGGAGCTCCCCACGGGGCCACGAAGCGTGTGAGGGGTGCGCCGAAATTGGCGGGGGGAGCCCTGCCACTGGGGCCTTCGGTGGAGCTCCCTATGGGGCCACGAGCCGTTTGAGGGGTGTGCCGAAATGGGTGCGAACCCTATTACTGGGGCCTTCGGCGGAGCTCCCTATGCGGCCCTGAAGCGTTTGAGGGGTGTGCCGAAGTGGGCGGGAGGACGCATGCGAACCCTGCCGCTGGGGCCTTCGGTGTAGCTGCATATGGGGCCACGAAACGTGTGAGGGGCGTGTTGAAGCTCATGGCGATAGTGGTGACGATAACGCTGCTGAAGATGACGATGGTGGGGGTGATGGCCATGGTGGTGGTGATGATGATGGTGGTGGTGATGGTGATGATGGTGATGATGGCGATGACGGCCATGCTCATGAGGATGATTATGGGCATTGCGATGATGAGGCTGATGACGATGACGATGATGATGATGATGATGATGATGATGATGATGATGGTGATGATGGTGGTGGTGATGATGATGCTGATGCTGATGCTGATGATGATGATGCTCATGCTGATGCTGATGCTGATGATGATGCTGATGATGATGATGATGATGATGATGATGATGATGATGATGATGATGATGATGACGATGACGACGACGACGACGACGACGATGGGAGGAGGGAGGGGGCAGCGGGAAGGAAGGAACACGGGGCGCTGTCTCTTCAAAACGAGGACCCAACACCACAGGATGTTTTGGAACAGTACAAAGTGCTCGCGGGCGTCACCAACATGACTCAAGACTTTGCCCCCGTGTACTCTGCATGGTTTTTTGGCAAGGATGGTGGGGGGGCGCATCGGGTTGGCCGCGCATGCTCCAAATGTGGAAGCAGAGTGCGGTTTGTATTGTCTTTTGACAGGGATGGTGGGGGGCGGGCCCTCATGGAGTCTGCATGGCTCCGGGTTGGCCGCCGGCTGGGTGGGAGAGGGGGTGCATATTGATAAGGAACAATGATAAACCCTTCCCTGAAGGGGGAGAGGGAGGGGTTGGAAGAAAATCCGCCCTAGACCACCTCCGCCCAGAAGGCTTGTGGGATTGTTAATTTTCCCCGAACACGCTTGCACTTAGGGAGTGCTATGTCTGGAAAATGGACCGGTGGGGGGCTGTTGGTCTGGCAGCTCTGCTATCGCCGTCGCCGCCTTGTAGCCGCCCGTCGTCTGGGGCTGTCTGTCGGTCTGGCAGCTATGTTGTCGCCGTCGCTGCCCCGTCGACGCCCGGTCGCCGCCCGTCGTCTTATCCTGGTTGTCGGTCTGGCGGCTGCATTGTCGCAGTCGCCGCCCCGTCGCCGCTTCGTCCCCGCCCGTCGTCTGGTCCTGATTGTCGGTCTGTCGGCTGTGTTGTCGCCGTCGCCGCCCCGTCACCGCCTCGTCGCCGCCCATCGTCTGGGCCTCGTTGCAGCGCCTATTTTGCTCACCACATAGATTACACCACATCGAGTGCATCAGATAGGTTACACCACTTATTTTTCACAGCCAAGATGGCAACACACGGGTTACACACCATTACATCACATAGAGTGCGTAGTATAGTCTTTGTCACACATGTTGCACTTCATATGTGGCCATGCACATTACGGTTGGGGTCGACACTGTACGTTCTTTTGATATGTATATTCGTTGGTCCGAAAGATACCCGTACCCGGGGCCAGCCAAGGTGAGATGGGCCGTCCGGGGGACTGGGCGTTTGCTATTGTGCCCGGTCAGCTTGCCCCGCGCGCGCCAGTGCAGCATCCGCGTGTCAAGACGCAACGGCGCGCTCGATGGACGGCTTTCTGATTGCAGCGACAAGCGCTGGTTTTTGTTAGGGACGTTTCGGGGCATCATGGTGCGCGCGCGGCTCAAAGCCGCCTGTCCCAATTGATAACAAGATGCGTTTCTTCGCCATCATCCTGGCAACCAATGCGTCTGGGCATGCCCTGAGGAACGACGTTGCAATGTCGCGCCCCCAGGGGGCCGCAGCGGCCACGTTGGGGACGGTTCTGGAGGGCATGTTGATGTGCTCGAGAGCGTTTTGGGCTTGCCGCCACCTTGGCTAGGTACGGGGACCTGCCTGAAACCACCGAAACATACCCGGACCTAGCTGGGGCGGAGCGGCGACACCCCGGCTAGGTACGGGTATGTTTTTGTTGTTTTCTGTTTTCTGGGGGCAACCGTGCATAGCTGGGGTGATCCGTGCGCGGCCGTCCAAGGGGGGCGGCCTCTGGCGACCTCGCCCAGCGCTCAGAGCCGCGATGTCTCTGCATCGATCAATTCGCGATTGGGTGGTTGTCGCGCTATGACGTTCGCGCCAGAGTTCGCATGCACCCCCGAGTGCGCGTTGATTCCTCAACGCCAGGATATGTGTCTCTGGGGGCGCGCCTCCTATGCAGCTGGTCTACATTTACAGCAGCCAACTCGGGGTCGGCCACCCCGCCGATTCGAGCGCACGCGCGATCGGTGCTAACGTGCGCCTCGAGAAGACAGCGGTCTGCAATGCTCGATCGGCCGTCGCTTCTACACTTGTGCAGCCGCCGTCAGCTGCCACGAACCGCCCCCCCGGACCCGTGCCACCCTGTCTAGGCAAGGGTAGGGGTATCTTTCGCGCTTGAGATATACCTATATGAATATATGCGTGTAAGCATTCACGATGTCGTTGGCACCGGTACGCGTGCCCAGACATGTGTTCATTCAAATGCCTGAATAGTGTTTGCCTGTCTCGGGCGCCCTGGTGGCGCGGACGCACCGTGGTTTAAATGGATCGCGGCCTTGGGAGCGCGAGCCCGGCATTATTTACGAGGCATCGTGACCCTCGGAGCGCGAGCCCAACGTAATGTACGAGAGACCGTGGCCCTGGAGCGTGAATCCTGAGTAATTTCCGAAGGATCGTTGGCCTGGGAACGCGAATCCAGTGTATGACCCCCGCGTCATTTACAAGAGATCGCGGCCCTGGGATCGCGGACGCCGAGTGATTTACAATGGATCGTTGTCTTGGGAGCGCGGGCGCAGCGTAGTTTACGAGTGATCGTAGCCCAGGGAGAGCGGACGCAGCGTAATTTACGAGAGATCGTGGCCTTGGGAGCGCGGTCCCGTCGTAATTGTTTCGTTCATGGGTCCTCCGTGCGTTGCCCCTTTCTGATTCTGCGGTGTCTGGTGGGGGAGGGCGGGGGGGAGGCAACCCGCGTTCTTTGGAGCAGAAAAAGAGGCTCGCCTGGGAGCGGGGCCCCGTGCCACGTCCCGTGGCACGTTCTCTGACGGGTTCCCTGGCACGTCCCCTGGCGCGTCGGCTTGCACGTTTCCTCGCACGCTCCGTGGTGCGTCCCGTGGCGAGTCCCCCTGGCACGTCGCGCAGCGTGTCCCGTGCCACGTCCCGTGGCACGTCTATCGGCACGTTCCGTAGCGCGTCCCCCTGGCACGTCCCGCGGGGCGTCCCCATGGCACGTGTCCGATGGCGCGTACCTTGAGACTGTTAGCGGCGCGTCTCCCTGGCATGCCCCCCCTTCATCGCCCGATGGCATGCGCAGCTGAGGTCGTGAGAGACTGTTCCACGCCTCGCAGTTTTCAAGCCCTGTCCAGGTTCGTGGGCCGATCATGTTTTCAGGCCAAACGGCGCGGCACGTGACGCGAGCGGATCCAGACGGCGCAGCGCGTGACGCGCGCGGATGGCGAATTCTATAGTGCTCACATGAGAAGGTCGCCATATTGGTGGGAGGGGGGTGATGGGGGAGGGCAGGAGGGGGTGGTGGGAGGGAGGCCGATGTGAGGAGGAGGAGGAGGAAAAGGAGGAGGAGGAGGGAGGGAGGCAGGAGGAAGGGAGGAGGTGCGGATGAGGAACGATCGCGAAGCCGACGCCGACCGCCGGCGACGGCGACGACGACGACGACGTCGACGACGACGACGACGACGACGACGGCGTCGAGGGCTCCGCCGCCGCGGGCTCTTTCCGAAGCAATGCTCTCAATCGTCCTGGCTGCCCTGGGCGCCTTCGGAGGCGGCGCGGCGGGAGGCGGGAGGCGGGAGGGTCGGCCCGCGGCCCACGGCCATCGCCCTGCGGAGGCGTGGGGGCCCACGGCCATCGCCCTGCGGAGGCGTGGACGCCCCGGGGGAGCCCCGGGAGGGCCAGGGGACGCCACGAGGGCAGGGACGAGTCCACATCGGCACCCCCGCGGCTCCAGATGTCGGCCCTCGGGCCCCCCTGACGGCCTGGGGCCAGCCCGAATTGTCCGGCCTCCGGGGGCTGAGCTCTGCTTCGCTATGATCAAGGGCGCCCTCGAGGGCGCGAAGTTGTTCGCGCTTCGCGCTTCGCGGTTCGGCTCCGATTCCTCCGCATCTTCCTCTTCTCCCCTGGGAGGTGGCGCGAGAGCGCGAAGTTATTCGCGCTTCGCGCAGCGCGAAGCGCGAAGTTGGGAGCCCTTGTATGATGGGGGCCACGGGGCCGGCGAAACGATGTTTTAAACCGCCGCCTCAAACTATGCTCTTACCCATCCGTCCACACTGCCTGCACACAGGGAGGACGAACAGCGATCAGCGACGAAGCAATCGTCAGCAAAGATGCCCACTGAGGAGCAAGAGGCGACAGGAAGAACAGTGCGCGTGGTGGAAGCTTCGCGGCCGCCAGGACGGTTGGGGGGCGCGGGCCGCACTGGAGCTCACTCACCTTCCGCCCGCTCGTCGCACCGGTGCACGGCGGCCGCCTCCCACCACGCGTCCCTCCCCGCGCCCGGGCTCGGCGCTGGGTAGGCTTGTTTGGGAGCAGCGACCACGCAAGCAGAACCGCGACGCTGCGTAGCTGCTCGCGCCCCACCGTTCCCAGACCCCTGATGTCGCGGTGTTTTTGCAACGTCAACCCCCAGAGGTCTGGACCCCTTCCCGGGGACCAGTTGTTCTTCCTGAGTCGTTGTTTGACACCCCCGAGGCCCAGCGAGGGCCCCCAGAGGCCGAAAACAGCGAACACCATCCCGTCGTGTTTTTTTTCCACAGCGCGAGGAGATCTGGGTGTCTTGCTCGAGCCCCCCCGTCGCCTCGCTGCTTGCTCGCACCGTGCTGCGGGCCGCCGCGCCCGCGATCGCCTTCGCGCGGCGGCGTCCGCGCCCCTCTGCGCCTGCCGCCCCGCTGCCCGAGGACCACGGGGCGGGGTGCCGGGCCTGGGGTCCCCCGCAGCCTCGCCGCCCTGCTCTGGGGTGCCGCGGCGGGCGCCGCGCTGGCCCCCACGCCGCCGCGTGCTGTCTGCGCTTCCCGTCGGCGTCACCCCAGCACGGATATGTGCTTGCTCGGGGATGCTGTATCTGCGATGTTGGAGCACCCGCCGTCCCATCGCCATCGTTCCATGGAGACGATCGCTCAAGTTCTTTTTTCCGGCTGTTCGGGTAGCCCGCGCCACTCTCCTGGAGCTCGCGCGCGGGGTCAGCACCGGGGCGGCACTGTGGGGCGCGGGCCACGCCTCCGCGTGCTGTCTGCGCTTCCCATCGGCTGTCACCCGCAGCATACTTTATGCTACATGCGCGCCGCCCCCTCCGGGGCGACGGGCGCGCACCGAGAGAGTCTTGCACAGTAGGGGCGCGTGCCAAGAAACCAGTTGGATTTTGCCAGGGGGCCCTGGGTTTCTTGGATTTCGATGGGCTCCCAATCAGATCTTGACGATTTTCGATCGACGCATGTGGATTTGCACTGAACAAATCGCGGATTTCAGGGTTGGGTTTCTTGCGGAGGTTTCTTGTGGCCGAGCCCCCACTGTAGCATATGCGTCGTGGCGGGCGCTTTCTGGCCGCACCGCTCGGGAAGCGATGTACTACAAGGTGGGTGTGCTATATGTTTTTTCGTCGGACGCGCGCCTCCAAGGTGGGCATATGGTATTTGCCTGTCCCTGTGCGTCCCATCCCGGACCCCATCGCGCGGTGAAGAAATCACAGCGGGAGGTTGTTCGCTACCTCCGGCCTCCGGGGTCCCTCGCCGGCCCTCGGGAGTGTCACAAACGATGCAGGATGGAAAACCGGTCCTTGGGAAGGGGTCTAGACCTCTGTGGGTCGACTACACGTAGGAGTGACCCTTCGCCGGAGTGACCTTTGGAGCGGGCTCATTGGGGTCTCCCCGATCGCTGAGCGCCATGCGATAGTGGCGGTTTGCGTGCTTGGATTTGGCCACCTGGCGCCCCCTTAGTCCGCGCACTGAAGGTCACTCTTGCCCAGGGTCACCCTTGCGTGTAGCCGAGGGGGTCACGTCGTGAAGAATCACGACGTCGGGGGTCTGCGCTCCTCCTTGTCGAAGGACTCGGGCGGGAGCTTGTGTTCCGTCGGGATCCTGTGGGCACGCGTCTCGGACTGCGGGCGCCGGCCCCCCCCAGCAGTGGTCCGCACACACGTCTCGCCCCGCCCGCCAAAGGCAAGACAGGCAGGCGAGCCTTCCGGGGCCCGTGTTTTGTGAGTGTCTCTCGCGCCAGCGATGGGGGGGCCCTGACCTCCTCGCGTTGGGGAAAAGTCACGACAGGAGGTGTTTCGCTATTTTCAGCCCCCAAGGGCCCTTACGGGACCGAGAACAACGACTCAGGATGAAAGACCGGTCCAGGGGAATGGGTCGAGACCTCTGAGGGTCGACGTTGTGAAAAAGCATGACGCCGGGGGTCTGGGGAGGAACCAATAGTGTCTGGGGTCTGGGGAGGGGAGGCTGATTCGCGCTGGTGCCGGCTCTGACGCAACGATCCCCAGCGCTTCCTGGGAACGGCCATGGTCGCGAATCGTCGAAAGCGCTCTCTTGCCGCCCCTCGCCATGGCGCACACGGGGCACGCGAGCCCCTCGCCCAAGACGTCGACACCAGGCAGGAGCGCCACTCCGTCGGCGAGCTGGCCCAGAGCCAGTTGTGCTCGTGCTGCGTGCGCGTTGGGTCGGACTTCTCCGGCCCGGCGCGCCCTCCGCGCGCCACCCGGCAGTCGCCGAGTCGCGCTGCTGCTCGCGGTCCAGCTGTCGGCAGCTCAGAGATGGGGCCCTGAGGCGAATGGTAGCCTTAAGTCGGGCATGCCCCTCCACAGGAGGGACATCCCCAAATCGTCAAAGAATAGTCTGGGGACGATTTTTTCATTTTTAACAATATTCAAGATCTTTTGGTTCGTTTGTCTTCCAGAAATCCGCCTGTAGTAGGACATTCTCGACCGAATGGCAGACCGGGGATTCTAAACGGAGGGCCCCCCGCCCTCTTTCAGGGGTGGAGCAGCGCTCCCTGCAGCAACCAATCTATGCACTCTTCTCTCCCCCCCCGTTTTTGTGTCCCTTGGCCGGCGTTTCAGTCTTTGTCGCTTTCTATGATTCCCGCTTGTGAATGACGCGGCTCCGGCGGACTTGGCCGTTCAGGCATGTGCTCCTATTATTGGCCCCAACGTTCGTTTGTTTCCTTAGACTCACAAAGGGCCCCATCCTCGGGGCCCGATCGCTGAATCGCCGAAATTCGGCCTGCGTCATGTCGCTCCGCGAGTCCACCATCGAGACATCCGCCCTCCCCGTGTGTTGACGATGGCGCCTACCAGTGAATCGCTATCTGCGCGCGTCGTCTCGCCAGTGGCCAGGGCGTGTCTACCCACACCATGTCGTGAACCAGGGCGCGAGAGTCAACACAGGATGTGTCCATCTCGGCCCAGATCTTGCTCAGCCATCAGGCCCCCGCCCGCGAACGAGGGTGCGTTTTCTTTGCCGTTCGGCTCACCTCTGGCCCACTACCGCGGCCGCCGCGTCGGTCACGCCCTTGCCGAGGCTGTAGGCTGCGTCCGCGAGGGGCCAGGCTGGCGTCGCGCGCACGAGGTAGGCCATCCGGCCTGCGTTCACCGACTGAGCCAGCAGGAAGTTTACGTCCTTGCGGACGGGGATCGGACGAGGATAAATCCGTCCCAGGTCGTTCCGGAACGCTTTCAGAGCGTCCCCGAACGCTCTGGAGAGGCCGCGGCGCCCGAGACATCTTCCAGAGCCGCCGCATCTCAGAGATTCTCCATTTGAGCGACCTTAAAGAAAACGGGGTCGTCTGCGCCGACATTGGCGCGTAAGCTGCTCGGGTAAGGTCGCTCTTCAATCGCCGTCTTCTCCAAAGTGGCGTGTCGCGCTGGCGCACCGTGTGAGCCACCGCGTAATCTCGCCACGTCATCTCGCGTAAGACCCGTTTTTGTATCGTCGCTCATTGATCCATCGGTCGTTGAAAGTAGGATTATTTGGATCCTCAGATTCCAACCTATTTGAAGCGCCCCCCTACTTCGATTATCTTTTTGGCTTCACCTTTTCCGTCCTCATTAGGGCTCGGACGGATCCCAATCTACTCTCAGCGCATTCCTGCTTCATGTTTCTACATACTTCTTCCGACCCATGGGTACTCTGGGTTTCTTAATAAGCGTGGGGGGGTACCCCCCCGACAGGGGTCAACCTCGCCTCGTCGTCGCTCCGCGACGGGGGTCAGAGCGCCTTCGGCGCGCGGTGGCTGCCCGCGGCGGGGGTCGATGTAGGGCTGTAGGCGGGGGTGGCGCCCCCCCGACGCTTCCTAAGAAGCTCGGGGTGGCCTCGTCCGCTGCTGTCCTCGTCCTGGCCCTTCGTCTTACTCAACCCCCGCGGCCTCTGGAGCTCGGCCGGGGCGTGGGCGGCTCCCCGGCGGCTAGGCGCCTCGCCGCCCACGGGTTCGCCCCTGCTGGCACGCAGCGCAGCCCGTGGGCCACGAACGAACTGCTCCGCGCTTGTGGTATAAGTTGTTGGAGCACGCCAGAAAAAAAGCAATGACGATAAGCATACGAACAGCAATCTTAACAAGACTACGGAATAATGCTAGTATTCCTACGGGTAGTCGTCAGAAGCAAGAAGGACACCAGTCATGCTTGATATCAGTTTGCTGCACCACGCCGCGCGCGCTGCCCGAGGGCAGCAGCAGCTGCGGCGTCGAGCCCTGGAGAATGGCAACTTGACCCGAAGCCACAAACGAACGGCACAACCACACTCTTTCGACGGTCCTCGCGGATCTCCGATGAAACTGCGAGTCGCCTTTTTCTCACAGGGGCCGGGTGCCAGGGGGGATGGGGAGAGAACGTGGAGAAGGAGGAGGAGGACGACGAGAAGGAGACAACGGTTTTGAGAAGAAGTCTAGACAGGAAGACACCCCCCTGGCGGCGCCTCCGACGCCGCCCCTGGCGCGCTCCGCGCACCAGGGAGGGGGATCCGGTGCAGATCCAAGAGATCCGCGCGGACCGTCGACAGTTTACGCTTATGCCGTTTTTGTTTCATCGACTTCTTATCAGCATCCTTTTCTCCTTCTCGTCGTCCTCCTCCTCCTCCTCCTCCTTCTCTGCCTGTTCGCCCCATACCCTCTGGCACCTGTGAGAGAAGGGCGACTCGCAGCTTCGTCGGAGATCCGAGGCACTAGGTGCTGCGCCCTCCCAGCTGAAGGAGCTCCCCGCTTGACTAGGTCAGCCACCCATGGCGCGCCAATGGCCTTCCAGGTTAATCCTCGATTCCCCAGAAAATATGGGAAAATATGGGAAGTGGGGGGGAAGACAAAAACCCAGAAAATATGGGAAAATATAGGGAATCTTTTTATTTGTGTGTATTTATGTGTGTGTCCCAGTTCCCCTTCATTGACGCTGGGACCTCGTGAGGCCGTGCGATCTCCCAGCGGAGGGCCTCAGCTTCCCTCCAGCACCAGCGCGTCCTCCATCGCCAGGGATCAGACGGACCAATGTGGCCCTCTGGTGGCCAAAAACGCCGAGACGGGTGCATGGCAGGGGGAGCCAAGATCTGCGTCAACAGTTCATTCGGATGAGGCGCCCAGGCGATTAGAATACATCCCCGCGGCCTGCAATTGTGGTTTAAGTCGGTGTGCGCACGCAGCGACGTTGTCGCCAAACGGATTGTAGCCGCCACGCAGAACAAAGCGGCAGATAGTCGTGGGTCAGATGGTTGGTACCCAACTCCTGACTCCTGCTCCCCCTGCTCCCCCTCCTCCCCCCCTCCTGCTTCCCTCCTTCTTCCCCCTCCTCCTTCCCTCTTCTCCCCCTCTTCTCCCCCTCTCCTCTTTCCTCCTCCTCCTTCCCCCGCCTTCCCTCCTCCTCCTTCCCGCGGCTCCCCCTCCTCCTTCCCCCTCCTCCCCCTTCCCCCGCTCCCCTCCTCCTTCCCCCTCTCCTCTCCCTCCCCAGCCTTCCCTCCTCAGCCCGCCTGGGGAGGGCCAGGAGCACGCCCCACCCACCCAGCGGAGCGCGGGGAGAGGTGGCAGACATGCGGCGGCGCATCGCCGAGGCGAACAACAAGGACCGGGGCCCGGAACATCTCTCCACGACGAGTGGGCCGACTGGAGCTCGGTCGGGCCGCCCAGTCCTGGATGATGATGACGATGGTGGTGGTGGTGACAATGTCGGCGATGCTGAAGATGGTGGTGATGATGTCTACGGTGTTGATGCTGATGTGGGCAACCCTCGTGTTTATGCCGATGACGGTGGTAGATGATGCGAATGGTCGTCGACACCATCGCCACCACCACCATCAGCCCCACCATCATCATCGTCGTCATCGTCGTCGTCATTATCATCATATTCAACCGCGCTCGTTCGACTCGCGCGACGCTTGATCCGAGCTAAGTCCCGGTCTTCACAACCCCCCCCTCCCTCCTCGCGCTCATTCTGCTTGTCGCCGTCTTCCTCTGCGTGTTTGTCTCCATCCTCCTCTCCTCTCTTCTCCCCGCTCCTGTTCATCTGAATCCTCAGGTCCCTCCGCGTCCTCGGACTCGTGTGTTTCCTCACTGTCGTCGTCTCTGTCGGCCTCCCCCTCTTCCTCCACTTCGTCCTTCGTGCCGTATGTGTCCTCGTTGTCGCCTCGTCGTTCTTTTCCTCGCCATCGTTTTTTTCATTTCACCTCTTCATTCTCATCCTCTGCTTCTTCTCATCGTCGTCCTCGTCGGAGGAGGGGGAGGAGATTGAAGAGGGGGAGGAGAAGGAGGAGGAGGAGGGCTTGACTTAGCGCTGTTAGGAAACAGAACTAGGAGGAGGGGAAGACGGGGAGGAGGGGGAGGAGGAGGAGGGGGAGGAGATGACAGAGACGTAGCAAGCCGTAGGGCAGACTGCGCCGAGACTCAGGAGCAGATGAGGCGCAGGAGCAGGAGGAGCACATGAGGAGGAGGACGAGGAGGAAAAGAAGGAGGAGGAGGAGGACGAGGAGGAGGAGAATGGCAGGCCTGACGGGCCCCTGCACTCCTCGCGGGGCCAAGGCTCAAAGGAGGAGGGAAGCCGAGGTGCAGCAGCGACTCTTTGAGTTGAAGGGGGACCACTGGTGCCATGATTGTGGGCCCATGGGCCTTGCATCGCTCGGACCTGCGCATTTCTTCTCGGCGAGGAACATCGCGGAGCATCCTGGAGCACATTGCGAAGAAGAGATTCACGCACGAAATTAGAGCATGCGCAGGGAGTGGACGTCCGAGCGATGGCAGGATGGGCGCGAGAGGGCAGGGCGAGAAGGCTCGGTAGGGAGCACAAGCCGAGCGTAGTCGCTGTTCTGGCGGCGTGGACACCGCCCCTGTTTTTTTTCTGGGGGCTCTGCCCGAGAAGATCGCCCCAGGTTTTATGATGCAGGTTGCGGCGTGCGTAGTGTCAGGATCTCCAGACGTAGCGGCTCTGGAAGAGGAAGGGGGAGGACCAGGAGGACAACGACGAGCCGCAGGTGTTCCAGGGAGGGGGATCAGTAGGAGGAGGAGGAGGAGGAGGAGGAGGAGGAGGCGGAAAAGGAGAAGGAGGAGGAGGAGGACAGAGAGAGGGGGAGAGAGAGAGAGAGAGAGAGAGAGAGAGAGAGAGAGAGAGCGAATCAACAAAACAAAGAGGATGAGGAGGAGGAGGAGGAGAAGGAGGAGGAGGAGGAGGAGGAGGAGGAGGAGGAGGAGGAGGGTGAGGATCAGGAGGAGGAGAAGGAGGAGGAGGAGGAGCAGCAAAAGCAGTTGCAAGAGCAGCAGCTGGTGCTCCCGAGGAAGAGGAGCACTGGCAGCACGAGGCAGAGACAAGGAGATGGCAGCGCAAGCGGCAGCAGCCGCTGCTGGGGCAGCCGCAGGCGTCCCCCCGAGAGCGGGGGCAGCGACCGCCGAGGAGCGAGAGGTCCTCGGCCTCGTTCTCGGGATGGGGCACGGGAGGCGGGTCGGGGCCCGCGCGGTGCCCGCGAGGACCGCGGCCTGGAGAACCGGGAGCACGCCATGCGCCGCTACCGGGCCGTGGCCGAGCTGCAGGAGGAGGGGCCGGTGGCCCCCAATGTGGGGCTCCACTGTCGGGGGGGGGGAGGGTCGGTAGCAGAGGCATCTTCCAGACCTCGTGGCCCCCATTCTTCGTTCAGCACGTGCCCTGCAGCCCCCCCCCCCCGCATCCTCGCCCCCCCTCCCACCCGTCCGCGCACGTGCCCGGGACCATGCTGCGCTGACCTGCCTCTCTTCCTCTCCCCCTTTCGTCGGCGCACCTCGTGGGCAGCCTGCACCACTTCTCACGCTACACATCTTACACTGCATAGCTTGCGCCACGTTGCGTGCACCACATAGCTTGCACCATATACCTCTCACCACATACTTCTCACCACAGAGGCTGCACCATATAGACTGAATCACAGGGCTTACCTTTACTGAGCGCAAGTAGTAACTTTCTGTCGGGTCCACGCTTCCACACAATTCCCTCTAAGTGCAGTGGAGACCCATGCCAAGAAACCCCTTGCTTGCCTCCAGGGTGCCCTTGGGTTCTCGAGTTTCGATGGTCTTGCGATGGAAAGCGTGACGTTCCCACACCAAAAATCAATCGACATCCTGGGGCCTCAGGGTTGGGTTTCTTGTTGAAGGTTTCTTGTGGTCGAGCCCTTCCTGTAACTGGTATGCGCGTCCTCGTTCACGCCAACGTCGTCCCCCGTTTTCGTATCGTGGACGCCCCGTGCTATGTCCGCCGCTCTTGATTTTTCTCCAAAGTTGCCGCCCGTAGCCGGCTGTGGGCGATGCGTGTGTGCCTCGTGCGTTAGCGGATGTTGCTTGGTTTTTCGCCGGCAGGCCGCCCGTGGGCGCTTGATGGTACCCTCGCGGGTGCCTCGTTGTTGCCGCGTGCGTTAGTTGCACCCGGCGTGCAGCACCACACAGTACGGGGACGAACAGTGACATAAACATAAAATCTCGGAGGTCCGCGTGGCACTCCGAATTGTTATGTTCATGCCATTGTTTGATCCCCTACATCTTTCCCGCACGTGGGTAGCACCGCATGCATTGTACCACGTAAGTTGCACCACATCGATGCCACCACACAGTTTGCACCACATCACTTGCACCACACAACTTGCATTACCTAGCTTCAACCCCATAGCCTGCGTATCATCGCCCCAGTGCTTCTCATTCCGGTTATGTTTTCATGCTCGTCTTTCTGATTCTTCTCACTCTCCGTCTGCCGCTGCTCCTGCTACTCCTCCCCCGTCCATTTCAACCCAAGCTCTCCGCTTTTATCCCCGCGCCCAGCGACATTCACGCTGCCCCTCCTACTGTGCATGGCGCTAATTTGGTTCTCTATCTGCGAAAGAGCGCGTTCTGGGGTCGCTTGGACGGGGGGGGTGTTGGAACCGGAGCCCCCCCCTGGATAAGGGGGGGGGTTCGAACCTCCCCCCCCCTCTCGTCCCTCCCCCCCCCCTCTCGTGACAGAAGGGGGGGGGTTCGAACCCCCCCACCCCCCCCTTTCCTCCACTACTTCTCCTCTCTCCCTCTCCTCGGGTCAGCGCCTGCGTCGGCGGCGGCTGGCGGCGGCGGCGGCAGGGACGACGATTTCCCTTTCTGGGCAGGCGCCGGCGCCTGCGGCGGCTGGCGGCGGCGGGGAGCGTCGACGAGGACGACGGTGGTGGTGGTGGTAGGTTGTGGCGGTGGTGGTGGCGGTGGTGGTGGTTGTGGTGTTGGTGTTGTGGTGGTTTGTTGTGGTGGTGGTGGTGGTAGGTGGTAGGTGGTAGGTGGTAGGTGGTAGGTGTTAGGTGGTAGGTGGTAGGTGGTAGGTGGTAGGTGGTAGGTGGTGGTGGTGGTGGTGGTGGTGGTGGTGGTGGTGGTGGTGGTGGTGGTGGTGGTGGTGGTGGTGGTGGTGGTGGCGGTGGTGGTGGTGGTGGTGATGGTGGTGGGTGGTGGTGGGGGTGGTGGTGGTGGTGGTGTGGTGGTGGTTTGTGGTGGTGCTTTGTGGTGGTGTTGGTGGTGTTGGTGGGTTGTGGTGGTGGTGGTGGTTTGGTGGTGTTGTGATGATGGTTTGTGGTGGTGGTGTTGGTGGATTGTGGTGGTGGCGGTAGTTTGTGGAGGTGGTGCTGGTAAGAGTAAGAATAACGGTAATAATAGTCGTGGTAATGTCGTAATTTGTGGTGGTGGTGGGTTGTGCCGCTGGTAGTGGTGGTGGTTGTGGCGGTGGTGGTGGTGGCGTGGTAGATTGTGGTGGTGGTGGTGGTAGTGATGGTGTTTTTTTTGTGGTGGTGGTGATGGTGAGTTGTGGTGGTTGTGGTTGTGGTGGTGGTGGTGGTTGTGGTAGCTGTGGTTGTGCGGTGGGTTGGTGGTGGTGGTGGTGGTGGTGGTGGTGGTGGTGGTGGTGGTGGTGGTGGTGGTGATAGTGGTGGTGGTGGTGGTGGGGGCAGCGGTGGTTATCGTCTTTGCGTCCACGTTGTCGCCAGCGCCAGCGCCGGCGGTGCTGGCCGCCGCCACTGCCGGCGCCGGCGCCGGCGCCACGGGGTGGGGGGGTTTGGACCCCCCCCCCTTTTGGGCTGCCTCTGGTCATCGTCGCTGCGTCCCCGCCGTCGGGGCTGTTGGTGGCCGCCGGCGCCTGCGCAGGGGGGGGGGGGTCTAACCGCCCCTCCCCTTTTCTTGGGAGGGAGGGAAGGGGCCGGGGGGGGGTCGGGAGGGTGGTGGGCTTGGGGGGAGGGGAGCCCTCTTGGTTTTGATCGACGGCGCCGAGTGTTGGGGGGGGCACCTCCCGTTTCGAAACGCGCCGCCGAATGTTCCCAAGGCAAATGCCAGTGAAACACGTTCTCTCCTATCGGCCCACGGGTGTTCCCCCCACACAACCCCAACGTGTGATGTGCGGTCAGTAAAAGGAGTTGTACACAGAGGAGGAGGAGGTGGCGGGTGAGCAACCGAAAGAACAGCATTGGATCCAGAAGGGTGTGGCCCGCGTTGGGGCGAGTTCGTCATTCTTAACAGAGGGGGCAGGTCGCCGATCTTGAAGTGTGGACAGCGGTGCATCGGAACAGGGCCCCAGAAAAGGCCGAGAAAGGTTGTGATCAGGAGAAGGTTCACTGAGAGCTAAGTCGGTACCATGTTGCGTGTGAGAAGCAGTGTGCGGGATGGGCGGGCGAGCAGGAAGGCAGCATCAGGGGAGAGAGCACAGTAGTACTCATACTGCGCTCACCATTCGCCGATTGCAGTGTAGCTGCACGCTGGCCTTACCGCGATCGTTGCTGGGAGGTGTCCGCTCCCTTTCACTCCAGCAGATCAAGTTGTACTCACATTGAGCAGTTGCAGAAGGAGGAATGGGGCCGCGGGGCGAGGTCGAGTATGACGAGAAGGCGGGAGGGCAGCGGGTGCAGGAGCGGGCGTCGGAAGACGAGGAGGAGGAGCAGCAGCAGAAACAAGAAGGACGAGGAGGAGGAGGAGGAGAAGGAGGAGGGACATGAACATGACCAGGACGGGAAGGGAACAAAAGGAGGGGGATGCTGGGGACCAAGTGAGATGGATGGCACGAGGCGTTCCAGGAGCAGGACGTGGACGTGGATCCGGACGACAAGGATGACGATGACGATGACGATGACGATGACGATGAGGACCACGCCCACGGCCACGACCATGCTGACGACGACGGACGCGGCGGCGGTGGCGGCGGCTGCGGCCGCGGCGGCGGCGCGGGGGTGGAGGCGAACTCGCAGATGTACAATCGCTTGGTCGCAGAGCCCGAGCTGGCCCAGATGCGGGCCGAGGCCGCCAGACTGGACCGCGACGAGGCCGACGCGGACTGGACTCTGCCGCCGCCGCCGTCGTCGTCCCAGTCGCCACCGCATTCGCCGCCGACGTCGTCGCAATTGCCGCAGCCGCCATCGTCGCCGCGGCCGTCGCCGTCGTTGCCGCCATCGCCCGAGGCCGAGGCGGACCGGACGTTCAGCTCTCTCACGCGTGACTTCGAGGAGTCTCGGCTCCCGCCTTTTCTGCGACCGCTTGCGGCTATCCCGAGCTTCCTTTGCTTGTTTCCTCTTGTGGGCCATCGGGGGGGGCTCCTCAGCGCCACGGCCGGATCCCCTTCAAGGACAGGATCTAACGATCCATGTCCACCACCTGTGGAGGTAGTGGAAATGAGCGCTGGCTGAAGCATCAGCGGGCTTCCCCTCATCGGCGGTGAGCCCAGGGGGGACGTGAGAAGGAGAAGGCTTTCTCTGCAGGTTTGCGAGAAGTGTTCTAGGCCTTCCCCGAAGACGCAGGACATTTCTCAGAAGGCGCGAGGGCTTCTGAGAAGTCCCGCCGTCTTCTGAGAAGGCCTCATCCTCCTCCTCAGTTTCCCCCTCGTTTGCCGCCGAACTAAGTTAGCGACGATGTGGTCGGCGTTTCTGGCAGACGCGTGAGTCCTGGCCAGTACTGAGGAGTCTTACATTCTCATGCTCTCTGTTCTTGCCGCCCCAGTGAGCGCCTACGTCGAGCATGTTCCCATTTGGACCCCTTTGGCCATGTCCATTGCTTCCCGACGTGTCCTGAGAGATCGGTCCCGAAAGTGGCGGACATGGATTCATATGACTTCGGATCCGCTTCGAAATCCCGGCCAGAGTGCATCCTGGAGAGACCTGGGGGTTGACTCAAGGTTCGGATCCTCTTCTTGAGGGGACAATGGGAGGGAGGAGGAGGATTCGGAATGTGGATGGTCTTCGCATTTTCGGCCCTCCTGGAGGCCCTCTTGGGAGGCCTCGAAATCTTGGTCCAAACGCGCTGCCACTATTCGAAGGATGCCTGCTTGCCCGCAAGCCTTCGGGGGCAAGAGATTGCCCTCCTCCACGGCGAAGGGGGTCCATGAGGGATTGCGAGCAGCTTGATCGCGAGCAGCCGCTCAACGGTTCAAGAGCCCATTTGACTTTTTGCACAGTGCGACAGTTACGGTATCTTGTTGCCTGCAGAATTTGTTTCTTCCGTGCCAGCCACGTGCATTTGTTCTGACTACAACACTTCTTCCATTTCACTCTTTCGCACGAGCTGCATCTGAATCGTGACGACTGTGCCTCGCCATGATTGTGCTGACTGTGGTGAACGATCATGGTACACATTTGTGGCACAGAACAAATCAGCTACACTGTAGCGACATCACAGGATACTCATTCGACGCGTTAGAGACCAGGAATAAAAGCAGCATGGTCTGCAAGGTTTCTCGTTTGTCTACAAGCAGGTCTATCCCTGATCCCGGGGGCAGCTGCGGTATCGATTGCCCCAAATGACGCATTATGATGCCTTGTGTTTCTCTTCTTCCCTGTCTTCCTTCCCCTCCAGTTGTACTTCGACGCCCTCGTATATAATTTATGTGGCGTCCGAGCCCCTGGACCCAGGGGCAGCACACCTTCCCGGAACTCCCCCGCCCCCCGCCCCCCTGGCAACCCACCCTCGCTCCGGGGTCCCGGGTTTCTGCCAGGAGCTCTGGGGGGTATAGTTCAAGGGAGGAAAAACCACCCGGACCGGACAATTGGAGTTTACTAAACGGCCCTGGGCGTTTACTAAATAGCCCTGCCTTGTTTGATTCCTTCTTTGGGTGCGTTTACTAAACGGCTTCGCGTGTCGGGGTGGTTATTCTCGGGGTGGATGTTTTGCCTTCTAATAGTGCCGCTTCAGAAGGCCTCGCAGCCACAACTTCGGCCTCCGAGCGGCGCCAGGGACCGCCAGGAGGCCCAAGACCTGCCCGCGGAGGCCCGCTTCCAAGCCAAGATGCCCAAGACTTGTCCAAATGACTTGCCGTCTGACCGCCAAGATGCCCAAGACGCCGTCCAGCATGGCTTCAGTCAGGGGGAATATTCAAAACTATGTGTTTTTTAAAAAACAAAAAAACAAAAAATAATAGTCCGGGGACCATTTTTAAAGTAGTTTTCAAACTACAGGTTTGAGATATGCTTGAGTATTTGTTTGATGATTTATTTGTCGACCAGACACGCCCGACTTAGGGCATGGCGTCAGGATCGCCCGCCGACGTCTCCGGGACGCTCCCCTCCTCGCTCGGGGCGCGCCGCCGGCGCCCCCCTCCCCCCGTCGCTCCCCGAGGAGGCGCGGGAGCGCCAGCGGCACCAGGCTGCCGCGGCGCAGGCGCGCCAGGTGGGCGCCTCTGTCTCCTCGTCGTCGTCGTCCTCGTCGGCGGCGGCGGCGGCGGCGTCGTCGTTGTCCTCGGCGTCGGCGTCGTTGGCGTCGTGATCATCGGCCTCGTCGTCGGCGTCGTCGGCGTCGGCATCGTCGTCCTCATCGGTTCTGTCGGGGCCGTCGGCGAGGTCGGCCTCGCATGCAGCGTCGGCGCTGTCGTAGTTAGCCTCGTCTGCGTCGGCGGCGTCGCCAATGGGACCGGTCAGAGGAGGAGGAGGAGAAGGAGGGGAGAAGGAGAAGGACCGGAGGGACCAGAGGGAGGGTTTTTGTCGGGGGATATCAGAGTTGACTAAGCTGTGAGCATTTCGGCAGAAGCCAGCACGGAACTCGCAGAACAGTGAGACTAACGACTCTGCACGGACACCAAGGCAGTGTCCTTCCCACCCGCATGTCACCATCCCTCCGAAAGTCCCATCTTCTCAAATCAAGCAGCAGGACAGGCATCGGGTCGTACTCAGGATCGACTACCGTATCGCCGGTGCTCGGCCACTCTGGAGGGGGAGGGATGGTGGGAGGGAGGGAGGACGCATGATACCCCCAGCCGCGGGAGGAAGCGGCACTCAACTCGCCAAGCGAAACCAGAGTTGGACCCCAAACGGTGCACAGCAGGCGCTGACGGGAAGACAGAACTGCATGAACATTCGGCGCGGGAGCCAGTAGCAGGTCAAATGGCAGCACGAAGAATCTCAGCAACCTCAGCGACGAAGCCGACGGCACCTGTCGTCCAGAAGCGCCGAGGCCAGAGAGGGAACAAGTCCGACCCAGAACGCCCGCGCCCCGCACTGCTGACATTCCCTCCTCCACGTCAAGAAGCTTGACTGACCTCGGCTCAATCTGAAGGCAGACAGACTGACTGGGGAACTCGGCCAGACATGAGGGGGGGGGAGGGGGGGGGAGGAGGAGTGCGGAGTAAAGCAGGGGCAAAACAGGGGAGTCTCATCGAGCCGGGGAGGGGGGGGGGGGGCGCGCGCAGGGTACAATGACCTTGCCCTACATCGTCACAGGAATTTGGCAGCCTAGTCGAGACCACGTCGCCTTCGAGGGAGGAGTTGCGAAAGGAATCGCCGGGCAATAATCACGTCATTCTCACCTGGCGACGTCGGAATCGCAAGTGGCGTCTCGGGCAGAGGTCCTGGCTGCACCCACCAGCGCACGTGCATGCGGAGTACGGCATCACCCACAAGCCCGTCCACGCGATCCGGCAAGGGAGCGATCAGCCGGAAGATCAAGGATTGTGCCTGAACGCGCCCATCCTCACCGCTCCGACATATCTCAGGAGGGAAAAACACACAGACACAATTAATCACCGATTCCCCAGAAAAGATTGGAAACTGTAGGAAGTGGAGGGGAAGACGAAAATCCCAAAACTGTGGACAACTGTTGGGAATATCTTTTATTTGTATGTGTTCATTTGTGTGTGTCCTTGCGCCCCTTCCAAGAAGTGTGCCTGAACGCGCCCACCTGCACCCCTCCGACAGATCGGTGCACTCGCAGCACCACGTCGAGGTACAGTAATCACACGAGCGGCGGGAGGCCGACGGCGTCCGCACGCGGCGTCAGCATGAGGCGGGGGGGCGCGCGCGCGACTGACGGCTGACCTCCATCCAGCGCTCGGTCTCCGCGGGCGGATGGCGCGCCCAGGCCGCCCGCGGGCAGGTGACCTCGGGCAGGGACGCGGCGTGAGCAGCGGCTGGCAGAGCTCGAGCACCAGCTGTGGACGAGGCTCGGCGGGAGCAGCACCTCCTCTGGACAGGGCGTCGGCAGCAGGCCGATGGCCTCTGGCCCTGGGGCCCATCCGCCGCACGAGGATCCCGCACGGCGTCCGCCTGAGGCATGGCGGCGGCAGCACTTCCTCCAGACGCGGCGTCGGCAGCAGGCCGATGGCCTCGGGATACGGGCGCGCCAGCGGCAGACGGAGACCAGCCACGGTTCCACGGAGCCTCGGTCAAGGACGCCTCCAAGGGCCATCCCTGCAAGCCGCAGCGAGATAGCCAGAGGAGCTTGTGTCGAATTGCAGTTGTCGGCAGCACTAGCGGCTCGCTGGGGGCCACGCACCTGGCCGGTGCAACCCGCTGTCGCAGCGGAACGTAGAACGCCTGCGGATACGCCGCGGCGCCCAGGTAGCTGGCGTGCAGCCCGCCCGGGCCCAGCAGCGACAGCCTCACGCGGCGGCGCACCCTGTGTTGCGTGAGGCGCAGCATCAGGAGCCGCGCCTGCAGGACCTTCAGGGACACGATGGGCATGGTGCGGCTGCGAGACGACACCACTCATGGAGCCGGTAAAGGAAGCGGCCCGCTCCGGTACGCAATGGCGCTCGTTGATGCCATGCTCCAGCGGTTGCGGCAACGCGCGGCGCGGCTGCCCCAGTGCCGCGGCCTGAAGCCGGGGAACGGTGGCGGCAGCCAATGCCGCGCCATCGGCCATGCTCGACATGCTCGACGGCCTGCGAACGCGACAAGCATAGCCAAGATGCGCAATCACAGCGCAGGAACTGCGACGAGCGAGATTGCGGTTGGGCCTCGTCGAACGGTGAAGGGCATCAGCGCGCTCGACGGGATGATCTCGTGGCGCGTCGCGGTTGCCAGCTCCTGCGACAGCGGGGTCAACGTGCATGGCAGCTGTCCCGGCAGAAGAGGGCCTGGCGCAGCACCCTGAGTGCTGGATGGGCCTTCAGCCTGGAAGGGCGCTGACCTGGGACGGCTTCTGGAAGGAGGGAGGAGGGCGAGGAGGGTGAGGAGGGCGAGAAGGAGGAGGAGGAGGAGGAGGAGGAGGAGGAGGGCGTTAGGGGGAGGAGGGAGAAGGAGGTGGGCTGATGCAGGAGGGTGCTAGGGGAGCTGACGAGAGAGAGAGAGAGACAGAGGGAGATGAAACGAGAATTGAACGAGAGGCAGGGAGTGAGAGCGAGAGGGGTAGTCGCAGAGGGATAAGACGGACCATGTTGAGGAGGGAGCGAGAGGGAGAGTCGCACAGGGAAAAGACGCACGATGATGAACAGACGGACGATGATGAGGATGAGGAGGAGAGGGGGGAGGCGAGTACTACGAGGAGGATGAGACTGGATGATGAGGATGAGGACAACGTTGATGGATGAAGACGAGGATGAGGAGGTTCGAGGACCGAGGAACGGAAGGATGGAGCTTTTCGCTTGAGTGGCCGCATGTCTTTTCGTCGCCCGGCTCTCGCATGGGATTGCACGACGGCCATTCGCACGTATACATTGCAAATCTTCCTCCGTGCCGCATGTGCCGCCAGCCGTGTGTGTTACCGGATTCCTCGTACCGGTAGGGACAAACGTATTTGACGTTAGATGTTTATGTTTGCACGCAGGTTTGAAGTCCGTGCGTGGCTATCAGATAATCGAAATGTTGTCTGAAATTGCCTTTGGCTGGAGCCTATATTGGGCACGTGTCTGGCATACTTTAAGTGGGGTATCGATCGGGGAGCTGATCACAGAGTGAAGGCACGACTGGCTTGCAGTGTTCAAGGCCCCCGGAATATTAGTTCAAGGAGTTTTGTCATGGGCGGAGGTTCGAGGATTATCGTTGGGATTGACCGTGTTCTCAGTTTGTTGTTCGCCCTCCTTGGTCCGTGACAGCGGGTGCTCAGACAGAGTTGGATTCAGTTTGTAACGATCGGTTGAAGTACTTAGTTTTGAATTACATTCGCTTGAGCACGCGGATTTATGACACTCTTATTTTGCGCTTCGAAGCACAAGCTTTCGGACTGTGCCCACAGTTTTTCAATCACATTGAAAGTCAGAGCCAAGTCGACGTTATGTCGTTGGCATCTGCTCACACCCAGGTGAAGACAAAGACGTCGTCGCTCTTGCTCGCCCACCTCCCCATGATCATAATTCTCTTCATCTTCCTCCCGCCCCCCCTCCTCATGGGCCGAGGCACTTGAAAGGATTTTGGCCCTTGTTGACCCTCCAGAAGAGCCTCCAGAGGCCTTCGGCGTTGACGACCGACGACCGACGGCGACGGCGGCGACAACGTTTTCCGCAATTCATCGACGACGCGGGCGGCGGCTGGCGACGACCAACGACGGCGCCGACGGGCGATGACGGAGGCGACCCACAACTTCGTCGACGACCAGCGAGGACGACGACGTCGACTGACGACTGACGAAAGACGACGACGACGACGACGACGACGACGACGACGACGACGACGACGACGACGACGACGACGACGACGACGACGACGACTGACGACGACTGACGACCACGACGACAGCGACGACAGGCTGCGGCCACGACCGACCACGATGACCTGCGAGGGGTGGCAACATCACTGCTCCGAGCGGGTCGCCGGCTCAGGGGCCGGGCTCGGCGGCGGGTGTCCGACGTGGCCAGTACGAGGAGAATTCCGTTCCAGGGCGTCGCAGAACGCTCTCGGAGCGCTCCGGAGCGTTCCGAGGAGGCTGCGGCGCCCGAGACATCCTCCAGAGCCGCCGGATCTCGGAGATTCTGAAGTGAGCGACGGAAGCGAAAGGGGCCGTCTGCGCCGACATTGGCGCGTAAGCTGCCCGCGTAGGGTCGCGCGTAAGCGCCGTCTTCTCCAAAGTAGCGTGCCGTGCTGGCGGCCCGCCTGAGCCACCGCGTGAGGTCGCCACGTCATCTCGCGTAAGTACTGGTTCCGTCGCCGTTTTTTGACCGGTTCTGGCTCCGGTTCTAATCCTGGATTCGTTTTTGTTGCCGTTTCCGGTCGCCGTTTTTGTTGCCGTTTCCATGTTGAAGGGGCACTTTTCCGGAAACGGTGAAAAAACGGCCCTGCCGTTTCCGGGGCCCGCTAAGCGTAAGACACGTTTTTTCTCGTCGTTCCAGCATCCTCCTGAGCCGCTGGACCTCGGGGACCCTCGCTGTATCCACGCACACACCCGACTTTATCCTCGTCCTGGCCTCGTCTCAGGGTGCGTCGTCGCCTCGCCCCCTGCGGCGGTGCGGGGCCGTCCGCGCCAGCGGCTGCGATGGCCACGCCGGCGGCGCAGGGCGCGCCTCCCGCGGCGGACGCCGAGGCGCCTGTCGTCGTCGTCGTCGGTCGTCCTCGTCGTCGTCGTCGTCGTCGTCGTCGTCGTCGTCGTCGTCGTCGTCGTCGTCGTCGTCGTCGTCATCGTCGTCGTCCACGCCGTGGTCGCCTGCGGTGCTGGATGTGCACGCTCGCTCTCAATGCGGGGTGCCAGAGACCCAACCATCCAGCGTCTCGAAAAGATCGAGACGCGAGTTCGTCCTCGTTTTCGGCCTCTCGGGGCCCTCATCGCTCCTCGGGGCTGTCAAGCAACGACTCGGGATGAAACTCCGGTCCCGGGCAAACAGTCGAGAGGTCGGGGCCCCGGGTCTCGCAAGAGTCGAGGCGGCCGATGGCTTGGGACGGGGGTCAATGCCAACGAGGGTCAGCCAGAGCGCCAGATCTGGCAGTACCCTGCTTGGCCAGGGGTGCTCTGATCCGGGCTCGGGTGCAGGATCCTGCAGGATCCTGGAGGATCTTGCAACGCGCCCGGCCGACCCCTGTTTTGGACTGGCTCGGATCAGTACATATATATATATATATATATATATTTATATCCCCCATCAGTCTCCTGAAGGGCCTCGTCCCCAGCCAGCCTGAGATTAGCGTGAGGCATCTGGCCTGCACTTCTCCCAGTGATATGCCATAGGGTCCTGCGACGGGTCTCCCAGCCAATCGCAATTGATATAAAACCAGGGCTTCTTGGTTTGCCGACCCATTCGTCGAGTAAGATGGGCAGGCGCCTGCGATCATGACTTGAGGTAAGGTCTATTGTGTTTTCGGTGATTGGAGAGGAGGCGTAGCACTAAACTCCATACACGATGTCGAGCTCATTCTCAACGCGCAGCGCTAGCCTACAGCACTAGCGCACAACATCGGAAAATAGTGCACGATTACAGTACGTATGCACAGTGTTGATACATGCGACGCTGTTACACAGCTTCTTAAACATATAACTACCACCTAATACCATGCATGGTTCGAATACGCATTATACGCCCATAACACGATTTCCCGTACATGCACTTGGCTGACCCGTACCGAGCACACATTGAAGTAGCATGGTACAGTTTACGCTACCTTGAGTGGGCCCAGACTCCGTGCATATAGACAAGACTTGGCATCATTCGGACGTCGGACGTACTTTTTTTTCTCGGCGAGGCGAGCGCCAGAAAGCTTGGACATCCTTGAAGCAAAATGGACAATCCCGAGAAGAATACACATCACATGCACGAAACCAAGCAATGCACGGGGAATGGACGTCCGAGCAATGGAATACATATTCGGATCCCCACGAGTCCTTGGAATCAAATGATTGCGATGGCGGATGAAGTATGGTTGGAGGAGTGAGCGAGGGGTACGCGGAGGTTGATGGGGGTGGTGAGGAGTAGATGGAGGAGGGATGCAGATGATGATGGCCAGTCTACATGGTGCATGGAGTTCCGAGCTCTCGATTGCGACAGAGGAGGAGGAGGAGGAGGAGGAGTAGGAGGAGGAGGAGGAGGATGAGGAGCAGGAGGAGGAGGACGCGGAGGAGGAGGAGGAGGAGGAGGAGGAGGAGGGGGAGGAGGGGGGGAGGAGGAGGAGGAGGAGGAGGGAGGAGGAGGAGGGGGGGCCACAAGCCTTGCTATCCCGGGGGCAGTCTTGATCCAGATGGCGCCAGGCGTTCTTCAGAGGCACGGCGTGGGCGCATTGCAGCAGCCCGCCGCCTGGGACAGCACCTGTCTTCGAGGATGGGCCGCGGCTGACCCGGGTTAGCGAGCCGCTCGTGGCCGCGAGGCGAGGCGGCCGCGCATGTTGGTTGACCCGGGTTTGCGAAGACCTGCTTTGCAGTTTTTTTTCCTGCATTGCAGTTTTTGGGTTCCTGCTGACCCGGGTCTGGATTGACCTGGGTCAGAAGATCCCCGAGGCAGGGGCACCCATGCACCGCCACCGAGCCAGGTCAGGGCCATCCTGGGCCCCAGCATGGCGTATGCGGAACAGTGGCCGAGGCCAGGGGGTGCTACAGGCCATTCCGGGGCCCAGGATGGTCATGGATGACGGTCATGGCCTGGCGCGGTAGTGGTGTGCAGGTGTTTTCTGCGGTGGCATCCGTACATCGCACCAGCACGCCGTGTCAATACGCTAAGGTGGGGCCAGACTCCGACTGTGGGCCCCAATTCTCGGGATCGTCCGGACTTCAAGTACACAAGATATTGCATCCATCCGCTGCGCAAGTAAGTTGCACGAGTGCGTGGCGTTCCCGAGCCACGAACCCTGTGCGGAAGCGGAGCAATCTCAGCCCCATGCGCATTGGACGCCATTATTGTGACGCGCGTCAGTATAATGATTGAGTTCGCGGTGTGAATTTTCTGTACCAGCACGCAGTGATTATAGATCACTTCACTGTTGGTGTTCGCTGCTGTTGACGTGTCAGTATTCTGTCGCGGTGGTGTGTATACGTGTTGTGTTGTCGTTATCTGTCCTCGTTCAGTGATTTCGTTAGTATGTAGAATAGTGTTCTTGTTGATTTAGCGGGGACTCTCATGCTGAGTATTGCGACTTGCCTGGTCCCTCTTCCGTATTCTTCTGCCCATACCATCTTTCTTCCTTGTTCATGTTTGTTATTGCCCTTTATCCCCTATCGCTTTTCTCCTAGAGGCAATCGCGGAGGAGAAGAAGAAAAGGAAAAAAGAGGATGCGAAGATCTTCTTCGAGCAGAAGAAGAAGCAGAAGCAGGAGGAGAAGGAAAAGCGTGATGCCGCCATAGCGCGGGGCGAATTGCCACCCGAGCCCGAGAAGCCGAAGGTGGCGCCAACGTTGGTATCGTCGGCATCGGCGGCTGTGGTCGGTCATCGTCGGTCGTTTACCGTCGTCGCCTACGTCAGTGTCAGCGTCGGTCTCGAGTTTGCAAACGTCAATGCCGACGTCACCGTGAATGGAAGCATCAGTAATGGTGTCCATGCCAATATCGTTATCAACGTCCTCATCAGCACCAACGCCGTTGTTCACATCATCGTCGTCAGCGTCAATGCTAGCGCCAACGTCAGCGTCATCGTTGTTAGGCTCGTGTCTCGGGACACCAAAAGGTACCGATACCGCCACTTCCCAGACCTCTCCTGGGGTGCGCTCTGACCAGAATTTCGAAGCGAATCCAGCGGTGGCGACACAGGGGCCTCCCAGGAGGCCCATAGAGGTGAAAGCGGGGGCAGGGTAGCAGTTTTGGGTACCATTCCTCGGATGCAACTCCTGGGAGGTCAAATTCTGTTTTCGCCCTGGTCCAAAATCCGGCTTAATCCAGCTTAATCCCGCTTAATCCGGCTTACGCCCGCTCAATCCCGCTTAATCCGGCTTAATCCTGCTTAGTCCGAGGCCCACTCTTGCGTAACGGCCCCCCAATGGGGCTTAATGTTCCTTAATTCTTCCGACGAAAACCTCCCAGTAGTTGCCTCCTAACCATTCCCTCCGCTGAGTGTCGAAGGCGGCGCCGTTGAAGGAGCCGCCGCTGCTCTTCCCGCACGCGCAGGCCCTGCACAGCACCTTCTGGGACCCCAGCGCCGACCCGGACGCCCTGCGGGCCGTTGTGCAGGAGCTGCTGGCGGCACGGCGGCAGCTCGCGGCCGAGACCGAGGAGTCGTCCTCGCCGTCCTCGTCGTCCTCGTCTTCGCCCTCGCCGTCCCGTACCCCGTCGTCGTCCTCGTCGTCCCCGTCGTCGTCCCCGTCGTCGTCCTCGTCCTCGTCCTCGTGATCCCTGTTCTCGTCGCCGTCCTCGTCGTCATCCTCGTCGTTGCCCTCGCTGTCCTGGCCGTCGTCTTCGTCCTGGCCGTCCTCGTCCTCCGCGTCCTGTTCGCGTTCGTTGCCGTCGCTATCTGAGAAGGAAGAGGAATAATAATAATCATGATACTAATAATAAGAATAAGACGAGAGGGGTGGATCTGGAGGGTGAGCAGGCAAACATTCAGGCAGGGACATACGAAGGATGAGGGGGGTGTCGTAAAAGTGTACAGGAGGAGGAGGGGGAGGAAAGAACATGAGCAGGATAGCAGCAGGAAGAAGCTGCGGAGGCAGATGTGTAGGAGGAGGGATGGGTGGGAGGATGAGGGAAGTTGAGGAGGAGGAGGCTGCGGAGGAGATCTCGAAGAGGGACGACATACGTCAGAGGGGCAAGCTTGATCGCACCCCTGCTACCAGGACATACCAAGTCGTGCCAAGCACCGGTCTACCTTGTGTTTCCCTGTCCGATGGCAGCTCGGTGCAGAGAATGATGGAAACGTCGGGTCCGGAAGGGAGTTCTAATTTCTCATGTGTTTCTTGTTCGGTTAGTTCGTCCTTTGGTTATTAGCCATTCTTGGTTCATTTAAGGCAACGCATTCGGGTCCCACCTTGGTTACGAGTTTTTGAACGCAGACTTTCGATTGTATGGGTTGGTAGCAGTGGCCCCCGTAAAGCTTGGTCGACCTTTCCCCTCTGAACGCTGAGAGCTGATCTTGCCAGGAAGTATGACTCCCAGAATATTCGAGCGGCTGGTCAGGTGTCAGCCTCGCTTCTGCAGGAAAGAGGCGCAGAGCTCTAATCTCCATGGCCAGCTTTCAGTAGTGACTGAAGACGTTCTGTCGAGGAGGCATGCACTTTCTGGGCGATCACTGATGGGGTCCGCAGAGAAACGCTCAAAGGATATCAGATGGTTTTGCCGCTGAGTTTGCATTGCCCAGCGGATCCTTGCACGAGGGCCCCAATGACCATGGGCCTCATACTTACAGCACAGCTTGAGTGAACATCCACCATAAGGGGACCGCATGGTTTTACAATGTTCTTGTGTACACGGGAGAAGTATTGCGAAGGCCTGACGGCCGGTGCCGCCGACCCTGTTCGCAATGCGCAGCAAGAGATTACGAGGTTGCTCAAGGTCGGCTTGGCTGGAGCCCAGGGGAAGAGGAGTCCCAGGGGGGGGCGTCGTATCTGACCCGGGGGGGGGGTCGCTACCCCCCCCCCCCTCCCGGCGGGGGAGGGATCAAAGGGAAGGGGCTTCCCTTCGACTCAATTACGAGGTTGCTCAAGGTCGGCTTGGCTGGAGCCCAGGGGAAGAGGAGTCCCAGGGGGGGGCGTCGTATCTGACCCGGGGGGGGGGTCGACACCCCCCCCCCCCTCCCGGCGGGGGAGGGATCAAAGGGAAGGGGCACAGCTTGAGTGAACATCCACCATAAGGGGACCGCATGGTTTTACAATGTTCTTGTGTACACGGGAGAAGTATTTGTTACGCGGCTGGATTGAGAGTTCGCGGTGCGAGTTTGTCGCTGCATGTCGTTATGATGTGTTTGACTGATTGTTGATGGTTGATTTTCTCGCTGACTGGCTGACTGGCTGGCTGATCACCCTGATCCGCATGTTTTTTATGTTTCGGCCGCCGAATGGGAAACCCATGACGCAACCAATAGCAGATCGTTTCATGGTTGGTCGCCGACCGTGCAACCTGTGGTGCAACCAATAGCAGGTCGTTGTTTGTCGACGCAGGGTGCACAACATATGGCGCAAACTGAGGAGCACCCCACGGATGGCGCGTCCCATGCGGAACTCAATGGCGCAACGCAGAGACGGTGCATCCGATGGCGTAGTCGATGGACGGCGGAGCCCATGGGCGGCGAAACTTGTGACCCAACCTCTCGATCGCTCAACCCATGGCGCTGCTAATGGTGCAACGCATGGTGGCGCAGTCCATGGGCGGCGCGCCCACGGGCAGCTGTGACGGGGCTGCGCCAGCTGTATGCCCGCCGTTCGGGCTGGCGATGGAGCCCAAGCGGCGAGCTGCCTTGTGCTCGTGTTGGTCGCCGCCGTCCCGCGACTCGCCCGCGGCCCGAGTGCGGCCTGCACCGCGTCCCGACCCGATGCTCGCCTGCGCCCCGGCCCACGACCTGCCCCGCGCCTCGCCGGCAGCTCTGCCTCGCGGCCCGCCCCGCGCCCCGCCGCCCCCGGCCACCCGCCCCCCGCCGCGCCCCCGCGCCGCGCGCCTGGCCGCGCGCCTGGCCCCCCCGCGCTTCCCGGCGGCAGCCCGCCGACGGCCGCTCGCCCGGCCGCGCCTCCGAGGCCGCCCCGCGCCTCCGCCGACTGCCGCGCCCTCGCGCCCGGCCCGCGCGACCCGTCCCCGCGCCTCCCGCGCCTCGCACTCCGCCGACGGCCCCGCCCGCGATGCGCGCGCGCGCCTCCGAGGCCGCTCCCCCGGCGGCCCGCGCCCCGGGCGGCCCGCGCCCCCGGCGGCGCGCGGCCTCCCCGATGCGGGGCTCAGGCGACGGGGGGTCAGCGCTGCCGGGGGGCCAGCCGGGCCCCTCTCTGGCTGCCCCCGGATCGCACAGATCACGGATGGCCCTCGGGGTGTTGAAGGTTGTTGGTTTTCTCCCCTCTTCGCCTTCTTGGCGCTCCAAGGCGGTCCGAGAGGCCCCCAAGGTCGCCCCCAGACGGCCCAAGCGGCCTCCAAGAGGGCCCCAAGAAGGCCGAAGATGGCCCCAAGACGGCCCAAGAGGCGCCAAAGAAGGCCCTAAGAGGGCGCCCATGGCCGTCTAAGACGTCCCCGCATGGCCGTCTTAGACGGCCATGTGGGGACGAATCCCACTTTCCGCCCTCCTTTGACCTGGGTTTGCGAGCTACTCAGCGGTCGACTTTGCTTCGCGTCAGGGCCATGGCAGGTGTGCTGACGCCGTGGCGTGGTTTGCGATCGGTGCCGCTGGATCTTCCAGAGGGTCACCCCTTTGCGCCGGAGCTTTGATGGGCTCTCGTCGAGGCGCAGCGGAGATCTCTGTCGAGGTCCTCGCCCGCCCACCCAGGCGCGGGTTACAGGCCGCACCCGTTGCAATTCACACTTCTCGGAGTCGTCGACCCGACCCCGACCGCGGGCCACCGCCGTCTCGGTGCGTGCGCCCTCTGGCCTTCCACCGGGCGCCATCTCGCTGCCACGGCTGGGCGCAGAGGGCGTCCGCTGGTGCAGTCGAGGCGCCGAAGCACGGACCGCTTTGGCTTCGGAAGGGGTTCGCTTTTCCTCAGGGCGTTCAGTGACTGTTCTTCTAGCCCTCCTCGTGCACTCGGGCTCCCCAGGCGCCAAAAAGGGGTGTCGTTCCCTATTTTGCGTTCCTTCTCCTTCTCGCAGCCCTTTCGCTGTAGAGATTGGCAGCACGCACGCATGCTGGGCGGCGCTCTCTTGGGGTCGTCTTTCGCGCGCGGCGACGGGGGCATCCCTCGGAGGGTGGCAGCGCGAGGGCCGCGGAGACGAGCTCGCAGCGCGAATCCGCGGAGTGGGCGACCCAGCTGGGCCGCGTCTCTTCCTCGCCCCTCCCCTCATCCTCCTCCCCTCCTCCTCCTCCTCCTCTCCTCCTCCCCCTCCTCCTCCTCCTCCCCTCCCCCTCCTCCTCCTCCTCCTCCTCCTCCTCCCTCCTCCTCCTCCTCCTCCTCCTCCTCTCCTCTCCTCCTCCTCCTCCTCCTCCTCCTCCTCCTCCCTCCCCCTCCCCCTCCCCCTCCCCCCCTCCCCCCTCCTCTCCCCTCCTCCTCCTCCTCCTCCTCCTCCTCCTCCTCCCCTCCTCCTCCTCCTCCTCCTCCTCCTCCTCCTCCCCCTCCTCGATCTGTGGCAGGCCCACGGCGGCAAGCGCGCTCGAAGACCCCAGCGCACGCCGCTGTGGGCGGGCACGGGTCGGCCCGGGTCTGCGCGCAGGCCCCGCGCGCGGCAGGGAGACGCGACCGCGGCCCCGCTGCGCCTCGCGCCGTCGGCCCCGCGCTCCCCTCCCCCCGACCACGCCCCGCTCGCCACGCTCCGCTCCGGCACTGGCAAGCTTCCAGGCTTTCTCTCCGACTACGGGGCCTTGGCATCGCTCGGGCGTGTGCATTCTCGGCGAGAACCTTCGAGGACCATCCTGGACAATCGAGCATTTTAAACACGCACGAAACCGAACAATGCACGGGACATGGACCAGCGGTGGCAGTGCGGCTGCGGGAGTCGTCCAGAACCCCCCCCCTCGTTTCGGTCCAGTGCTCGTCGCTGCGGTTCACAGGAACATCGTCCAGTAGTCATTTGCAGTACGTGGCCAAATGCCGCGGATCTTGCAAAGCCCGACTGACCCGGGTTTGCATTGACCTGGGCCAGTCGATCTCTGAGGCTGGCTCGGCCAGCGGCAGCCGGCAGGAGCAGCACCTGCTCGCCCAAGGAAATGCCCAGGCTGGGGTCCGAATTTCTGGGGCGGGTAAAGTAGGCGGCATCTCCTGAGGGTCTCGCCTGTCTCCAACATTCAACACTGGTGTCTTCTCCTGTGCCCGAGGCGGGCTCGATGCGCGGACTCGACGCGGAGTTGGCCAGGACTCGACGCGGATCTCGACACGGATGCGACACGGATCCGGCGAGTCCGATATGGATCCGACGCGGATTCGACGCGGATGGGGCCGCAACGGGACAGGAAAGGTCCCCCCAGGATTCGCAACATGAGGTAAATCGTCGTCGTGTTGGCGCGGTTGGCCTTAACTTGTTTCGCAGCCCAGCCATTTGGGCGTCCACTTTTCTTCCTGGCATAATCAGCTCTCGGACGTAGCTCAGCCGGCGCGGAGAAAGGCGTTGCTGAAGGTGGGCTTCCGCATTATCTTCTTGTTTCCCCCCTCTGCATGCTGTTGTTCATCCTCGCCCTCCTCATGATATTCCTCTTCAGGCCCCTCCTTCTCCTACTCCGTCCTCTACGTACGTATCATCGTGTGCCTTCTTCCTGCTCCGTCCCATTCCTTCTCTTATCATTCGCCTCAGTTGCGTGCACCCCACTGTCAGGTTATCCCTATCGTGTTATTGAATCGCTTCGCTCATTCCGCCGGCCCGTATTGTGCCATCGCGGGTTCTTGGGGGGTCTTGGGAGCCCTTGGAAGCTTCGTGGGAGCTTCTTGGGAACTTTGGGAGGCCTCGTGGATGGCTCTGGGTGGGCCCTCTTGGTGGTCTCTTGGGGGGATCTGCCTGGCCTCTTGGGGGCCTCCTGGGAGCTTCCTGGGGGTCTCTTGGGGGCCTCTTGGGGCTTTCTTGCGACCTGTTGGGGGCCTCTTGGGGCTCTCTTGGGGGCTTCGTGGGGCTACTTGGGGGCTTGTGGGGGCATTTCGGGGGCGTGTTTGGGCGGGAGGCTCAAAATTTCCGTTCAGGTTGCTCCTGTGGACCTCAATCATGGGGCCGTCTTGGGGCCTCTTGGACCGTCTTGAGGGTTTCTTGGGCCTTCTTGGAGCGCTCTTGGGCCGTCTTTGAGCGGTCTTGAGGGTCTCTCGGGCCGTCTTGGGGTGATCTTGGGGGCCTCTTGGACCCCTTGAAAGGTGTGAAAGACGAAGGGGCGGATATGTTAAAAATGCACGTTGTCCGAGGGGAATGAGACGGTTTTTGCTTGTGGGAGCCCTCTTGGGGCGCCGCTTAGGGACCTCTTGGGGCGTCTTGAAGGCCTGTTGGGCCGTCTTGAGGCCATCGTAGGCGCTTGGGGGTGATATTTCGGCGTCTCCCGGCTCTCTTGGACCGTCTGGAGGGCTTCTCGGGCCCCTCTTGGACCGATTTGGAGCCCTCCTGGGCTCCGAAAAAGAGTTCTTGAGGGTTTCTTGGGCCTTCTTGGAGCGCTCTTGGGCCGTCTTTGAGCGGTCTTGAGGGTCTCTCGGGCCGTCTTGGGGTGATCTTGGGGGCCTCTTGGACCGCCTTGAAAGGTGTGAAAGACGAAGAGGCGGATATGTTAAAAATGCACGTTTTCCCAAGGGAACGAGACGATTTTTGCTTGTGGGAGCCCTCTTGGGACGCCGCTTAGGGACCTCTTAGGGACCTCTTGGGGCGTCTTGAAGGCCTGTTGGGCCGTCTTGAGGCCATCGTAGGCGTTTGGGAGTGATATTTCGGCGTCTCCCGGCTCTCTTGGACCGTCTGGAGGGCTTCTCGGGCCCCTCTTGGACCGATTTGGAGCCCTCCTGGGCTCCGAAAAATAGTTCTTGAGGGTTTCTTGGGCCTTCTTGGAGCGCTCTTGGGCCGTCTTTGAGCGGTCTTGAGGGTCTCTCGGGCCGTCTTTGGGTAATCTTGGGGGCCTCTTGGACCGCCTTGAAAGGTGTGAAAGACGAAGAGGCGGATATGTTAAAAATGCACGTTTTCCTAAGGGAATGGGACGGTTTTTGCTTGTGGGAGCCCTCTTGGGGCGCCGCTTAGGGACCTCTTGGGGCGTTTTGAAGGCCTGTTGGGCCGTCTTGAGGCCATCGTAGGCGCTTGGGGGTGATATTTCGGCGTCTCCCGGCTCTCTTGGACCGTCTGGAGGGCTTCTCGGGCCTCTCTTGGACCGTTTGGAGCCCTCCTGGGCTCCGAAAAGGGACCTTGCTGGGACCTTGCCGGGACCATGCTGGGGTACTTTTCGTCCGGGGACCCCCAGGGCCCGCCCCGCGCGCGCGAACTAGAAATATTGTTGAGCAGTTACCGGAGATCTTAGCACGCCTCTGGCCCGTTGGGCCGGCGAATTGTTGTTCCGCCTCATATTCCCCCACCTGTGTTTCCCACTCTCTTTATCTGTTGCCTCCTCCTCCTTGCCCTCTGCCCTCGCATCTCTCATTCCCCTGCTCCTGTCTTTTTTCCCGTCCGCCGTCCTTCTGCTTCCCCATTCTTTCCTTCTCATCCACCTCCCCTTCTCGTTTCCATGCCCTCTCCCACCCCGCCTCCTCCTCCTCATCATCAGCATCAACATCATCGTCATTATCATCATCAGCAGCATCATCATCATCTTCATCAGCAGCATCATCATCATCACTATCATCATCGACAACATCACCATCATGATATTCATCCTCATCCTCATCCTCTTCACCCTCCTATTCACCATCATCAAAATCACAATCACCATCCTCATCATCATAAGCATCACCATCAGCACCATCACCGTCATCATCATCGTCATCATTATCATCATCATCATCATCGTCATCTTCATCTTCATCGTCATCATCATCATCGCCATCATCACTATCATCATCGACAACATCACCATCATGATAATTATCCTCATCCTCACCCTCTTCATCCTCCTCTTCACCATCATCAAAATTACAATCACCATCCTCATCATCATAAGCATCACCATCACCATCATCACCATCATCATCTTCAGCATCTTCACCATTTTCATCATCATCATCATCATCATCATCATCATCATCATCATCATCATCATCATCATCATCATCATCATCATCATCATCATCATTATCATCCCCCTCTTCATCCTACCCTTCCCCATCCTCGTCCCTCCCCCTGATCTGGCCGTTCACCTACCACCCCACGTCGGCGAGGACGACATTGACGACCGACCATCGTCGACAACAGACGACGCACACGTCGACGTCGTCGACGATGACGTCGACGATCATCGTCGATCATCGTCGACGTCGTCGACGATGACGGCGGCGGCGGCGGACGACAGATCACTGACGACGACGGATGACTGACGAAGGACGGCGGCGTCGACGGCGACCCTCCTGCGCTGGTCGACAGGTGATTGCCGACCGGCTGCAGTGCGTGCGTGGGGGGGCTCCGATGGCCCAGCTGGCAGGGGATCCGACTATCCAGGTCGGCCGTCGCCAGATGGGGCCAGGACGAGGGTGACTATGTTCCAGAGCGTTTCGGAACGCTCTCAGATCGTTCTGGAACGCTCTGAGAAGGCCGTCCTGGCTTCGTCTTACGTCGTCGTCGCCGCGGTCGGCGGGCCGTGCCGCCGCCGTCGTCGTCGAGCAGTTGTGGTCGTCGTCGATTGTCTGGGCTTCCTCGACGTCGCCGCGGCCTTCGCGGCGGCGCCGTCGTCGTCGGTGTTGTTGTTAAAGACCGCCGCCATCGTCGTGGTGGTGGTCATGGTCTTTGTCGTCGGTTTTGTTGTCGCCGCCGTCGGAGGATGAGGAACAGGAATAGGAATCGCTGAATTACGATGTCGTTGACATCTGTCGGACATGGGCAGCTTCCCTCGGCGAGGACCATCGAGGAGCATTGCGTTCCACCTTGCGAAGAATACACGCGCGAAACCAAAAAATGCACAAATGGACGTCTGAGCGACGGCGAGTGTCATGTGACAGCACAATGCCGCCCCCTGATCTCGAACACGACGTAGCCTGTTCAGATGGCGTCGAATCCGTGAAACGGGCAACTCACCAGAGGCCAAGGAATTTCGACCAAGAAACCCAAGATGAGAGGGAGGAGGGGGAGGGGGAGGAGGAGCAGAAGGGGGGAGGGGGAGGAGGAGGAGGAGGAGGAGGAGGAGGAGGAGGAGGAGGAGGAGGACGAGGACGAGGACGAGGACGAGGACGAGGAGGAGGACCAATGTAAACCCAAGACGCATCAACAATGTTGCAATACACCCTCCCTCCAAGTTCCATTTTCGTAGGTCCGTGGAATATGTCCTGTCACTTCGGGAAGTTGCCTATTAGAAGACAGCTTCTTGTGAATCCTGATTCATGCCCGAACACCTTTTCACGCCACGGATCAACGACGTGACTGTTGCGCTCTTATAATCCGAAATCGTCCCAGAACGCAAGTCCTGGGAATGCTACATACCGAATTCACTGGATTATCGAGTCCTGACAATCCTAAACCGTATGCGCATGCCATCCCTTGGATTTCACCGAACGAATCCTTCAAATGTAGCACAACTTAAAGTCGAGCGTACGCTCTGCGAAGGCCTGGGCCGCATTTTGAAAGCGGACTGCCCTCCCATCCGGAACAGGTGTTGCAAATGTGTCTGGCGAGTCTGCGCGGCGTCATTGTGAGAGCCACAGTTCCACGAGGACCCGCCGAACATCTGCGAAGCTGCTGCAACTTGCAAGCTCCAGGGTCATACATCTCGAGAAAGTCTCCCGTGAAACGCCCGGCCCGCCCTGCGGACACGTCTGGAGGCGCGGCAGGGAGGAGCTGAGTGCGAGGAGAAGGGCCGGAGGAGCAGGAGGGGGGGAAAGATTATGGACTGATGGGGGGCATCGAGGGGGCGGAGGAAAAGCGGGAGAATGGCCAGGAGGAGGGGGAGGAGGAGGAGAGAAGAGAGGAGGACCGCGAGGAGAGGGAGTACGCCAGGGAGCAAGGAGAAGGGGAAGGGGAAGCAGCAGGATAATGAACAGGAGGGGGACATCGAACAAAACAGGGGACGGAGGATATGCAGCAGGGGGGGCAGAGAAAGAGTAATGCAACAACCAAGGTCCTGCGAAAGGGCGTCACGAGGAGTTTCAAGGATTTCGCGCAGAAGCACCCAGACTGGTTCACATACGCTGAGGAGAACACGAACGGTAAGTTCATGCAGATGGTCTACCTGAGCGACGGGTACCACACAACCCCCATCAACGAGGTTACGCTAAAGCAGAGAACGGAGAGGCTGCTCTTCAAGATAGGCACGATCCTGAAGGCCACCGCCGGCGGCATCCTATTCCTCCTTCATATCGTCGTCCTCCCCAGCGACGTTCGCTCCTCCTCCTCCTCCTCCGTGAACGAAACATGGGCCCTTCCACAGCTCCAGGGGCCCGCACGGGCCAGAATCTCGGCGCGGATCCAGCCTGGGCGACGAGGACATACCTGGAGGCCCCAAGAACAGAAACCCCAGACGACTCCGTTCTGGATGCCCCTCATCGATCAGCCGCCTCCTTTTTACAGACCACCCAGATGCGGCTGGAGTTGATGGGTGGGTCGGAGGATCGCTCACATCGGCGAGGCGGCTGGATCCAGAACCAGATATTTCTCCATCGCGACGTCCACTGTGCATCGCCGATGCAGCGCGATCCACCGACCCCATCTACTCGGTCCTCACCTGATCGATCTTTCCCCTCGGCCCCGACAGCCACCGCCGGCGGCATCCTTCTCTCGGGAGCGTCGAAGAGGCGGGTGAGGACTATGCGTGTATGTGCCGTGCGTTCTCTTCTACGAATTTGGCCGCCCTGTCGCTGCGCGCGGGGGCCGGGACGCCAAAAAGTTGAGTTTTTGTGCGTCCCCACGGTAAGGGTACAGCCTTCCGTCGCAGGCGGCGCACGTCGCGGCCGGCGCTGTCTGCATGACGTGTCCCACGTGATGGGCAGGTCTGCACCTTCTGGGCTCCAGGCGCCGTTTCCCCTGCGCCCCAGCCGATCTCGCGCGTGGCCGGCGCCGACGCTGGCCCACGCCTGTCGTCTTTGCCCTGGTATCCGGTCCGCCGCACTGCCGCTCTTGGGAGTTGAGCAGCTCTGTGGCTGCCACGTGTGGCCCGCAGCCACGGCCTCAGTTTGCCGGACTGCCGGGGCCACTTCTTTCTCATCCCGTTGGTACGCCCTGACCGTCGGGCAGCATCGGCGCACTTAGCGCTGCCCGCCGCTGTGCGGTTTACGTCGCGTTTCTGGCCGCTCATCGTCACTCCTTGCCCTCGCGCTCCAGTCTGCCTGGTGTGCTTCACCTCGCCGCTGGAGGGCAAAGTGTGTGCGTGAATGTGTGTGTGTGTTTGTGTTTGTGCTTGTGTTGTTGTTGGTGTTGGTGTTCGTGCTTGTGCTTGTGCTTGTGTTTGTGTTTGTGCTTGTGTTTGTGATTTGTTTGGTGTTCGTGTTCGTGTGTGTGTGTGTGTTCGTATGGGAGTGTGCTTGTGTTTGTGTGTTTGTGGCGCGCGCATTCGACCTTTCCTACGCCGTGCCGCTGTGTGTTTGTGTTTGTGTTGGTGCTTCTGTTTGTGTTGGCGTTGGTGTTTGTGTTCGTGCTTGTGTTTGTGTTTGTGTTTGTGTGTGTTCATGTGTGGGAGTGTTTGTGTTTGTGTGTGTTTGTGTTTGTGTTTGTGTTTGTGTGTGCGCGCATATTCGACCTTTCCTACGCCTTGCCGCCACGCGCGTGGCCGCGACGCCGAAAATTGTGCGTGTGTGTATAGTGTGTGCGTGTGTGTGTGTGATTTGGCTTCTGCGCCTCGTCACTGCGTGCAAAGCTGCGACCGCCAAAAATGTGTGTGTGTGTGTGTGTGTTGTGTTTGCATGTGCGTATGCGTGAGTGGGGGGTTCTTTGAGTGTGACTTTGTGTGTGAGTGTGCGTGTGGCATCGCCTGGTTTCTCTGTCCCGGGTTCGCTAACGAGCGCTTCCGGGAGTGTTCGTATTGCCGCGCATTTGTCAGTGAAGCGAATTTTTGTCGCTGTCACCCCCAATGTATGTGTTGTGTGCACGCATGTCTTAGCAACGGCCTGCCGCACCGGCCACTTATGCCGAAGACCTTCGTTCTGTGAGTGCCTTCCCCGCCCCTCCTGCTCGACAGCCACCCTCTGCCATGTCTTTTTCCCTTGCAGCCGTACAAGTAGTACGCTCCGCCCCAGCTACGAGCGCGCGAGCGGATTACCTCTGCCGCGCCGCGACGAAACAAGTGCACGCATGTCTTGCCCACCATAGGCAAGTTTTCGGTCGCAGATCCGGGGGGCCTGGTATACCCTCTTCATTCCGACTTTAGCGTCGGTTAGCGTCTGGGAGTCGATGAGAAACCGCCGATCTAGCGTCGGCTAGCGTGGATTAGCGTCGATTCAGCGTTGATTAGTGTCGTCTAGCGTCGGCTAGCGTCGACTCGGACTAGCTGACAAGATGGTGTGGGAGGCCCCCATGGGGAGCCACCGAGCAACTTCAGATGGGATTGGCGCTGCACGCGCCCCGCTCAGAACTCTCGCTGCAGCGACGACACCGCTCGGCCGCCGGAGGCAAGTGTGTGTGTGTGTGTGTGTGTGTGTGTGCGTGCGTGCGTGCGTGCATGCGTACGTGCGTGCGTGTGAATGTGTGTGTGTGTGTGTGTGTGCGTGTGTGTGTGTGTGTGTGCATGTGTGTGTGTGCGTGTGTGTGTGTGTTTGTGCATGTGTGTGTGTGTGCGTGTGTGTGTGTGTGCGTGCGTGCGTGCGTGCATGCGTACGTGCGTGCGTGCGTGCGTGCGTGTGTAAATGTCTGTGTGTGTTGTGTGAATGTGTGAATGTGTGTGAGTGTGTGTGTGTGTGTGAGTGGGTGGGTGGGGGGGGGAAAGGGGGGGGGGGGTGCGTGGATGTCGTGGCTCTTCGGCCGCTCTTTTTAGAAGTCGCTTCTGGGCCCCCCTGCCCCCCCCCCTCCGCGCACATGCCCGGGCACCCAGAGATCCGACGCTCTCAAGAAGTTGGAGCGTGGTTTCGTGTTCGGCCTCCGCGGTCCCTCGCCGGGGCCCGCGACTGCCAAGGAACGGCTCGGGACGAAACACCGGCCCTATGGGGAAGTGGTCCGGACTTCTGGGACCCACGCATCGAAAAAAGTAGAGCAGCCGGATGTCTGGGAGGCCTGGCTCAGGTGGCAAGTCTGACCGTCGCCCCCGGATCCTGCACCCTAATCCCTGGAGGTCCCCGGTGGCCTGGGGAAGGGCAAACAAGTCACGACAAGGTTCCCCTTTGATTCTTCAGTGTGGAAGGGCAAGACTTGGCACTCCTTGGCTGGCCCCCGTCCTTCTGCCCCGCCCGATCCCCGAGCCGCCCCCCCCCCCCCCTCGACACCGAAGGCCACCGACAGCGGCGGCCTCCCGGTGTCCGCGCTCGGCGCCGACCCCGCCGTGAGGGATTTGCGCAAGGGCGTGGCCGCCGGCCTGAAGCAGTTCCTTCAGAAGCACGCGGGGCACTTCCGACTCGAGGACTGCCGGCGCGGCCTCCGAGTGGGAGGAAGAAGGGATCAGGGAGGAAGAGGTGAGCGCCCAGGGAAGGGGGAGGACGGATTGTGATAGTTTTCCTATTCACTGTTTTGCCGATCGGCTCGGGCCCTCGCACCCCCTGACCCAGGGAGAAGGCGGGAGAAAGGGAGGGAGGAGGATGATGAGAAGGAGGCGGAGGAGGAGGAATGAGATAAGGGAGATGCCAAGGATGATGATGGTGATGATGCTGATGATGCTGATGATGATGCTGATGCTGATGCTGATGCTGATGCTGATGCTGATGCTGATGCTGATGCTGATGATGACGATGACGAGGAGGAGGAGGAGGAGGAGGAGGAGGAGGAAGAGGAGGTGGAGGAGGAAGAGGAGGAGGAGGAGGAGAAGGAGGAGGAGCAGGAGGAAGAGGAGCAGGCAGAGACGCGCTGGAGGGCCACGGGCGAGAAAACGAGGGTGAGTAGGAGGACAAAGATGAGCAGGGAGAAACTATGAGGGGAGGTCGTGGAGGCCCCTGAAACCCCTGGAAGGACGCCGACGCGACCTCCGAGAAGGGGGAGCCCATGAAGGTGCTGACGTGCCACCTGGTGGAAATGCCCCCAGAGCCGCCGCCGCCGCCAGAGCCGGAGCCTGGTGCCGAGGACTCAACTCCTGGACGTCACGTCATCACGGCATCATGTCACCGTGCTCTTCCTCCTTCTCAATCGTCTCCTCCTTCCTGGCCTCCTCATCAGTCGCCTCTTCAATCTCATCCGCCTCTTCAATCTCCTCCTCCGCCGCTTCCCTCTCGATGCCCTCCTCCTTATCCTTCGGCGCCCTTTGGCCCCTAAGGGCCTCTGGGGGCGCCTTCGTGACCGCGGGTGTGGATCCGCCTCGAAATTCCAAGCACCACTCGCCCCATTATCCATCCTTCTCCTACTCATCATCTTCTGCTTCTTTTTCTTCCTCCTCATCCCGCTCCTCCATCCACATCGACCCCCGTGCATGATCCATGGGCGCGTTCTGACCAGAATTTAGGCGCGGATCCAGCCTTGGCGCCGAGGATGCCCCAAGAGTCCTAGAAAGAGCCTGACCAGTCAAAACAAAAAGTCTCCACGCTCCCCCCCCTCCCTCCACCTCCTCCTCCGCCCCACTGCTCCGCCTGCTCCTCCTTGTCCTCCCTTCTCCTCCTCCCTCCTCCTCTCATCCTCCGCCTCCTCCTCCTCCCTCTCCTCCTCCTCCTCCTCCTCCTCCTCCTCCTCCTCCTCATCATCATCATCATCATCATCATCATCAGCAGCATCAGCATCAGCATCATCATCACAGCATCAGCATCATCAGCATCATCATCAGCATCAGCAGCATCATCATCATCATCATCATCATCATCATCATCATCATCATCATCATCATCATCACCATCCATGCTCACCCTCCCTTCATTTCCTTCCCTCCTCCTCCTCCTTCCTCTTTCATTCCGACCGTAGCCATTTTGGCTCAAGCCATTTATTTTGGCTCAATCATTTTTGCTCAGGCCATTTTGGGCTCGAGCGTGGGCTCGAGGTCTACCGCAGGTCAGCATCTCTGCCTCCCACGACCCCAGCGGCAAGTTCCCAGGCTGCCGCAGGCCCACTCAGTGGCAGCGACCTGGCGGCGGCGCGATGGCGCCGCCCTGTCGGGGCGGCGAGCCTTCGGCAGGCCGCGCCGCAGGCAGGGCGACCCCGGCATCAGCACATGGTATCCACAGGGCCAGTTCGAGTCGCCGCGAGCGGAGCTGCTGGACGGCCGTCTGGCCATGACGGCATCCGGCGGCGTCGCCATCGGGGGCGCTTCCTCTGGCCTCGTCGCTCTCTTCTTCGCTTTTCCCCGTCGAGCGCTACACCTACGTCGGGAAGGTTGCGCTGCTCGATCGGTTGAGTACGAGGCACTTCGGTTGCCTGGTGACTTCAGTGCTGGCAGCGGCTTCATGAACTGCAAGATAGAAAAGGAGAGGTCTTCGACAAGAAGCTGCAGCAGCCGATAAGTGACCTTTGGCGGCATGGCGCACCACACCCTGGTCGACAACTTGGCCTGACGGCAGGCATCGGAGTCGACTATAAGTTTTTTGAGCCGTTGACCTGGCACGACAAGGAGATGCGCCCGTCGGGCTTCGTGCCGAACGCCTGGAACGCTGTCTGCACCCAGGCAACTGGCCTCATTCTCCGGCAGTCTCTGGGGAGAGCCACACCGACCTCGTGAAGGTTATGACGAGACGTTCGGCTACAGTGGAAACCCATGCCGAGAAACCCTGCTTGCCTCCAGGGGTGCCCTGGGCTTCTTGGGTTTCGATGGTTTTGCTATGGGGAGCGTGACGCTCCCACCCCAGAATTCAATGAACGACCTGGGGTCTCAGGCTTGGGTTTCTCGTGGAATTTTCCTTGCGGTCGAGCTCTTACCGCACGAGGAAATCAGGGCATCCGGTGAATCCAATTTTGCCAGCGGCTTCCTGAAAGGCAACGCCGGCAAAAAGTCCTCAGCACGAAGCTGCTGGAGCCGAACGTCGGCAGGCTGGCACCACTGGTCTTGGCGGCACGGCGCGCCACACCCCGGTCGACCACCAGGCCCCCTCCTCCGCCTCCTCCTCCTCCTCCTCCTCCTCCGCCTCCTCCTCCTCCTCCTCCTCCCCCTCCTCCTCCTCCTCCTCCTCCTCCTCCTCCTCCTCCTCGTCTTCCACGGCGTGGATCCGAAGGCGGGCTTCGGGCTGGGCTCTGCGCTCGCGGAGCGCCTCGAGCCCAGCGCCAGGCTCCCGGTCTCGACCGCGGCGAGCGCAGCGCCAATCTTGCTTCCTCTGCGGTCCCAGCGCGTGGCTGCCCGCAGTCCGTGCGCGGCGCGTTGCAGCGTGGAGAGGCGCTGCTGTGTTCGCTAGTTGCAGATGCGTCGAATGCGCGTTTCTGTCATGCGGTGCTGTCTCTTGTGCGCTGCGATGATGATGGGACGTGGGCATCGCTCGACCATCTTGAGCCAGGGAGGCGTCTGCGGGATCCGCCTTCCCTGCTCTCCATGGTTTCCTGCGCTGGAATGGTGGGGCAACGGCCCCACGTGAGTTTCCAGCGGTGGCGGTGTCCGTGGGATTAGTCTTCCCCGATCTCCCCAAGTTGAGCTTCGTCTGTGACGAATTGTCCTTTCTCGCATTCTGCAGGCATTTTGCACGTACCGCATCGATGGGGCCTCCAGCTAGAGAGGCTGGATACAGTGGGGGCGCGCATCAAGAAGCCATGTGCTTTTCATCAGGGACCCCCTGGGTTTCCTCGCTCCTCGCGCTGCACGGTGACTTCCCGCGGCCGTTGAAGAAGCTGCTGCGCTCAGGGTGCCCTGGGTTCCCCCCAGTCGCACCCCTCGCGCGGGTCTTCAGGGCTGGGGTTCTTGCGGCCGCGTCCTCGCTGTACTATTGGGAGTGTTGGCTGAAAGCGGCGCTCGTTCTGCCCTCGAGCAAAGAATTCCTTCCGACGCTGCCTTCTCCCCCTGCCTCCCTCCCTCCCCCCCCTCCTCCCTCCCTCCCTCCATCCTCCCTGCCTCCCCCTCCCTCCCCCCTCCCTCCCTCCCCCCTCCCTCCCCCTCCTGCCTCCCCCCTCCCTGCCTCCCCCCCCCTCCCCCCCTCCCTCCCTCCCCTCCCCTCCCCTCCCCTCCCCTCCCTCCCTCCAGTGCTTGGGCAGCCTGCTTCCGGGGTGCGCGTCGCCGCCACCTTGGGCCGCCGCCGACGCGCCCTCGAGGCACCAGCTGGCTTCGGGCCGCCCGCTCGCCTCACCGGAAACTGGAACGTAGGCATTGCCAGTGGGCCGGACGAAAGGGGGGGATTGGGAAAGGGGGGTTACGAAATCTGCTGCGCGCAGCTGGTTTCGGCCCCACCGAGGGGCCCAGTCCTCGATACATAGCCGCCTCCGGAACCGGGAGGCGCCTGGAAAGGCAGCTATACGCGAGCTGATTCTCAACCCCCCCCTTTGCATTCCCCCCCTTTCGCCCGGCCCGAGTAAGCTTTGAAGGTCCAGTTTCTTTGATATGTTCGCACAGAGAGGTCGCGTCAAGTCGAAAACTGGAACGTATACATTACCAGTGGCGGGCTGTTTTTGAGTCCCAGGGTTTCTTGAGGGTCGTGGACGACGTCGGGGTGGTGTGGTGTATACTTGTTTCCCCGTTTTCCCGTGGAAACAACAAAACATGTACACGCCAGGATGCCGTATTCGCCAGAATCCGTGTTCTTGTGCGAATTTCAGTGCGGGACCGAAAAAAGGCATCGGTGTATAGAGTTCGGTTCCCCACCGCACCTCACCTCGCACGGGAAAACTTGAGACTCGAGGACGCGGGGACTCGGGCTTGCCGACGCGTTTTGACGAGCGCGTCCTGAACTTTGGCGGTCCAGTGTTCGTGGGATCTCTGCATTTGGAGCTCGCGTCAAATGTCAGACCGGGTCAGGTAGTTTTCTCGATGGCCCCGCCAGGCCATACCCCAAGTCCCCCCGCACCCGAGCCTCGCGTCTCTCCGGCTCGCCTCCCCCCCTCCCTCCTCCTCCCCCTCCCTCCTGCCTCCCTCCCTCCCTCCCTCCTCCTCCTCCCTCCTCCTCCCCCTGCCTCCCTCCTCCCTCCCTCCTCGCTCCTGCCTCCCTCCTCCCCCTCCCTCCTGCCTCCCTCCTCCCTCCTCCTCCTCGCTCCTCCCCCCTCCCCCCCCCTCCCTCCTGCACCCCGTCCCCCCCCGGGGCCCGAGGAGGCCGCCGACGGCACCCAGTGGGTCGCGGCGCAGGCCGCCCTCGAGTGGCCGGGCGCGCGGGCGCAGGACGCGTGGGCCTCGCAGGGCCAGTGGGGCTCCCGGCGGCGCGCCCAAACTCACTAAGGGCTTGTCGACTTTTCGCCGATCGACTTGTGGGGAGCGAGCCAGAAAAATCCAGGTAAATGCAGATAAATCGAGGTAAATCCAGATAAATCCAGGCAAATCGAAACAAATCCGGGTAAATCCCAAGATCTCCGAGGAAAGGTGAAGCAACTCGCGGCCGCTCCAGCGCGAGTCGAAGGACGGCAGAAGTCGTTAAGCCTTTAACGACAAACGCGCGGCTCGTCGGCCACGCTCGGGGGCGGAAAAGAGGGGGGTGATGACCATGGGGGGGGGGGGGATATCATGGCGTGGGCCATGGTATCTCCCCAGATTCCGTGGCGCCCCTTCTTGTTTCATGACGTCCCTGGCCCCCCCGCTGGGCCGCGCGCATGCCGCCGGTCATGATTTGCATCCCGCCCCCCTTGGACACCCCCCTCTTGGCCGCTCCCAACACGCGCACAAGGGGGGGGCAGGGGGGGGGGAGGAGGGGGGGAGGCTGCTCAGAAGCACCCCTGCTTCTCCGGAGGCGCGGGCCGGGTCTATAGATGCAACGCCAGCGCCTTCTGAGAATATGTCTTTTTGTAAGAGGCCTCCCCCCCTCCGCTCTACCCCCCTGTTCGCGCCGCCAAGGTCGGGCGTTGCGCAATACGAAGAAAAGGGCGACGGGCCTTTATGTTGCATGTTTTTTGTTTCAGCCTCTGGCGGCTCTGGCCAGGCCCCGGAATTATCAAAACACGATTTAGGAAGAAAAACCGGTCCCAGGGAACGGGTCGAGACCTTTCGGGGTCGATAGAGTCATGACGTCGGCGGTCTGGGCAAATGGGGGTGAAGAAAGGCTCATGTTTTGTACCCTAAAGAGGCCCTTACGGGCCCCCTTGGGCCCAAAACAGGCACGACAGGTGCACGTTTCAATGTCTCCCCCCCCACATGTACCGCCCTCCCAACTTTAGGCAACGCCCGAAGGGGGGGGTCCACCCAAGCCGCCATGGTGGGGTGAGAAGTCACCCCTCCCACCAAGCGGTGGGCGGGGAGAGCCCCAGATGTCGCGCTGCGACCGTCGTGCTGGTCCAAGCGACAGCCACGCCCCGGCCCGCCGCTCTGGTCCAAGCAGATGGGGGCCAGAGGATCGCGCCGCATCGCCGATGCATCGGCCGTGCGGCTCGATGTGGCGCCCGCTGTTCTCGGCGCCGATGCATCGCCGATGCATCGCCGACGTCGCCGGTGCATCGCCAACGCATATGGGCGGCGCATCGCCGACGCTCAGGCGAGGCGGCGCGAGCCTCCAGCCCAAGCTGCTCCGGAGGAGGAGGAGGAGGAGGAGAGGCCTCCAGGGTTGGCGAGGAGAGCGGCCCTCAATGGCAGGATCCCATGTCGTGCCGACGCGGTGGCAGCCTCAGCGCGGGGGTTCAAGGGTGGACGCCGTCAGCGGCCCATGATCGGCGATCTGGCGATCCTGCGATGGACAAGCCGCCGACAAGGTTGGGCGATCCACGCGGTGACAGGAAGCAGCGGCGAAGTCGCTGCCGCAGAATGCTGTCGCACCCTGACATCCAACGCCTTGAACGAACTCAAGGCGCAGGTTTCATCGCTTCCGGCGTCCAGGGCCGTCTTCGGGCTCCAGGGCCAGGGCCACAGTGGCGTCGACGGTTTGGGAGGCTCTTCAGGGGACGGTTCTGGAGCTGCTCGTCTGGGCGCGGTTCGTGGAGCTCGCGACGATGGATCCGCGGGTCTGGGGACGGGTCCTGCTGGGCGGGCAGCAACGTGAGGGGGAAGTCATGACGAGGGGCGCAGCAATCACCGAGCGCGTTCCACTACTCGCAAAGTGCCCACTTGCAAGCGGCAGGAACAAATAACACATACCTGCCTCGATGTATTTGGATGGATCGTAACTCCCCGGCACCTCTTCAGGCCGCGGTGATATTTTGGGAGCCCTTCAGCCCCTCTCTGGGGCTATCTTCCCTGCACCCCTCGATCGCCCGCTTCAGACGCCTCCCTACGATACAGCCAACGCGCCTAGCAAGGACGCGCACCTTCTTCTGGAGTGCCCTTGAGTCCTTGCCTCTGCGGCCCGTCCTTTGTCGTTTTTGCTGGTCGCCCGTCGCCCAAGGAAGTCCAAATTTCGACCTCCAAGGGTCTTCCCTCCTTACCACCCGTCCTTGACACACGTTTTGAGGCTCAATGCGGCGATGGCGCTCTGGCGACGCCCGCGAAGGTGTTCCAAACTTGCATTCCGCATCACAGAACGACGCGGAAGCATTGAGGCGCACACGAGACCCGACGGAGTTCGGCCTTGGACGATCGGGCAGCGGCAGCGATCGGTTCAAGGCTGAACGATCGATGCGGTGTCAGGAAGCCTTGGCGCTCATCGACGCCGCGCGAGCCTGCCGTGGTGTCAACGTCACGCCCACCCGATGTGGAGCGGTTTGGGGCCCCAGCGAGCGAGGGGCGGCCCCGCCCTCGTCCGCGAGGCGCTCCGACAGCCCGCCCGCGGGGCGGCTGCTGAAGCCCAGCCGCCCCCGGCAGGCTCTGCTCGAGCTCCGTGCCCGGCCGTGGTGGCGAGGGGGGGCCCGCAGTTCGGCTCTGGGCCTCCCTGAGGGGGTCTCCTCCTCCTCCTCCTCCTCCTCCTCCTCCTCCTTCTCCTCCTCCCTCTCCTCCTCCTGCTCCTCCCCCTCCTTCCTCACCTCCTCCTCCTCCTCCTCCTCCTCGTCCTCCTCCTCCCCCTCCTCCTCCTCCTCCTCCTCCTCCTCTCCCTCCTCCTCCTCCTCCCCCTCCTCCCTCCTCGTCCTCCTCCTCCTCCTCCTCCTCCTCCTCCTCCTCTTCCTCCTCCTCCTCCTGCTCCTCCCCCTCCTTCCTCACCTCCTCCTCCTCCCTCCTCCTCCTCCTCCTCCTCCTCCTCCTCCCCCTCCTCCTCATCCTCCTTCTCCTCCTCCTCCTTCTCCTCCTAGGCGTGGGTTTGAGCCGACGGAGGCCTTTCCCGTCGGTGCGTTTTGGGTTTCGGCCGCGCGCCCGCCCGACCCGAGCCCGCGCCCAGCTCCGTGCCCGCCTGCAGCGATAGGCAGGAGCGACTCTCCACTCGCGCGCCTGCCCAGGTGCGGACTGAACGCGGACGACAGTGACGGCATCCAGGAGCAGATCACCTGCGTGGCATCGGAGACAGCGACGCCTTCGACATCGAGCACGACAGATACTGCGCCTCCAGTCAGCCCGTCAATTGCTACTTCAGCACCACGGTTCGCAGCCGCCTATGGGCGGAGCCCGAGGCGGACGTGGACATCAGCGAGATGACACTCGCGAACCGCGATGGTCGTGTGCAGCGACTAGGCAGTGTGGTTACACTCGCAATGCTGCTAATTCTGAGCGGTGCTTTATGTGTGGAAGGAACAAAGCTGGCCAACCTGACCCTGCAGGACCGCCAGACAGATCCAGGCGCCGCCCAACCTCTCGTGCACCTTCTTCTGGCAGGGGCACCAAGTCCGACAAGGCCGACGACAAGGATAAGGACGTTTCTGAGGAGTCTGCGGCCTCAGATGCAGTCACTCGGGCACGCAAGGCGGTGGCTGCACTGCGCCGTCTTGGCCTTGATGAGAGCAGCCCATTCGTGGTGGCCGCGAAGCAGAAGCTCAACAACGCAGAGACGGCTGAGAGAGCTAAGAGGACCCCAGACGATCTACTTCGACGGGCACTGGATCGTCAGGCTGCAAAAACTCGTGAGGTCACTACTTTGCAGATGGCCGTTGACAGGCTCAAGGCAGATTTTGAATCCAAATCTCAGGAGCTGGACGCGGCGACCGCAGATCTGGCCATCATTCACTCGGAGGTTACTTCAGCCCGTGCAGCAGTCCTCGCAGCAGGACGACAGCCAGTTCCAGAGGCCGAGCAGAACCTGGATGGAGCGTTGGAGCGACTCGAACAAATTGTGCGGGCGGCACCCTCCACCACGCCTGACAATGCAGAGGCCTTCTGTCAATCCTTGGGCACGCACATGGCGCAGCTGCAGTCCGCCCTTGCTCAGCATCGGCATGCGCATGCACAGGCTGGTCCTGCTCCTGTGACTCCAACCCCTTGGGCAAATATTCTGGATCAGCAAGATGACGCCATGGGAGCAGGTGACGGGAGTTAGTTCAGTGTACAACGATATGCCTCGGTTGTTCAGCGACGGCGTGATCCGCTCGTTCGACCCTCACCGAGATGACCGCGGAGATCGTGCTGTTGCTGGACTCAATCACATTCGGGGGTCTGTCCCCAACACTACCTCTTCCTCGTCCGGTTCTGGTGCGTGCATAAGCGGCGTGAGGCTATCAAGCATGCAGCGTCGAGACCCTGAAGTGCCATGCTCTGCGAAGTCTTTGGCAAGCGGTGAGAGACTATTGCCTGGACAACGTGGAGACAATTTTGATATGCAGCGCGGCCGTTGCGCCCACGACCCCCCCGCCTGGCGCCTTCGGCAGCTGGGCCCCCAAGGGTTAATGGGGGGGAACGTCTTGTGGCCCCGCGGCGCGGCCTCAATGGGGTCCAAGCGCGAGCCGATGATGATGGCGAGTTTCAACAGCTCTGGGTGGCCGCAGGCGCGAGACTTCCTCGACGACATGCGCCACCTGTCCATCGTTGCTGCGCAGGAGCTCCACCTGTTCTCGAACGGGAGGCAGCAGGCTGAATAATGGTGCGTGCAGCGTGGATGGCAGACGTTTATCACCGACGCCATCATCTCTGATTTCGACAAGCCGCGTGCAGGGGTCGGTCTCCTTGTGCGCAAGAACATTGAGGTGGTCAGGCTATCAGCATGTCTGAGCTCTCATGTGGTAGTGCCTGCCTATAGCGTCGCCGTGATAGTGAAGGCAGGGCCGCGAGGTGGCTTTGTGGTTGCCTCGTCTTACTTGGAGCAGGGCCTCAAGCTCGGGGGTGCCAACGCATCTCGTATCTCCTGGCTTGGGCGCCTGCCTCAGCTTCTACGCCCTGCCGTTCGTTGTCGCGGGCGACTGGAGCGTGGACCCCGGCGCGATTGACAAGTCAGGCCTCACGACAAAGCTCGGCGCGAGGACGGTCAGCACGGCAGAGGCAAATGTCGGGACCCTGGCTCTGGCAGGCAGAGGGCAAATGTCGGGACCCTGGCTCTGGCAACTACTCCAAAATCGATTTCTGGCTGGCCAGCGATTGCTTAGCCGCGGCGATGGGCACGCCGACCATTTTCGGAGGGTACCCTGCACGTGTCCCTTACCCCATTCAGGTATCCCTAGGCCCGCGGCCGCGAGCGAGGCAAGTTCGGCGACAAATAGGACCTCAGGTACTACCAGTGGCGCCGAAGACACAGCCTCAGCCAGATGAGGATGATGACGACGGCGTGTTCGTGTTCGCTGAACGTGGCGTGCCTGACGTAGCATGGACGCAGCTGGTGCGCAGCGATGCCGGCCATGGCTTCGGGCAGCCTCAGGATCAGAGGCAGCGCCTTGATCGGCTCGTCGAGGATATTTACAACGGTGTGGAGGTGGAGCTTCTACCGCTTTTCGACACGGGCGCGGGTTCATCCAAGTTTGCTGGCCGATCGGAAGGCCCGAGATATGCGTGCACCACTGCAGGAGGCGCCTCGGCACGGCAGCAACCGAGTGGCACGAGCCTAACGCGCGCACTTCGCACGTTGCAGCTGCGCGTTCACGACCTCCGGCACGCGTGGCATCTTCATGATTCCGCTCTCTGCGCGCGCACATGGACTCATCTAGTTGATTTCATGGGCGGGCATGGGCGGGATGGTAGATTGCGCGCGGTCATGCCCGAGTACCTTGTGAACGACATAGTGCACACATACTCACATGTATCGCAGCACAGCCGCCTGGGTATTATTGTTATTTGCTGAAGTTCCTTGGCGATTCCCTATGTCAATCAGCTGAGTCAGAGGAGCGGCGACTTGGCGCTGCCCGTTCTAAGTCTTTTGCAAAATGGCCGAAGAATGCTCTCAGTGGCAGGCCTGGTGCAGATCGCACAGGTGGACTAAGCCGCGTGGCTGGCAGCTCGCCGAAGTCAGCACGGACCTGGGACCCAGCAGCTTTCCCGATGACATTGCTGAGGCTCAGCGAGCCTCCTGGGGTTCGATCTGGGAGGGGCTCGATGTTGAGCCCGCGCATTGTGTTTCCAGCAGTGCTGCCAGTTCTGGGGATGACCACCCGGGGGGCCTCCAGGAGCTGCTCAACAAGGGCCCGAGGCTGCCCCCCATAAGTATTGGAGAACTTCGGCGAGCAGCTAAGCAGTTGCCAGTCGGAACAGCGGTCGGCGCCGATGTATCTCGTCCTCGGCACTGGTCTTTAGCATCAAGTGGAGCTCTGGCTGCCGTGGCTTATGCATTGCACTTGTGCGAAACGTGGGGACAATGACCGACATTACCCACACGCGTTCATATCGTACTCCTGATCAAGCCGTCGGGGGGACATCGGCCAATAGCGCTACTGGCTTCTATTTACAGGCTCTGGGGCAAAGCTCGGTTGAATTGGGTGCGTTCCTGGGCCAGTTCGTTGAATCGGGGCCACCTCGCATTGGGAGTGCAGAAGAGTACTACAGACGTTGCAGCTCGCCTGCTTGCACATGCTGAAGCGACCTCACTAGAGGCGGCGGGGCCGACAGCATTATGCACTGTGCATGCCATCATAGATATTGAAAAGAGTTTCGGCCGAGTGCCGTGGAGACGGCTGCTCGGGTCAGCCGTGGAGCACAACTTTCCCTCGGTCCTGATGGTTCTCGCCGCCAGAATGTATGCTGCTGCCCGTCGTGTCTCTTGGGGTTATTGCTACTCTGCGCCGATATGGGCTACCCAGGGTATACTTTCAGACTGCCCGTTTGCAATGGTTTGCCTGCAGTGTGTAATGCTGACCCCATTTGACTCGTTGCATCGCCATACTGGGCATATTCGACGATCGACCGACGTTTACGCCGACGACATCACGATTGCCATTATGGGTACGGTTAAAGTTATTGCTGATGCTGCCTGCTCTTTCCTCACAGTCCTTGTCGCCTTGCTCCGCGCTGTTGGATTGCCGCTTGCTCAGCACAAGATGACTCTTACGAGTTCCTCGGGGAAGGTTGGCAGGTCCATCGCTCGGAGGTTGTCGAAGCTAGGCTTTCAGTGCCGTTCGGCCCTGGAGGTTCTGGGGGTTGAGGTGAACGCTGGTCATCCCATGCATTACGGTCGTCTTCGGGATCGAGTGGCTCGGGTTCGTAAACGTAAGCCTCGTCTTCAGCGTGTTCAAATGGCGGGGCCCCTGGCCGCTAGATTCGCCAAGCAGGCCCTGCCCTCGGCCATGCAGTACGGGGTGGGGGTTCACGGGGCCCCACCGCAGTTGGTCGAGGCTATGAGGCGAATCATGCGTGGCACCTGGTACGCACCAGGATCCACCACTTCGGCATGGCTTACGTCGTGCCTACAGGGCTCCATGTATGAAGATCCCCAAGCTGCCTGCTGGACGCAGCCGATATTCGAATGGGCCTTACTCTTTCGTGACAAAGGTGTTGAGCATAGCGTTCTCCAGCGCGCGTGGCACCGTCAAGTTTTTGTTGCGCACCCTTCGTGCAGCTACGCCATGGGCTCATGTCGCTGGACCCACAGGCGCTATGCTGATGGCTGTCAAGGCGTTAGGTTGGACGTCGGGCTCAGCAGCCAGACTTACCACGGATGTCGGCGACCAATTGGGTATTTTAGTTGATGCGCCGACGACGGTGCGAGACCTAGCACGAGCTGCAGCAGTTCGTCGCTTATGGGAGGCCTGTAGTAAACGACCCAACCCAGCAGATGAGGTCATGGACCCCAAGGGGCCCCTCGGATACTGGATGGAACCCATCATTGGCCTCCCCAAAAATCGGCCCCATGATCCTGAGTTTGGCCCCGAGCTGGGCCCCGAGGGACCATGGGAGCTGACGGTCTTGCAGCACGGGCTCTGAAGGACACTTGTGGGGGGAGGTCTGTGGTCTCCGCAGCGACTTTATCGGCGCGGCTATGCGCGCACATCATGTTGTCCTGCATGTACATGTGAAGTGTGCACATCATACCATATACCTTGGGAGTGTGACGGACGAGCTGAGTTACAGCGTGAAGTCATGCGGAGTATTGCTACACGCGGCCTCCCTCCCCGCTCTCACGGCCTCTGGTTTTGGACGCGGGGCATGGCTCCACGCTCGTGCATGCCGCCTGTCCCCCGTCGGGATGATAGTGGACGGTGGCACATCCAGCACGGTCCCCTCGACCTCGTCACAGGGGGCATCTACGCGGACGGTGCGTGCAGAAAAGTATGGTACTGGCTTGAGGCGAACCGAGCGGGATGGGGGTTCATCAAATATAGCATGCGTGATATATCCAGCTACTTGTATATGGGGCACTACCTGGACCCGTTCAGAGTTCACCCCGAGCTGAGCTATATGCGTCCTTGCAAGTTTTACAGGTTTGTATTCTGCCCCTGCATGTGCACACTGATTTCTACGGCCTCGTCGAGGGCCTCGAGCTCGGTCCTGGGTTTAGCTGTGGTCCCAGGCGCCCGAATACTGACTGGGAGGCCATCTGGAGGAATATAGAGGACCATGGAGGCCTTGGAGAGGCCCTTCGGGTGCCCCACGTTCGTGGCCACCAGGCTGGCAATAGCCTGGAGGCTCGCTCTAACAGAAGGGCTGATCTTGCTGCGCAGCAGGGACGGGATCTGCACGCAGCAAGTAGGCAAGCTTTCACAGCAATGAAGATCGCCTTGAAATCCGTTCGGGGCACCATCAAGTGGTTGTTGCAGGCTCATGAGTCTCACATGCCCCACTGCAGGGTGGACACCTTCACTCGGCCTAGGAAGTTGAAATCTAAGAAGGTGGATCGCAAGATCGCCAAGCTTGAGGCTCACCAAAAACATGTTTTTCCCCCAGTGCGCCAGCAGTTCTGGCGCTGCAATGTTTAAAGATAGGGGCCCGTTCTGAGGCGAGCGTTCTGCGTTTCTCCAATTGGGTTTGCCATGCCCGTGCCTTGGCCCCTCGTGGCGAATTGGGAGGCTCGCTGGGTGCGGAGAGTCTGACGCGACCCGCCTCGCGAAGCCCGCCAGGGGGGCGCACGGTTAGGCCTCGCACGACGGACCGAGCTGGCAATGTTCGGAGTCGGTCGCCCTCGCCGCCTGAACGCGCTGTGCGCTCCAAGGTTCGTTTCGCCACCACGGTTTCAATGCGCACACCTGATATGGAAGTACTTAACCAAGCTATACAGGCCTTTGATCGGTCCTCTCCCTCCCCCGGCTCCCGCCCTCTTGTCTCGTCTGAGAGGTCGTCTGTCGTTCACCGCCGTGAAGGACCTGGTATGCGAATGGAAGATGCGCGGAGAGTTCGTCCACGCACCGCTTCAGTTATCAGCCCGAATGCAGTTTTGGCACAGGTGGTCCATGAAGATCGGTCTCTCTCGCCTGATTCTCGCCCGCTCCTTCCCCCGTCGGTGAGCCTCGTCGCTCCCCCTCGTGAAGGACCCGCCTTTGTGCCCCCAACACGGAACGCCCGCCCGCGACTAGGCACGTTCCAGCAGCTTGGGCCTGGAAGAGCGTCGCTTGCACAGGCCACTGTCCCCGCTGCTGTGCTGCCCGCGCACGGGATGGTGCAGTCCCAGCATGCCCGAGGTCACTTTCTGTGGGTGTCCCAAGGGTCGGTTGTCCTCTGTGTGCGATGTGGATATTACACCACAGGCCTGGCTGGCCAGTTGTTGTTGGATTGCGCGTCGCCCCCGACACTGGGCGAGCACGCTCGACGGAATCGTCGCCTCTTCCTCGCTGGATTTCATCCCAGCGACGAGGGGAGGCCCAATTCGAGAGTGATCCCAGCCCCTCGCCCTCTTGCCTCAGCCGATCCTGGAGTTGACCGGTTGAGATTAGTCAGAGGTGAAGGAGCTAGCAGAGTGCCTGGGCCCGCGTGCGCTCCTTCTAGACCCGCCGTGGGCTCCCTGGGCTTTTTGCTTCTGGGCCTCGGCCCAAGGCGGCCGAAACGGGCTCCTGGTCTCAAACTTTCCTTCCCTGGTGCTCGTTTTCAACTCGTTTTGTTTTCTTGTTGTAGCGGTGGGGCGGCTCGGGGGGCCTCGAGAGAGGCGCGCGCGTGCGCGCGCGCCCCGTGGCTCGCCCTGCTCAACTTCGGCACCGAGGTGGGACCCGCGCCGCCCGCCGCTGCGGCTGTCGCCGTGCCGCGTGCCGCCGCCGAAATCCATCGGGTGGGCGAGGCGCCCTGCTCCCCCTCCTCCCCCCCCTCCCCCTCCTCCTCCTCCTCCTCCTCCTCCTCCTCCTCCTCCTCCTCCTCCTCCTCCTCCTCCTCCTCCTCCTCCTCCTCCTCCTCCTCCCCCTCCTCCCCTCCTCAGCCTCCTCCTCCTCCTCCTCCTCCTCCTCCTCCTCCTCTCCTCCTCCTCCTCCTCCTCCTCCTCCTCCTGCTCCCCCTCCTTCCTCCCCTCCTTCTCCTCCTCCCCTCCTCCTCCTCCTCCTCCTCCTCCTCCTCCTCCTCCCCCTCCCTCCTCCTCCTCCTCCTCCTCCTCCTCCTCCTCCTCCTCCTCCTCCTCCTCCTCCTCCCCTCCTCCTCCTCCTCCTCCTCCCTCCTCTTCCCCCTCCTCCCCCCCCCTCCTCCTCCTCCTCCTCTCCTCCTCCTCCGCCTCCTCGTCAATCTCCTCCTCCTCCTCCCCCTCATCCCCCTCCTCCTCTTCGTCCTTCTCCCCATCCTCCTCCTCGTCCTTCTCCTCATCCTCCTCACCCTACTCCTCCTCCCCCTCTACCAAGGAGGCCAAGGAGACGGGGTCGGAGCAGCGCGCCGCATCGCCGATACATCGGCGACGCGGCTCGATGTGGAGCCGGGCTTTCTCCGCGCGGACGTCGCCGATGCAACGCCGACGTCGCCGATGCAACGCCGCAGCATCGCCGATGCTTCGGCGATGTATCGCCGATGCATCGGCGAGGCGGCGAGATCCTCCGACCCTTTTCCGAATCGAACCCCGTTTAGGAGGCTTCTTTCAGCGACCTAGAAAACCAGGAGACCAGGGGGGAAGGCGCCTCCGCAGTCCAAACCACCTACTTGGTTTCCTCCATGCATGGGGCTTCACCCGCATGGGATGGGTGTTTCTCACGTGTGGGGTGGGTCTTCTGCCTTCTCGTTTAAACCGAATCGAGGTCACCCCCAAGGGCGCGAAGATAGTCACGGATCGCGCGTCGCGGCCTGGGCTGGAGAGCCGCCTCTCTCCGAGGTGGCTCGTCCGGATGCGAAAACAAGCGCGAGTCGCGCATGTTAGGGCGCAGTGTGCAAAGTTAGGTGAAGTAGAAAATAACGTCGTCGTAAGGCTCCTGGGTGGGCGTCGGCGGCAACGGCGACGCGGCCCTGGACGCAGCGGGTAAGCAGGCTGCGGCATGTCGTCGTCGTCGTTGTTCTCGTCAACGTCGCAGCCGTCGTTGTCGCATCCAGGAGGAAAGGTTCCATCGGTTTCGGCGTCTCATTATCGTCGTGCCTAGTCGCCCGTCGTCGTCGTCGCCGCCGCCGCTGTCATCGTCCAACGTATTGGAGAATCAAGACAGGAGTCGTCTTCTACGGTAGGCTCGTGTCGTGTCGACCAGCGGCGACCCCGCCAGCGGCGTTCAACTTTGAACGCCGCGGGCGACCAAGAATCGTTCGATGTGGAACGATTTGGACGTTTCGGAAACGGCCGATCATTCAAGGTTGAACGATCCCCGCGGTGTCAGAAACCAACTCCAAAGTCGGTACGACACGAACCTGACGTATAGTTTTCGCGGCGTCCGGCGGCCTTTTTCGGGCTTCGGGGCCATCGCAAGCGACCCACAGCAAAGAGCTGGTCCCTGGGAAGCTGTCGAGAGGTCTGGGGACCTCGCGCCGAAGGCAACCTGAGATTTCTGATGGATGGGTGGTTGTCGCTTCTGGCGGGGCTAGGACGAGGATAATTCCGTTCCGTGTTGGGGAGCGTCGAGCAGCGTTTGGTCATCAGTGAGAAAGCGTTGATTTGGCGGGGGTTCGCGTCGGCTAGCGTCCATTCGCGTCGATTTAGCGTCGACCACCGTCGACTAGCGTCCATTAGCGTCGTCACCGTCGTCCAGTAAGATGGTATCTGACGGGGCCAGGACGAGGATAACTCCAATCCAGAGCGTTCTGGAACGCTCTGAGAGGACCGCGGCGCCCGAGATATCCTCCAGAGCCGCCAGATCTCGGAGATCCCCGATCTATCATCACCCGATGTTATCCTCGTTCTGGCTTCGTCTTGGGAAGGGTGGTTGTCGCCGCCTTCGTCGTCCACCTCCTCCCACCTCCAGTTCCTCCTCGTCCGCAGCCTGCCAGGGCTGCCCGTTGTCCTCGGAGTCTCCGTAGGGAGCCATGCGGGCTTCCCGAGGCGCTCCTCCAACCCCCTTCTTCCCCCTCCCTTATCCTCTGGTCCTACGCCTCCTCTTCCCCCCCCTCCTGAGAATCGCCAGGTGGGAACGGCGCCGAATGAATGCTGTCGCGCCTGTGTGTCTGCTGGCCGTTCCTGCCAGCACGTGCGGCTTGACTTTCGGACTTCTCTGCGCTGGGTCCTTCTCGTGCCTCATCTTCCTCCACGCCCCATCCCGCAGTCGTGTTGGCTCCAGACATCCATGCTCTCGGCTTCAGCGACAGGGAGGCCCAAGCGCTGGGCCCCTCGTCCCAGGGCCCAGTGCCGATGTCGACGGCCGCGGCTCGAGGGCTGCGCCGCCGGACCCCGACGTCGAAGACTTCTCTGGCGACCTCCAAGTGGCAGAGGAAGAAGACGGCCGGGTGGTGCCGCCGACCGGCCCGTCCCAGAAGTTACAGCGCGGCGCCATGGAGCGCAAGTCTGCGGAGCACGTGCCGTGCACGATCGGGCTCGAAGAGCGCAATGATGCCAACGAGAGTATGTTGAAAGAGTTGCCCCCTTGTGCCCTGAGGCTCCCACTTCGACAAGATGTGCAGCAGGGCGACCAGGTGCACATGAGCGACCTCGAGACGATCCGTGACGCGAGGAATATACACACGGCCGCCACCAAGATAGACTGACCTGGTCTACAGCGAGTTGAAAGAGCAGGTGCGGTGGCCGTAGAGAAAACATGTCCTGACAAGATCAACCGTGAGGCGCATGTGCATCTCGCCGATCTCGTTCATTAGTCATCGCAACCAAGAAACAGCTGAACGAACAAGTGAGCGAGGCTGAGGCGAAGGACGAGCAAGACATCGACATGCTGATGGGTGCCCTCAGCACAACGTTACAAGAGAAGATCCAGGTGCATCTGGCTGGTCTCACGACCGACCTTGACACGGTCAACGACGAGCTGACGGAACAGCTGGCGACCCCACGCTGAACATCAGCAAACCCAAGAAGCAACTGGAGGAACAAGCGGAGCAGATTGAGGAGATTGTCGAGCAGAGCGCCGATATGAAGGGTGCCCTCAGCTCCGCGCTGCAGGTGCACGCTGAGCTGAATGAACGTGCGGCGCAGCACGAGGAGGCTGTCGATCAGGACTTCGATAAGACGAAGAGCCTCTTCAGCTCCACGCTGCAGGTTTTCCTCGTGGGACTCCGTCCGAGGGTCCCCGAAGTAACGAGTCCGTGTTCAAGTTTTGAGCTGCACTTCCAACGGCGTCCGAGGCAGGTGCGTTTGGCCCCGCCTCCTCCTCCTCCTCCGCTTTATGGTACCCGAACTCCTCCTCCTCCTCCTCCTCCTCCTCCTTTTGTCCTCCTCCTCCTCCTTCTCCTCCTTCTCCTCCTCCTCCTCTGCCTCCGCGACGCCGCGCGGTGCGGCCGCGCTCGCAGGCCGGGCAGTAGGAGAGCCACCGGGATGGCAGCGCCCGCGTAAGACAGTATAGGCTGACCCGGGAGTGCCCGTGGACGTGCGTGCGTGCGTGCGTGCGTGCGTGTGCGTGCGTGTGTGTGTGTGTGTTTGTGTGTGTGAGTGCGTGTGTGTGTGTGTGTGTGTGTGTGTCTGTGTCTGTGTGTGTCTGTGTGTGTCTTTGTGTGTTTGTCTGTGTGTGTGTGTGTGTCTGCGTCTGTGTGTGTCTATGTGTGTGTGTGTGTGTGTGTCTGTGTGTGTGTGTGTGGGCCTCCTGCTGCCAGAGTCCGGCGGCGGCGAGGGCGCCCCCTGCCCATACTCGGGACCGCTGGCAGGGCGCGCCTCCTCCCCAGACCTCCTCGCGCTGTGGAGAAATCACGACGGGTTTCTGTCTGTTTCGCTCTTTTCGGCCTCCAGGGGACCTCGCCGGGCCTCGGAATTGTCAAGCAACCATTCAGGATGATAAACCTGTCCCAGGGGATGGGCCCAGACTTCTGGGGGTCGACGCCGTGAAGAAATCGCGACGTCGGGGGTCTGGGTTGCCAGGTGGCGGTGCGAGTGTGGAGGGGGGCGACGAGTGGCGGCGCGGCGCGGAGGACCTCGCCGGGGAGCCCGCCCTCGCGCTGAAGGCCGGCGCCCTCTGCGGAGAGAGATGGTGGGCGCTGCCCTGGCCTGGCGCGCAAGGCGTGCGACCAGATGGACCTGAGCACGCTGCCTGCCGTGCTCGCCCAGGGCAGGGGTGCCGCCTGGGGTCGCAGGACTGGCGCTGGCGGCTGTGGGAGTTGGCAAGGGCATCGGCCCGGCTTGATCGACGATCGCGTGGCCTGCTGCCAGGCTGCTCCCTGGCGGTGTTCACGCTCAGAGTCTTGACGATGGCCCGCGCGGGCCGCGTGAGCGACCGCTTCCGCCGCAGGGTGTACGTGGACGACTTCACCCTCTGGGCCTCTGGGCCTGGGTCGCTGCCAAGGCCGGCGGCGACGCGGCGGACGAGCTCCGGCAGGCGTTCGAGGCGGCAATGGATTGGAAGCTGAATCGGACGAAGTCGCGCCAGCTCGCTCGTCGCGCGGTGTTCGGGACCAAACCCCCAGGATCTCCGCGAGCACGGAGTTCCGGGACCTGGGGCGTGGCCCACCGCCTTCCGGATCCTGGCGGAGCTGCACCTGGACGAGGACGACGAGTGCTGGACTGGGGTAAGCGCCGCCCCCGTAGGCTACGGGCCCCACCAACAGGAGCCTGCTAGACACCCGTGCCGTGGTGCTCGAAGCGTGGTCCCTGCGCGGGGCGCTCTCGCTGGCAGACAGGCGCGTGGCTTTCCAGCACGTCGCGGGCGGCACTGCCAGATGGGCCACGCGGCGGTTGCTGATCAGCGGCGCGCTGGCGCCCAATGCTGCCAGGGCGCTCCGAGCCGCCATTTCCGGGAACGTCGTGACCGAGCCAGTGGCTGCGAAGTGGGGCCAGCCACCCCTGTGCCCCAGTTGTAGCGCGCGGCGCCGGAGGACTTGGAGCACCGCCTATGGCGGCACCCGTGTTGGGAGCCCACCCAGGCCGCTGCCCTGGGGCCCGCGAGCAGGGATCGCGATGCGGTTCGCGCGAGTCTGCCGCCTGAGACCTCCCTCACGGGGGTGCTGCCCAGCGGCTGGCGGCGCTTGCGGAACAGGCCAGACTGCCGCTGCCGCTGCCACTTCTGCCTGACCCGCAGGGTCTGCCGGCCAGCAGCAAGGCGCGCGCCTGGACAGGCGGGGCCGGCGCGCGCCCCAGCGGGCTGGGGAGTCTGTATCGAGGCGGCGGCGGCGGCAGCGGGCGTGACGGCTGTCGTCGAGCACTGGACGGAGAGCATATTGCTTAGTTCGTGGGCGGAGCTCACCACGACGGTGCGCGCACTGGGTCTGGCGAGGGGGCCAGTCGACGTCGTCACCGACTCGCTTCATCAGCCGCGACGCGGCGGCCATCAGCGACGGGGCGAACCTTGCGGAGTGGGCGCGCGCGGACCTGTGGAAACTCGTTGCCCCACAGTGCCGCAGCGGCGCTCTGCGCGCGCGGCGGGTCAAGGCGCACTTTGACGCTGCGGCTGCCCATAGCGGGTGGTTCCCACGGAGGACCACGCCGGCAACGCGGCCGCCGATCGCCTCGCTTGCCATCCGGCCAGGGCCTTCATTGCCGCCTCGTGCGCTGCTGCTGGAGTGCGCGCAGGAGCTGGGGGCGCTCGCCGCAGTGCTGCGGGCCATGGCAGCCGTGGAGCCGGCTGTGTTGAAGGCCGTCCGCGGCGACGGAGCCCGCCGGCCACGCGTGCGCCCGCGCTGCGCGGCTCCAGGGCGTCCGCGCTGCGCGGCGCGCGCCCTGCGAAGGCGATGGCGCGGCCGCCTTGGCCGTCCGCGCCAAGGCTTCGCAGCCCACGCGCCGCCCCGCGACGGCGGCGGGGGCAGGTGCCGCCAACGCCTTTTGCGCCAGCAGCGCGCGGCGGGCCCACGCAGCGTCCCAGGGGCCTGCCCGGGCGGCGGCCTGTCTCCGCTGCCGCTGCTGGGAGCCGACACGGCAGCGGTTGGCGAGCAGGCCGTGCAGCGGGTGAGCCCCAGCGCCGCCGCCGCGCGCCGCCGCCGCCTTGCTCCTGGCGCCGCCGGCCCGGGTGGGTGACATGGATGCCCCACAGCGCGAAGCGCTGCGGCTGCGGCTGGCGGCGCGCCCGGGCGCGCCAGACTACGTAAATCGTTGCGTGCCCCTCCTCTTTTTCTTCTCTTTTTTCTCCTCCTCCTCCTCCTCTTCCTCCTCCTCCTCCTCCTCCTCCTCCTCCTCCTTCTCCTCCTCCTTCTGCTCCCCTCTCGCTGCCTCAAGGCGCTCCACGAATGGTGCAAAAGTGTGCGTTGGTGGTACTTCCTGCGCGCATTTCTCTTTATTTCGATCGGGACGGCGGGGTGAGGGCATCCCCCTTGCCGCTAGGCCGGTTCAGGATGAGCCCCTTTCCTGCCCGCCCTGGGCTGTGGCCTTTTTTTTCTGACGCGCTTCTGTGACGGGATGCTGTTGCCTGTTGTTCAGCTTTGTGCTCAACAGAGCGGTGCTTGCCGCTGCTCTATGTGGCGACCGCCGCTGATCGCACGTGCTCGGCATTTGCGTGCAGCCAGTTTCGGGTTGGCTTCTGTGCGTTATCCCGCCGCCCTGCCACCCCCGTTCGTGCAGAGGCCGTTGCGTGGTGCTGGCCGTGCTCCTTTGCATAGGTGGGGGCCAGCCGCCGCTGCCCTGTTTCCCATCCGTGTGGTTATGGGCGCTTTTTCCGTGTCTAGGGTGAGTTGGGTCGCCGGTGCTCGGCCTACACTGCTGCCCTCCAAGTACGATTCGCCCGCTGCTGGTGTCACTCTGCCAATGATTTCGGAGCTCCATATGAATAACATTCCTCCTCCTCCTCCTCCTTCTCCTCCTCCTCATCATCATCATCATCATCAACATCCTTCTCCTCCACCCCTCCTCCTCCTCCCTCCTGTGCCTTTCCCTTTCCCCCTCCCTCCCTCCTCGCTCCCCCTCCCAGTTCCTCCTCTTCTTCTTCCCCCTCACTGTCATCATCGTTCTCGTTTTCGTTCTTCTTCCCCCTCACTGTCCTCCTCCTCCTCCTCTTTATCCTCTTCCCCCTCCTGCCCCCTCCCCCTCCTCGTCCCATCCTTTTCTCGTGCCGCTGCTGCTCCCCCTCCTCCTCCTCCTCCTCCTCCTCCTCCTCCTCCTCCTCCTCTGCCTCCTCCTCATCCTTTTCCTAGTCACCATCACCATTGGCACCAGTACCACCATCACCATCATCATCATCATCATCATCAGCATCATCATCATGAACAGCATCATCATCATCATCATCATCATCATCATCATCATCATCATCATCATCATCATCATCATCATCATCGTCATCACCACCACCACCATCATCATCATCATCATCATCATCATCATCATCGTCATCATCATCATCATCAGCATCATCATCGTCCCTCCTCGTTCCCGCTTTTCCTCCCTGTCTCGCTTCTCCAGTTTTTGCGTCAGGCGGCGGTGGCCCTGGCCAGCATGGGGGCCGCGGTCCAGGCGGGCGCCAAGGCCAGCGGTGCGCAGAAAGGGGTCCTTTTCCTCCTCCTTCTCCTCCCCCTCCTCCTCCTTCTCCTCCCTCTCCTCCTCCTCCTCCTCCTCCTCCTCCTCCTCCTCCTCCTCCTCCTCCTCCTCCTCCTCCTCCTCACCCTCCTCCTCCTCCTCACCCTTCTTCTCCTCATCCTCATCCTCAAACCATCCTCCCTTTCCTCCGTCCGTTCTCTCTTCCTGTTCTTCCTCTTCCTCTTCCTCCTCCTGGTCCTCCTTCCGGTTCCACCGTTCTCTTATCTTCATCCTCCCCATTTGCTCCTCCGTTCCTAACCGTGATGAGTTACCCCTCACTATCGCACCCCGCGACGTGTCGGTAGGGCGGCCGTGCGATTCGTTTGTCACGTTTTTATAAAATATGGTCGTGAAGCGTTTGTTTAGAAGCAGCAGGGTCACGGATGGAGGGCGATTGATTTTCAAATTGTCGGTTTTGTTTGATCGCCGCGTGCATTTTTCGTTAACGCTTCGCAGGCGTGTACGCATGAAGGGCGGCCGATGTTCAACATGTGGTTCTCGCCTTAGCGCCACGTGCATTCATGCAAAACGTTTGCAAGTGGCTCACGGATGTTTGGCGGGTGGTGTTCACAATGTGGTTCTCGCTTGATCGCCGCGGATATTCGTCTGTACAGTTTGCAAGGAAGTTCACGGGTGGATGACGGGTGGATTTCAAAGTTTGGGTCTCGCCTTTTCGCCGCGCGCATTCGTTTCAACAGTGTTCACGCGCTTCACGTATGGAGGGTGGGCTGTTTTTTGAAAATATTGTTTTCCCATTGCTGTCCCCCGCCTTCTTTGTGAAAATTGTCAGCTGATGTTTCACGGGTGGAGGGCGGGTGGTTTTCAAAATGTTATTCTCGAATTAGTGCCGCGCGCATTCGTCCCACTAGCTTGTATGAGGTCACGTATTCAGGGCGGCCCAGTTTCAACATGTAGTTCTCGCCTTAGCGCCGCGCACATTCGTCTTGCAATTCGCGGGAGGTTCACGGACGGAGGGCGATTTGTTTTCAAAATGTATGTCTCGCCCCACCGCCAGGATCATTCGCGCAGCAAGTTTGCAAGAGCTTCAAGGATGGATGGCGGGCCATGTTCAATATGTTTCTCTCGCGTTAACGCAACCCGCATTTGTTCCAAAAGTTTGAATGCGTTTCACGGGTCGAGGATGATTTTCGTGTAACATGTGTTTGCGCTCGTCTTAATAATTTACACGAGCTTCACGGTTCGAGGGCTCTCAACGCCGCGCCAGCGCCGCACACAGTCGTCTTAGAAGTGTTGAGGAGCTGCACGGATGCGGAGCGGGTGTTTTTCAAAATGGGGCTATCACCCTCGCGCAGCCCAGATTCGCATTAAACACTGGGGTACTAGGTTCGCCTAAGCGCACCTCTTCCGGTCGAAGCTAAGCGGGCCGCGCGAAGCTTGAATTAACAAAGGTGGGGGGAAGAAGGAGCGCAATTCGCATCAAACATTGGAGTAATAGGTTCTTGTATTTGACGCCCCAGGGTTGAATTTCGGGCACGTAAGAGGGCTGCAAGGGCGCAACAGTCATGTTGATTCGCGGCGTTGATGTCCCAGGACTGGTGTTCCGGCGCGAAATAGGGTCGCCACGACAACACAATAAATTTTATTCACGGCGTTGAAGTCCAAGGAGTGGTGTTTTGGCGCGATTGAGGATTCTCAGACGGTTATCTTCCAACGGGGCACTTCCAGTGGTGAAAAGGTATTGTTTCAAGGACGTGTGAACAGGGACTTTGCAGTGAGGGCGTACTGCAACATAGTTGATGCGCCTGTGGTTTGCACTTGTCCTCGGCCTTCTCCTTCTCCTCCTGCTCTTCTTCTCCCCTTCCCATTCTCATCGCAGCGACCGTGGGTGACAAAGCAAAGCTGACATGTGTCCTGCCCTCGCCCTCCCGGGTTCTAGTTCTCCGGGGACCCCCCTTCTCGTCGTGGCGGCCGGTCGCGGCACCGCGGCCTCGACAGGAGGGGGCCCGTGGGGTGTCCGAGAAGGTCTCGAGCGGGTTTGCGGGTGGGGCCGGGGGCGGCTCGAGGAGCGCGGCCCGCCGAGATAGGGAGCCTCGAGACGGGGGTCAGTGCAAGCGGGGGTCAGCCAGAGCGCCCGACCTTGCAGGATCCTGCAGGGCCAGGGTCGCATTGACCCGGGCTTGGGTGCAGGATCCTGCAGGATTCTGCAAGGCCTGGCCGATCAGGGTCTGGATCGACCTGGGTCAGAAGATCCCCGACGAGAGGGCAGGGGGAGGGGGAGGGGGCCTCTTGGAAGCCCTCCTGCCTCTCCAGATTCAGGAGGGGAGGAAACACACAGACACAATGAATCGTCGACTCCCAGGAAAATGCGGGAAAATATGGGAAGTGGGGGGGAAGACACAAACCCAGAAAATATGAGGAAATACCGGGAATCCCAGCATTTGTGTGTATTTATTTGTGTGTCCCAGGGCCCCTTCACAGCTGCCTCCTCGGAGGCCTCCGACCGCTTCGGAGGAGGCCCCCTCGGCAGCGGCCGCCGCGGATTCCTGGCGTGGAGCTCGGGCCCCATGTAATATGAGGAGGGCCCCCGCGCTCGAGAAAACGCCTCGCGGGCCACGCGTGGACGAGGCTCCCGCTCGAGGCGTCCTCCAGATGCAGGACGCTGGAGTGTTGGAATGAGTGTGTGTGAAGGTGTGTGTGTGTGTGTGAAGGTGTGTGTGTGTGTGTGTGTGCTGGGCTGCGCGCGCCCTCGCTGCGCGCGGCCGCTGGCCCTTTGGCGCGTCGGCGCCCGTGGCCCGTTTCCTGCCCCTCCCCTTCCTCCTCTCTCCCCCTGCCTCCGCCAGCCACTGGGCTTCGCATGGATCTCAAAGCAAAAAGTGTGTGTGTGTGTGGGTGGGGGGGGCGAGTGCGTGAGTGTGTTGGGGAATGACGGTGGCAGAGTCGATGACGTGAGTGCGATGCTTGCAATGTGCTGTTGGTGATGATGACCACGGTGATGGAGGATGATGGTGATCACTTTTGACTGTGTGAGTGGATGACATGCTGTTGACGACGGCGATGATGCTTATGCTGATAATGGTGATGAAGGAGGAGACGAGAACAGGGAGGGCTTACTGGGGTGCTTCCTACGCGGGGGGTATGCAGAGAAAGCAGGGACCTGATTTAGGATGTGGGGACCTACCGAAACGAGGGAGAGGAGGAGGAGGAGGATGATGCACGAGCCTCAAGCGGCGCGTGTGACCCGCCGCTCGCGCTCGCCGCGCGCCCCACGCGCGACGGGCTCGCGCTCTCAGCGAGCGCCCGCACGCCACGGCCCCTCGGGCTCGGCGTGCCGCCAGCGCGACGGCCTCACGGGCCTCTCAGGCCGTCGGCCCGTCGCGCCAGCTCCCCCTTTCCAGCGACGTGGCAGCTGGACGTACCAACCACGCCGCAGGACAGGAAGGGGGAGCTGGCCATCACCCCTCACTCCTGAGCGGGCTGATGGCCACCGCGACCTTGCCCGAGATCGCTGGGGCGAGCCGCTTCTCCAGGCGCGCCACGGCCAGCAGCCCCTTGGCCGACGCGTGGCCGCACGGCGGCGCGAAGCTGGAGGCCCTGGCCGCCCCCACGGCTCCGCAGGCGGCGCACGCGACCAGCGGCATGTCGCGGCGCAGCTCGACGTCTCGCTCGGGCTCGATGCGCACGAGCACGTGCGTGCTGAGCCCCCTGGCGGCCAGCTCAGCGTTGTGCTGGAGCGCCGCTGGCACGATGGTGCCTGGGCACTCGCCTGCGCGCTCCACCCAGCGGCAGCGGCTGCACCACCGCTTGCCAGGCTCCCCGCGCCAGGCACAGGAGAGCCTGACGGCCGGCTGCGCCAGCAGCGCCTTCGGCGCGGGGCGCTGTGGCTTCGCCACGCGGTGGGTGGTGTCCCTGCCGTCCAGCGCGCCGCCCACCGCCGACACCCAGAGCGCGACGCCCTCGACCAGCTTGTCAGCCATGACGAGCCTCCTGCGATCCTGATGGCGGATCCGTCCTGCCGCCGCCGCCGACTTGGCGGCCTTGTCCGCCATGCCGTTGCCCAGCCAGTCGCGGTACGAGATCTTCCCGTGGGCGACCATCGCCCTCTGCGTCTGGTGGGCGGGGACCTTCCTGACCTTCAGCCCGCCGTCGCCCAGGCCGCCGAAGTCCTCCAGCTTGGCCCAAACCTCCCTCCAGAGGTGGGCCCACGCCGCGCCGTGCGCGGTGGTGCGCCTCGGGCCCAGCTCCAGCAGGCCGCGGTGCACGAAGCCGCTGTCCACGACGACGGTGACGGGCGGCACCGCGAGCCTGAGGACCATCAGGAGCGCCATGAGCTCGCCGCCGTTGATGTCGACGTGGGGCTCGCACAGCATCCCCGACGCCCCGCGCAGGAAGGCGTCGGCGTCGGCCTCGAGCGCGATGACGGCCCAGGCGACGCTCGCGTACTGCTCGAAGTCGCCCTCGTACTGCGAGCCGTCCAGGTAGAGCTCACCAGAGGGGAAGACGCCGTCGCTCTCGCCCAGCCAGCAGACGTGCGGCGACGGGACTGGCTTGACGATGCCAGTCGGCGCCGCCCACAGCACGCGCTCCAGCAGGCAGCGCACTTCGAGCATGTCCGACCTCGCCGCCAGCTCGCGCATCTTGTCGGGCAGCTTCAGCTCTGGCGGCCAACCTGCGCAGCTGCCGCAGTGCCTGTGGAGCAGGGTGCCGACCTCGCCGCACAGCAAGCACGAGTCGTCAGAGGCCATGCCCTTCTCGTACTTGCGGCTCTGGCACCACTGGCCGTCGGTGACGACGGACGCGAGATACCCTCGCTCCTTCAGCGTGAGCTTGATAGATGACTGCTTGCCTTCCATGGGATTCGGCCCATGGTCCATCTGCACCGTTGCTCGGCCATGGCGTGGCGACGCTGACCGCTGCCCAGCGGGTCCTGGCCTTTCGAGCACGGCAGAAACAGGCGACGTTGACCCCTGGCCAGCGGGTCCCGACCTCTCGAGCCCATCATGTGGCGACGCGACCGCTGGCCAGGGGGTTCTGACTCCGAGCTCAGCAAGGCTCGGCAACGACGACCGCTGGGCAGCGGGTTCTGACGCCAGCTCTGGGCAGACCGCCACCGCCATCGGAGGGACTGAGGCTGCGTCGGCGACACCAGCAGAGGCCACTGCAGCGCGCCTGGCAGGCGCCTCGTCGAACTGCTCCTCCGCACTGATCATGGATCGCACGTGCCGCGCCGCCTGCTCGTCCCACTCGTCAGGGTCCTGCTCTGCCAACCGCTTCATGTTGGCGTGGTAGCGGGCTCTGATGCGCTTCCTGGCCGACCAAGCCGACTCGCAGAAGTCCTGGGCCATCTTCAGCCTGGCCACGCCGAGGTTGTCGATGTCGAGGGAGCGCGCCGTCTCGGTGACTAGCGGCAGCCACGTGCCGTGCACCAGCAGGTCGGCCACGTAGGAGACGCAGAGCCTCAGCCAGTGGGCCTTGTTACCGTCCTCGTCGAGCGTGGCAAGGTCCTGGATCCAGAAGGTGGCGTAGGCCCTCAGCCGCTTCTCCAGCGCCATGCGCGCGTACACAGCCGCCCTTCTCACAGGATCATGATCCTTGGCCTCTATGACAGCCAGCTGCCGACCGAAGACGCCCTTGCGGCCGACGGCACCCGAGGAGGTCATCGTGATCAAGGGCTCGATGACACCCCCGCTCGCGAGGTGCTCCAGGCCAGGCCCTTTGCTAACCTCACGCCACTGCCACGCTTGAACTGCTCGCAGGAGAATGCGCTTGACCGACCACGGCCCCAGCTCGAAGACATTGATGTCGTAGCCCTCGTGCGTGCGCCACAAGGTAGGGCTCAGCACCTGCCAGCCAACTCTCTCGAGCGTGAGCCTCACCGCGCTGAAGGGGCCCTTGACCTGGCTCCAGCTCGCAGCCTGGCAGCAAGTGAGGCCGTAGGCGATGATGTGCTGCGGGATCCAGCACTCCCACGCCGCGCGCAGCATCATCAGCACTGGGAGCAGCGTGGCCCTGATCATCGGGTCCAGCATGGGCGTCAGCATCAGCGTCAGCGTGCGCGAGCGCCCGTCCACGCTGGGCGCCACTGCCTTGAACGTCGCCGTGCGCAGCGTGTCCAGCTCCATGGTGGCGCAGCCCGTGACCGCGACGCCGTAGGTCACGCTGGGCTCGATCCCAGCACGGGCCACCTTGCGCACGGCCTTCTTGCGCCCAGCCCCAGTCTTCAGGATGGCCACGCGGCGCTGGCGTAGCCCTGCTTGAACCAGCTTCTCCTGCCGCACCTTGCGCACGATACGCCTGCCGCAGGCGAAGTCGACGCCCAGGTTGCGCTCGCCCTTGACGGAGAGCACGCCGAGGGGACGGCGCAGCCGAGCGGCCAGGGCGCGCCGGCCTGCTGGGAGGTTGGAGAGCGCCCTCGACTTCTTGACCGCCACGTTGAGGTCGACGTCCAGCAGCAGCATCTTGAGCTTGAACGCTGCTTCTGCCACCTCCTTGGTCACGCGCACGAGCCCGCCAACTCGGTGCAGCATGAGATCGTCCACGACGACGGCCAGAGAAACTGTCGGGTGCTGTATGACCAGGCGATCCAGCGGCCCGATCAGAATAAGCTTCAGCAGCGCCGTCGCGAAGCCATCGCCTGGGAGGATCGACTGCCTGGCCTCGATCACGCTCGAGGCCGCGCTGCCCATGCAGAGGACCCGCGGCGCGCAGTAGAGCTCCAGCGTCAGCTTGAGCTGCCAGAGGGGAAACCCCGTGGCGACGGCGGCGTCCAGCAGCCAGTGGTGGCGCACCTGCTCGAACGCCTTGAGCAGGTCGAGCAGCACCGCTACGGCCACCCACGACTCGGCGTCCCCGCAGTCGGCACCGCGCTGCGTGGCCCACTCGCCGATCGCGGCCTGGTGCCACACCGCACGCTCGCAGCTGCGGCCAGCAGCTGCCCACCAGTAGGGGCGGTCGTTGTCCTGCTCCCACTTGCGCGCGACGCCTCGGCGCAGCCGCGCCTGCACCCTCGCCAGCACCATGATGACGGCGATGGGCCTGACGCCGCCGAGCCGCTTCTGGATGAAGCCGATCTTGGTCGTCATGAGCGGCCAGGCTGCGTCGCGCTCGACGGCCACCAGGATGTCGATCAGCACCTCCAGCGCTTCGTCGCACAGCTCGTCCAGCTGCCGCGGCCGAACGGAGCAGAAGGACATGCCCGTGCTGCCCTTGAACGAGCGCAGCACCTTGCGGAGCTCGGGGACCGTGGGCCTGGGCGGCCTCTCGCCGAGGTCGGCTGGCCACTGCAGCCGCGCTTGCTCGCAGGTAGTCCTCCACCAGCGGCTCCACTCGACCTCCAGCGCCGTGACCTGCTGCCCCAGGTCCATGGGCTCGAACAGCTGCTGGTGGTCGTCGGCGTCCTTGTCGTCCTCGGCGTCGCCGTACGGGCTGGAGTCGAACCCGATGGGCAGGCGGGACACCGCATGGAGACCACCTCCACCGCCTTCGGCCTGCTTCTCGACCCAGTGCTGGAACTGGACGGTGCGCTGGGCCATGTCCTTCTCAGCCATGTCGAGCGCCACGGCTTGCGCCCCAGCGTGCAGCTGCAGCAGCTCAGCGGGGGCCAGCGCCGCCAAGCGCAAGTTGCTAAGCAGCGACCACCATGCTACAGCTTGGGGCAACACCTGAGGGCAGGACAGAACCTCGCCAGCATCAGGTGTCGCCTTCACTGTGGCTGGGGCTCTGTCTAGCAGCCTACGCGCACCTCGAAGAGCGTCGAGACGCGCGTTGGGCTGCTCCACGTCGGCGATGTCCCGCAGCAGGCTGGCAGCACGGTGCATCCATGTCGCCTCAGCCGAGACCCGCGGCCAGCGCGCGCCACTCACGGGCAGCCGCCGAAGCCAGCGCGGCTCCACGGGGCGAGCTCGCCCCTTGTGCTTGACCCTGTCCTCCTCGACCTGGTAGATGTCGATCCACTCGTCCTCGGCTGCGTCGAGGAAACTCTGCCACGCGGCGGTGAGGTTACCCTTGACGTCGGTGCTACCCTTGACCTGATCCCGCACACACTCCTCCAAGTGGCACGACCTTCCCTCACTCGCAGGCCCCGCAACGGGCGGCGGTGAGGTCACACGGGAAACGTCCAGGCACTCCGACTCCTGCGCGCCTGCAAGCACGCTCTGCAGCTCGTGGCCGATCTCGGCCCAGCGGTCGCCGTGGGCGACGCGAGCACATCCAGCAGGCCGCTGGACAGGGAAGGGCTTGGGCACTGGCACGACCCGAGCCCACGGCCGTTGGCGACACGCCTCCAGCTCCAGGATGACTGGCTTGTGCGGGTAGACGGGCGACCCGCTGACCACGCTGATGTTGGTCACCTTGAGCCCACGCGAGACGATGAACATATCGATCGTCCGCTTCGACTGCGCGCAGGTGGGCTCCAGCGTGTCGACGACGACCGCATCGAAGAGCCGCAGCACGCCTGACTTGACCAGCTCCTGCTTGGTACAGTTGAAGTCGCCCCCGACCACGTATGGGCGACCGTACTCGCGCAGCCTGCAGGCCAGGTCGCGCAGCATCTGGGCGTTGAACGCGTTGACGCCGACGCCTGACTGCAGGTAGATGTTGGCCATCACGATGCCGCCTCGCAGCAGCCCCGAGTGATGGAGCACTTGCACGCGCCCTTCTTGAAGCACAGAAGGCCGCGAGCCCAGCATGGTGGCAAGGCCATGCTCGCTGCGCACACAGGTGAGCAGCCCCCCAGTTGCCAGCCCTCCAGCCAGCGATGGCACCGCGGCAGCACCACATGCTCGAAGCCCTCGACGGCGAAGCTCCCCTTCAGCGTCCGCCGTGCGCGCTTCTCCCAGCCGCGTCTCTTGGAACAAAATTGCGTCGCAGCTCGTCAGCTCCTCGACCAGGCACTTGTCGATGTTCGAATACGCATTCATATTCAACGTGACGAAGCGCCAGGAGCTGCTGCGGCTAAAGCTTCCGCCGCTTGGCCTCCATCGCGGCGTCGTGCTGTTGCTGCAGGTGGGCCTGGAACTCCTCGACGAACTTCCGCTTCTCCGCGTCCGTGCCGATGAAGTCCTCCGCCGCGGCCTTGAAGGCGTCGCCCGTCGCGAAGCCCAGGGGGTCGCCCTCCAGGTCCATGTCTTCGGACTCGCCCACGGGCTTCTCGGCGGCAGCGTCGCCGGCCCCAGCGGCGGCGGCAGCGCGGCCTGCAGGTGCGGCTCCTCCTCCACTTCCTCCAGCAGCGACTGGTTCAGGTGGCGTGGCAAGCGCGGACACACCTGCCAGCAGCGCTTGGAGAGGTCCCAGCAAGGACTCTGGAAGCTGGACGCCCTGGCTCTCCGAAGAGGTTCCCACGAGCGTCCTGAGCTTCTCCACGTTGCCGAGGATGCCGCTGAGATCTGCTCCTCCAACAGCTGGCTTGGGCTCGGCGCCGTTGGCGAGCGCGGCCTTCGCCTTGGAGACGGCCTCGTCCAGCTCGAGCTGCAGCTGCGCGACCTTCTCCTTCTGCTGGAACGCTGCCTGCAGCGCCTCCGTAGCCATCTTCTGCTTCTTGTTGTAGTCCGCCTTGGCCTGCTGGAGCCGCTTGCAGGCCTCGTCGGCTGCGACCTGCGCAGACTTGACGAGCTTGACGTCGGACAGCACGCCCAACTGCTGCTGCAGCAAGAAGCGCGACTGGCGCAGGCTGTGCTTGTCGCTGGCGGCCAGCGTGACGGACAGCAGCTCGAAGTCGTCGTCACTGAGGGCCATGAAGCGGTCGCGGGCCTCGGGCGAGAGCTTGGGCGGCTGCGCCCCAGAGCCCCCGCCACCTCCACGCTTCGGGTTGGCCACCGCGTGCCAAGGGCGGGAGTCTGCATCTCCGTCCGCCCACGCCCCACGCGCTGGAGGAGGACCAGAACGAGGAGCAGGTACACGATTGGTCGGCCTGCAGCCCGTGCACCCCGCTTGCCGACACTTCGCGCGCCAGCCCAGGTTCTTGTAGTGGCAGCGGTCGCAACGCCAACTCGTCCCCTGAACTGCGTCACGCGCTGCACCAGCGCCAGCGCCGCCGCCGCCACGAGGCTGAGGAACCATGCCGCCCGCACGAATGCGGCTGCGGCTCGGCACTGGACTGCCGAGCTCCTCACCTGGGGCGGACCAGGCCGAAACGCTGGAAGACTTGCTGCGGCAGCAGCTTCCGATCTGCCTGGAGGCTGAACAGCCTCCCAGGAAGTCATCTTGAGCCAAAATGGCTACGGAGGAGGAGGAGGAGGAGGCGGAGGAGTAGGAGGCGGAGGAGGTGACGAAGGAGGAGGAGGAGGAGGAGGAGGAGGAGGAGGAGGAGGAGGAGGAGTAGGAGTAGGAGGAGGAGATGGAGGGCGAGCAGAGGATAAGGAGGAGGAGGACGAGGAGGAGGAGGAGGAGGATGAGGCCGTAGCACTGTTGGTTCACGGCTACGGTTTTGAGGTTCTCCCACAGAATTGACTAGATATTTCTAACCCGCGGCTTGCAACAGTCTTTATCCAGGGCTGCTCCTGGCAGAGTCGTCAGCTGGTCCGGCCCAGCTTGGAAGCTCGCCATTGCCATGCTGGGAACGAGTGAAGCAGACTCGGCCGCGACATGGGGGGGTGCGGTCGCAGGAACTGTAGTGCGTGGAACAATGGTTCGAAACCGAAGTGCTTCTATTGTTGCGCGTGGAGCCCGAACGGAATCTCGTTTGTGGCCAGTGCCCCGAAGGTTCCCGAGGGGCGCCTGGACGAGAGGGGGGGTCCCGTGGATCCGTGGATCCGTACCTCCAAGGACGATGTTTTTGCAAGGCAGTCTTAGTTTCGGGACCCGAACTATTGGAGCATTCGTTACACGCCAATGTCTGAGGAGGAGAGGCAGCATCGGGTCGCCATGGATGACGGAACCTTCGAAGTCATGGCCGTTCGTTTTGTCCCAGAGGTTGGGGGAGAAAACCGAAGCACCAGAGGGAATTGCGTGCGGCAGGTCCCGGAAAAGGGGAGGTGGTGACGGCATTCCCAAGAGGGTGCCCAACCTCCAGGGTAAGCTCTTAAGGTTGCAAGAGAATGGAACAGCAGCGGGGGGGGGAACAAACAACTCGATGCCGTTGGCGAGGGTTCAGAGCAGATCAGAGCAGATTAACATGAAGCTGGAAGCGGCGCGGGCCGAGGCCCCCGAGTCGTTGGGACCGCAGAGCGCCATGGCGCCGACCGAGGAGGGCCGTTCGCAGTTCCGCGGCGTCGAGGAGCTGCTCGGGGCATTCCCGGTAACTTTGCGGGGGAGTTGGTGGCTGCACAAGGCTAAACAAGGACGGACAACCAAGTTGAAGACGAACACGAAGGAACCCGGGGAGGCTCCCGAGAGGGCGCTGCTGCCGCAACTTGCGCCGCTGGGTGGACAGCCGGCGCCACAACCTCCGCAGCAGCAGCCCAGAGGAGTGCCATCACCAGTTGCACAGCCGGCAAGGGTCAAGGCACTCGAAGGGGAAACCCCGGCCCCAGCCCTGCAAGCAGCAGCGGCAGCAGTGGGCACGACGACGTGGATCTGGAATTGATTCATGGCCGCGGCAATGGCGGACTTGTCAGTGACAGCAGTGCGCACTTCGACGCGGGGATGGCCAGGTTTCAAGAGGCAGCTGGTGCAGTTGAGGGCAGGTGGGCTCGTGGAGCTCGCAGGATCGAGTTCCTAATCCCGAAGCCGCAGGGTTCGCAACGTGCCGGCCCGAACGCAGCTACATGCACCAGAATTACCTCATTGGAGCACGATGTCCTTGGAAGCCACTGTGCGGAGGAGACAGCAGAAGCTGTCAGGAAAAGAAGGATGACACATGTCTGTTGGTGCGTCAACTGACATCGCATGGAGTGGTCTTGCTTCCTTCAGCGACTAATCCGTTGGACAACCGCTCCCTGCGGCCGGAGGCGTTCACGTTGACCGAGCGTGGACAAGTCGAACGAATACGAAATCTCCGAGGTAGAGGGCACGTGCCAACAGGTTGAAGCCAAGCCGCTGCTCACCTCGGGTTCCGCTGCCCCTCGTTTCTGCAAGTTGAAAACAGAGGCAGAGGGCGCGCGCCCATGCGACGGGGCCATCGAGCCACATGCTCGCCCCTGGTTCAAATCGGCACCGCTGGTCGCAACCGTCGCTGGGGAGGAAAACGCGAACGGCGGCATGACAGAGGAGAGAAGGTGAGGCTGGAGGAAATCATCCCCAGCGTGTCCCTGCTGGGCAGCGGGAATCAGAGTCGGCGTTGCGATTGGAAGTTGATGGCGTTGTTGTGAGGCTCGCGGAGGAGAGCCGGCTGCTGAAAAACGGCAAGACTTTGGAGAACCAGGCCAGTGGCCGGGTATATTGCTGCTCGATCTGTTTCCAAAACATATCATCATAGGATGGCAAGGTCACTCATTATTCCAATTTGGAGAATGGCATCATGCCCGGGCGTTCTGCCGCATCTGATGTCGAGACGCACCTCAGCGACAACGGGCCCATTGAGGTCGCCGCCAAGATGCACATTGGGACGGGGATTCAATGCTACGCCTGCTGTCTGTGCATCTCGATGATCCACAAAACTACCCCCCTCACCTCCGCCGAATATTCGCAGGTTCTGGCAACCCCCACTGCGCCGGCGCAAGTGTTGATGGGCCTCGTCGAAGCCCCGCGGGGGTCGTCTTATGGGGCGCGGCGCACATCGTGCCTTGAATTATTCATCTGCTAACCTTCAGCTCCTGCTGCCTCTGCGACCCCAATGTCTCCGCCCTCCGGCTTCGCCCTTCTCTCCCTCATTCTCCCCCTTCCTGCTCAGCCGCGTCAGGGCCTCTATCCTCGTCTCCCTCTTCCATCCCCCATGTCCCGCTCCATCTTCCTCGCCAGCGAGTCGTTTCCCGCGTTGCTCCCCCGCTCCCTCCTTCCGGCCCAGCCCGCGGCGGCATCTCCCATTGCCTCCCCCGCCTGCCCCCCCCCCCGGCCCCCCCCCCCCCCCCCCCTTGTCCGCCCCGTCCGTCAGCGGTCCTTCTCCGCTGCCGCCCCATATCCCTTTCCACTTAGACTTGTCGCCCATCTCCCCCATTTCCCTGCTCTTCCCCACGGCGGGGAACGACGGGGGGGATCGCGGAAACAGCGAGAAGCGGGCGGCGCGGGGGGGAACGGGGAGGAGCGCCGCGCGGGAAGGAGAGCGCTCGAGTTCCAACGGCGTGAATCTCAGCGCCAACAGGCGCGCCTATTTTGACGGCGGCTCCCAGCGCAGCGCAGCCCGCATGCGGCGCGACGTTGCAGGTTATTTTGTCGTGGGCGACTTTCGTATCTTCAGTCGACTCACTGTGAGTCACCCATGCGTTCCGCGCGCACTTTCACGCGCGGCACCTGCGAACCGCGGGCGCGCCGCGCAATTCGGCGACGCGTGCCCATGCGCGTTTTCACCGCGCAACTTTCCGAAGGGCTTCGGTGGGCCAGCGCGCGTTTGCGTCGACGCACGTTCTGTCGGTCAGCGGACATTGGGGGGGGTGGATTTCAGAGATCTGGGGGAGTTGCAATGCTGGCAACGAGACAGATCTGGCATGACCTGCTCACAACCAGTCAGGATGCCATCTCCCGACATTCGGGCGCAGCGTCTCGCCGCTAGTTGTGCCCGACAGCGCTGGCAACGCAGGAGACGGGCACTCTGTCCGAGGGGCCTAACCGAGCACCTCACTGAGGGCCCGGCGGGGCCAACGCCTGGATCTTCCACGCAACGGGCAGCCGGGTCAACGGGCTGGACACAGTGGTCATAATGGCGGGGGATTGGAACTGCATAATTAGTCTGGTGACGAGGTCGGGGCCCCATGAGTTTCCCCGGGGCACTTGGGGGGGCGATCGAGGAGGTCCGATCGAGGAGGTCCGCGGGGGCGACAGGCTCATCGACTTCTTCCTAGTGGCGAACGACCTCGGTGGGTTGCTGCACCCTTCCTGGGTTTCAAGAGGCCAGATGGGGAGCTCCGCGTCGGTGAGTCCAGCGTGCCCGAGCGAATTTCTGGCTCCAATTACAGAAGTACGCCCGGATGCTGCCGGCCTTGGCCCATTGCGGCAGCGGCGCAAAGTCCGGGCGGGCAGCGCCATGGCAGGAGGTCTGGTACGCATGAGAGCGGCGCGTGATCAGGCGATCTGGTTTCGCGCGCGCGTGGAATTCGCTACCGCGCCGGGGGCTTCCTCGCTCGTTGACGGCCTGGCGACGCCTTCGAGGGGCGCGCCCGACGCGGCGAGTGGCAAGTGGGAATCGTCAACAAACCACGGGCGACACCCGAACCCATGGGGCGGCGCGCGGGATTCAGAGCTTTCGGCGCGCGAGCGTCGAGGGCGCCCAGGCATTCGGACAGGGTGCGCCCGATCGGAAAGGGCGCGCGTCATGCGTCTGGCGCTTAGAGAAGGTCTTTCGGGATCGGTCCTGGCACCTAAAGACGAGTTTGAATCCCCCCTGGTGCCGCAACGGGACAAAGGGCGCCAGGACTTCAACAGGATCCTGAATGCAAGCAGGAGTAGCACGCGCGAGACTGGGTGGCCATGCCCAGGGAAGCCCAGAAACCAATTCAGCATTTTGAGCGGCATTTTGTTCGGCAGAGAAGCGCAAGTTTCATGGGTTGCACTCCTCAGAGTGACCAGGCACCGGCGGGGGCTCTCCACGCTGGGGCTAACTACATCGCGCGGGGGGTGGGGGTGGGCGGGCCCCGTCGAGGCCGTCGGCAATCGTGGCCGCTTTCGGGTGTGCTTCTGGACGTCCAGGGGCAAGGCTTACGATGGGCCCGATGGTTGACTGCTCGATTTCCTTTTGGGCACCGAGAGCGACCCCCTCCCTTAGTTTGAGCGTGACCAGGTTAGGGCAGGACTGAGCTGTTAGCAGAAGTTACACTAAGCATGGAAGCAGGTGTCGCGTGGCCGAAACAAGCGCTCCTGAACCAAATTCAACCGCAGCTCTGGAGCGAGGCGGCTGGTCGCCCCGCCAATCTCACCCAGGGCCGCTATCTCGCGCGTGCCGGGGGGGGGGGGGGGGGGGCGCGGGGGCTAGGCGGGCGGCGGGGGCTTCAAGCGCTGCGAGAGCCCAACGCTCGGGCGAGGCTGTCAAGGGGGGCTTTTCGTTAAGAGCAACCCTAGCCCCTAGCTTGACAACGCAAGATCGAGATCGCGCCTGCCCGGAGCTTCCCGGGGGCAGCGTGCCTCTGGGACATTGCGGATATGCATGACTTTGCGCGGCTCCGCAAGACTGCTCGAGCTGCGACGGCGGCGGGCCTTAGGCGCTCAGTCAACATGGCGCCCGTGCGAGTTAGGGCCTGGGGTTTTGCGCCTGACTCCGCGGTGCCCGAGAAGCCCCTCGCTGCAGGATGGAGTTGGGCCGTGGGCTTGGCTGGGCTAGCTCAGCGGGATGCGTCGTAGAGCTTGCATCCTGAACTCAGGCCGCTTGAACTTCCCACCTGGGGCGGCGACGCAGGTCAGTCGGGGTCTGGGCGCATAGCCGAACAGTCATCTACTGCCGCGAGGGCCCTGGCCCGAAAGCGGCTAGCTGCGGGGCTGTGCGCGGCCGGCGAGACCAGCGCCGTCGCCGCCGCCCCCGCCAGGATCGCCCGGGTCACTTCGACAAGCCGGGGGAAGGCTGGGGTCGGGATTTAGCGCCCCGAGCAGGTCAATGATCCAGGTGGGCCTCGACTTGCGCGCAAGTGGGAGGCCGGCGCAGGCCATGAAAGGTAGGATTTAACATGCGCGCGGCAGGGCTGCCCAGATGCCCCAGCTTGCCGCTGCCAATCGCAAAGCCATGGTTCCACCGAAACGAGGCGCACGCCAGCTGCGTTGCACAGCATTGCCGCGCAAGGAAGGTTTGACCCCGTCCAGCCCCCTTTAATCTGAGGGCCACCGCGGCGGGCCTCGAGGAATGCAGGCGCCCAGGGTGATTTTCGACCGCGCGCGTCAGACTCGCGAGCGGATGCATTGCTGGTCCAATGTTGTTCGGGCCCGTGCAAGTTTTTAGGCGTGGTTTCATGTGCTGCCGCTCCTTAGTGGCAGGGGGCCGGCGGTCCAAATTCCTTGGCGCAAAATGTTCTAGCGCCGTCAGGAGGGTCCTCGGCGCTGGTCAAGGGTCAAGGGGCTCCTGGGGGCTTGGGAGCGGCCCAAGGATCCCTGCTCGGCATTCGCTGGACCAGGATCTTACCCAGGGCGATGGTTTAACATTGTTGAGCATGAGAAGCAGCAGATGCTGTCAGAGCGGCAAGAAGAGATCGGCTACGATTGATGCTTCAGACAGGCCCACCACGCGCATGCCGCGGATTCCAAGAAAGGGTTGATTGCACTGTTGTGAGCCAGCATTTGAAGGACCGCCGAACCAGGAAAGAGGCGGACAATGGGTCAGTGCTCGCGATCGCCACGGAGTCTTCATGGCCTGCTGAGCGGCGATCTGGAAGCGAAAGTAATTGATGTACTCCCTTCTCGCAGGCCGTTGCGCCGAGTGCACACGCTGTGCGCCTCCCCCCCAGCATGGCGCAATCAAGATACGCCAAACACGCAATCTCGGCGGGACTGGATGACTCTGGGAAGGGGCCCCTTTGTCCGAAAATTTTATTGAAAAGGGGGAGTGGTCGCCTGACGGCTCCGAGGAGAAGGGGGAGGAGGAAGTAGAGGACGAGGAGGAGGAGGAAAAGGAGGAGAAGGAGGGCCATCCTGACCTGGCCGAGATACACTGCCAGCGGAGTTGCCCGCAGGAGGCGTGGACCTCTTTGTTGTGCCCAAGGCGCGGGAAACTGTCATGATTTGTGTTGTGCCAAGTGTGGGGATGCGCATGTAACGGTCGCGCCCCAGAACTTCGGATCTTGCGTCTCGAGCGCGCGAGGAGTGGGAAATAACCAGTGTTTCTGGCTCAAGCGCCTCGTCCCCAAGGCCTGGACGCGCAATCTCACAACATCCAAAGGGATGCTGTTGCCAGCCCAGAACTAGAGGCGGGGCGTCTAGCGCTGCCGCCAGGTGCTTCTGCTGGAGTTGACGATTCTGTTGAGGTTGGTTTGTTGAGAGTTTCCTGGGATGCGACTGCGGGCCGTCTCCCACTCTCAAGCAAACAGCGCCTGTGTCTGATATTTGGGCCTGTCTTCGAATGGCCAAGCGTAGTGGCGGGGACTGCGTCTTCATGGGAGATAGTGATTCTGCTGTCTAAGGCATTAATTGACGTCTCCGTGGCGACCACGTGGGACAACAAAGCGTGCGGGGGCGCGTTTTGGCAGGAATGCGAGGGACGACGGGTCCGAACTGTCTCCCCAGAACACAGCAGACTCTGTGCTCGATTGGGGTTCGACGATGAGCATAGGGTAGCCAACGCCATCCCCGACAACAAAGCAGAAGAGCTGCGATGTCGTTCCAGCTTCCGGGGTGGGCCATCGGCCAAATAGCTGGGCTCGACAAGCTGACGGTCTCGCTTTATATTGCTTCGGACGCTTCTGGGTTGCACGGGCCCAGCAGCTGCGAAGACTGAGAAGTGGACATCAAACGGAGGAAGCTGGCGGCCGTGGGTCACACCAAACAGCTGCTCCAGGGAACCGGGCGCTCGGTGGTTTCTGTGCCTGGCAAAGCCCTCAAGTACAGCGTGCGTCTCGAGTCGCCCTCTATGGTGCCCGAGACACCAGTGGTTGCGGCAGGAGTGATGTGGGCTCCCGAGCCGAAATCATTTTTCCCACAGGCATATCGAGGAATTCCAATTTGTCTTCTGGTGTCGGGCTTGTGGGGTCATGCGCACAAGGCGCGCTCATGAAGGTAGTGCCCACTGGAGGAGAGTATCCGACGCTCTGGAGAAGGGGGTGTTGCCTTAGGACATCCTCGGGTGGCCTGAGAGTGGCCCGCACTTCGAGTTCCCCACTCCTTGGTGTATTCTTAACCTTGAGTTTGGGAGGGGCCTTGTCGCCGTTCCATGCCCAGGCGGTCGACGCCCAAGTTGGGCCTGCCAAGAAGTACTGCCTGATGGGCCGCCCTCCTTGTTTTTCCCCACATCCTGAGTGGGGTTCTTGTTTTCCCAGAACACCCTCTCCTTCCCACCCACCTCCCGCTCCATCTTCCATACAGCACAATATTATTCCTACCACACACACCATACACACCTCCAGGGAGGCCCCGCCTGAGCGAGGAGGGTATCGGAAACCATACTATTTACATGGTTTCGTGCCCCTCCCACCCCTCCAGGGAGGCCCCGCCTGAGCGAGGAGGGTATCGGCAAACCATACTATTTACATGGTTTCGTGCCCCTCCCACCCCTCCAGGGAGGCCCCGCCTGAGCGAGGAGGGTATCGGAAACCATACTATTTACATGGTTTCGTGCCCCTCCCACCCCTCCAGGGAGGCCCCGCCTGAGCGAGGAGGGTATCGGCAAACCATACTATTTACATGGTTTCGTGCCCCTCCCACCCCTCCAGGGAGGCCCCGCCTGAGCGAGGAGGGTATCGGAAACCATACTATTTACATGGTTTCGTGCCCCTCCCACCCCTCCAGGGAGGCCCCGCCTGAGCGAGGAGGGTATCGGAAACCATACTATTTACATGGTTTCGTGCCCCTCCCACCCCTCCAGGGAGGCCCCGCCTGAGCGAGGAGGGTATCGGAATACCATACTATTTACATGGTTTCGTGCCCCTCCCACCCCTCCAGGGAGGCCCCGCCTGAGCGAGGAGGGTATCGGAAACCATACTATTTACATGGTTTCGTGCCCCTATCCAGGGAGGCCCCGCCTGAGCGAGGAGGGTATCCATACATATTTACATGGTTTCGTGCCCCTCCCACCCCTCCAGGGAGGCCCCGCCTGAGCGAGGAGGGTATCGGCAAACCATACTATTTACATGGTTTCGTGCCCCTCCCACCCTCCAGGGAGGCCCCGCCTGAGCGAGGAGGGTATACCATACTATTTACATGGTTTCGTGCCCCTCCCACCCTCTGAGCGTATCGGCAAACCATACTATTTACATGGTTTCGTGCCCCTCCCACCCTCCAGGGAGGCCCCGCCTGAGCGAGGAGGGTATCGGAAAACCATACTATTTACATGGTTTCGTGCCCCTCCCACCCCTCCAGGGAGGCCCCGCCTGAGCGAGGAGGGTATCGGCAAACCATACTATTTACATGGTTTCGTGCCCCTCCCACACCTCCAGGGAGGCCCCGCCTGAGCGAGGAGGGTATCGGCAAACCATACTATTTACATGGTTTCGTGCCCCTCCCACACCTCCAGGGAGGCCCCGCCTGAGCGAGGAGGGTATCAAGAAAATGTGTCCCACGAAACCGTTAATCTCTTTATGTGGGGAACTCCGTTAGCATAATTTATCAGTGGGGCGCTTCATTGGGCTGCCACCCCTAGTCAGGTCAGAGGTCAGGGAAGGAGGAAGGGCAGGAGGCGGAGGAGGAGGAGGAGGAGGAGGAGGAGGAGGAGGGAAAGGAGTAGGCGGAGGAGGACCTTCCTTCCCGTGGGCGGTTTTGCGCACCGCCGATCAGGGCAAGGGCAAGGGCGCGCCGGGCCTGCCGGCTGAGGGCCCGAAGATCCTGGCGGCGAAAAAGGCTTGGGGGTTTGCAGAGGCTGGGGTCAGGCATCACAATGTGGGGTCGGGGAGCGGACCCAGCTGGATGCTCGCTTCTCGCTGTTCCGGGGAAGCATCTGGCACGAGGTTCCTCTCACCCCGCCTCTGCCGCTGCCCCACCTTTTTGCGTCCCTCCGAGAGGTTATGGCGCCCATGGCGGTGGGGGCGCAGCGTCCCATGAAGGTCGGCGGCACGCAAGAGTGATGGCCAGGATGCCTACACTCAAGACGCCGAAATCAGGAGCAGCTTGCGTTCGGCAGGGGCTGGTTGTTCCGGAGGTCCTTCCGCGGTTGTTCCTCTAGCCCTCCTCGTGCACCCAGGCGCTGCTGGCGCCAAAAAGGTGCTTTGTTCCTCACTTCGCGGCCGTTATTTCAGCAGCTGGACTGTACAGTCAACCCGCATAGTAAAAATCGGCAGCATTCCCAAGGGTGCCCTTTCATCCTTGCCTCCTCGGCCCATCCTTGGCCACTTTCTTCAGCCGCGCGCCGCTCGAAAGGCTTCGAAATGGCCTTCCAAGGCCCTTGCATCCTTATCGCGCATCTTCACTATAGAGGTTGACTGTAGGCCACTCGAGGGTCCGCAAAGATGGCCGCGCTTCGCGCATCGCTGCAGCGGTCATAGCAGCCGCCCGTGCCCACAGGGGGGGACGGGCGGCGCGGGGGCGCGAAGAGATCCGCGAGTCGCACGCAAGAGAGGTGGCGCGGCGTCCCAGAAAGGTCGGCTGCACGTCAGAGTGAGTGCGGTGCTCGTTTGGAGGACCCTCCTGGCCCAGACCTCCTCGCGTCGTGAACAAATTCCACGACGGGAGGTTTTTCGCTATTTTCGGCTTCCAGGGGCCCTCGCCGGGCCTTGGGAGCATCAGCGCAACAACTCAGGACGACAAGCCGGTCCCCGGGAGGGTCCAGACCTTTGGGGGTCGACGTTGCAAAAAATTCACGACGTCGGGGGTCTGGGGAGGCCCACCTACCAGATCTGTTCGACGCAAGTTCGACTGACTCAAGTCGGCGGACGTTCGGCGCAGCATCGGCGCATGAGAGGAGCGAGTGTCTGCAGAAAGGTCGCCAGGACGAGGCCTGAAGCGATCGCCAGGAATCGAGCGTGCCCAGAGGGAACGGGGCCCTCCCCGGGCCTGTAGACTGTTAAGGACACCTCGGCCGAAGCGCTGGTCCTGGGGGCAGGCCCTGGGGTCGAGGATCCGGTTCCCATAGGACCCGTTCCCTTCATGCTGATGTGACCTTTCGCCGGGGCGGCCCCTGGTGCGCGGCGGCTTCTGGGGGGCGCGGGGGCGGAGGGCGCTGCTGTCGCATCGCACGCAGCGATAGGCAGTCCGCGCACCAGGGGTCACTCCTTGCCCAGAGCCACTCTTGTGGCCAGCCGACAAGGGGGCCTGGGCGTGAGCGCCGGCCGGCGCGGGGTGCGTGCCAGATGGCGGCCGGAAGGCGCTCGTGTTCGCGCCCCTCGTCGTAACACCTCCTCTCCGCCCCCCTCCCTCCCCAACGTTCACCCCAAAAATCTTCCCCTTCTGCTCCTTCTCCCCCTCGTTCTCCTCCTGCTCCTCCATTATCATCCTCAGCGTGTTCCTCGCCCTCATGCATCTTCTCCTTTCCATCAACTCGCATATCCCTCCTCCAACCCCTCCGCCTCCTCCCCCTCCTCTCTCGCTGCACCCCCTCATGCCTCCTCCTCCCCCCTTCTCCACCTCATTTCGCCTCCCTCTCCTGCCTGCTCCTGCTATGCTACATCCAATTCAGCTCAAGCCATTTCGGCGACGTCAGAAGTATCGTACTGCATCTGCGAGAAACGTGAAGGCAGGTGTTAAGGCCATGCGAATAACACGTGAGGCCAGGCGTCGTCTCGGTTTGGCGTGGCCGTGGTAATTCCTATACAGCCACCCTTCTGGTGATAAAGAGGTTCCGCCAGGAGGAGTAACCAACGTATCGTTCAATCCATCTCACGACCGATCTCACTATCGATCTCACTCGGTCGATCTCGCAATCTAGCTTGCCATCATGATCCCACTACCGATTTCACTATACTTCCCACTTGCGATCGCACAGCCGATCTTACTTTCGATCCCGCGATCAGTATCACTATCGAACCCATTATCGATATCAACATCGACATCACAGACGATCTCACAGTCGATCTCGCTACGGGACATCGACGGTGCACCACTATCGATATCACAATCGATCTCACCCGATCGGAAACACAATCGATCTCACACTCGATCTCATTATCGAACTCACCATCGATCCCACTATCGATGCCACTATTGGTATCAGTATCGGTCTCAGTATCTGGTTCACGATCGATATATCATGGATCCTTTCATCGATATTATAATCGATATCAGTATCGATCTCAATATCGACCTCATTGTCGTTCTCACTCTCGATGTTACTAAAGATCTCACCAGTCGACTTCGCAATCGGTATCACCATCGACCTCACTATCGATACCAACATTGATATCACCAGCGATCTTACTATCGGTGGGGGCACCCACCACAAGGGATACGTCTCTCGACCTGTCGAGATGTTCAAGTCAAGCGCTGCAGCGTGTCACTTGCTGCTTGCAGATCCTGCGAGGGGCACGCGCAAGGCTGGCTTCCTAGGCGTGAGTTCGAAACGCCACTCCTCCCGCCTCTTTGACCCCCATCGCCTCTTCTCGCCCTCTCCCGTCCTCCTTTCATCGACGCATCCGTCATCCTTCACTCGTAGTCGAACCTCGAAAGCTCGAGCGCCACCCAGGAACAGCGGTCAGCAGCTGGAGTTTCGGGACGCAGTTGGGCGACGCCACACGAACGGGTCCGATGGCGCCGGCACTGGTGCGTAAGCTCCTCGCGCAATGTCGTGCATAAGCGCCCTCGCTTCAGCGTTGCGTGCCGCGCTGGCGGCCCACCTGATCCACCGCGTAAGACCGCTATGCCATATCGCGAGAGGCTCGTTTTCGATCGTCGCCCACTTGGAACTCTCTCAACAAGCCCACCGAACACCATCTGAGCGCACCAGGGTGCGTTGCCGACGGCCGTGGCGCCTCCGCTACAGCAGCGCTTGATGCGTGCAGTGCCTTGCTCGAGCAGCACGCCACGGACATGCAGGCGAATGGTCTTGAAGCACGACGGGGCGGGATGATGGAAGGAGAAGAGGAGGAGGCTTCAGGCGTCTTTCTTCATCGATCAGCCGATCCGTCGACCTCCTTCTCCTCTCTCTGTCCTCTTGGCATTGGTTCGCCCACCCGCCGCAGACGGCGGGGGGAAGGGCCACGAGGGCATCGACGCTCCGACGCGAACTTGCCCGCAGGTTCGAGGTAAGGAGAGGATGAGGAAGACGAGGAACACAGGAGGAGCAGGGCGACGAAGATGGTGCTGACGACGAGGAGAGGAGGCTGCGTGGACTCCACGCGCAGGGAGCGCACTCGCAGGACGATGGTTACAGCCCGAAGACGGAGGACCACCCCTTCGCGCGCGCGGGCGCCCACCCCCCCCGGCCAGGTGGAGGAGCGACGGCGGGCCTGCGGAAGCAGCGCCGCGGGGAAGCAGCTGGAACGGGAGGTGGTGAACGCCCAGGCCCGCGCGCCCGGCTCCCCGCGCAGGGGCAGGAGTCGGGGCCCAAGAGGCGGGGGCCCCACTGGGGTCAGTGCAACTGGGGGTCAATCAGAGCGCTGGGTCTTGCAGGCTCCTGCAGAGCCAGGGGTGTACTGGCCCGGGCTTGGGTGCAGGATCCGGCAGGATCCTGAGGGATCTTGCAGTACTTTGCAAGGCCTGACTGACCCGGGTTTGGATTGACCTGGGTCAGTAGATCCCCGAAGGGGGAAGAGGAGAAGAATGTGGGGTAATTGAAGGGGCATCTGAGGAGGAAAAGGGACCCACACCGGTACCGTTCCCCCGTTGTCCCCCTGTTTTTCGGCCTCCTGGGAAGGGCACTCGTCGCCACCGCTGGACTTCGACATCCAGGTCAGAGCGCACCCCTGGAGAGGTCCTGGGAGCAGTGGTATCTGTACCCGTTGAGGGATTGCCCTTCCATCCGTGCGGAGGGACAAACCTGGGCCCGAGGTGGCCGTCGACAGGAGATCGTCTTGCCCACCTCCCTTCTTCTCGGTCTCTCGTCCCCCCCCCTCCCTCAGGGCGCGCGCGATGGCCGCCCATGACGACGACAGGAAGCGTCTGAAGGCTGAGGAGGATCGGGACGTCCGCAAGTACGTGGACGACACAAAGGCAGACTTTTGGCTGGTGTGGCCGCTGTGCAGGGCTCCGTTTCTACGGTATCGCCGAAAGTCGGCACTTCTTACGAGTCCTTGGCCACCCGCCTCGAGGATCGATACGGTGCACCGGCTCCCTTGAGCAGCAGGTCCAGCAATTGCAGACCGTCCTCGGCATTTTGCAAAATGAGACACCCCAACCTCCTGCTGCTGATCCTGGTTTTTGATCGGGTGGTCGATACTACCATACAATTGTCGGCCAGAGAGGTCATGTTTCAAGCCTTCGACCCATGGTTCGAGCGGATCAGCAACACCAATGAAGACTGCACACTGGAGGGCAACAACCCCACTTCGAAACGTTTCATCATTCGGCCACACGGTTCAGCATTCGCCACGAGGAAGGTGGCCCAGGCGCTGGGGTCGCTCAAGCTCGGCGACGGCAACTGGCAGAGGTTCGAAGGCATCGACGTGGCTGGCTCCAAATCGGAATTCTTCGTGTCGGGCGAAAAAAACGCGTGTGTGATCAAACGTGAATTGGCGTGCAACCAAGTGGAACAGGTTTTCGAACGCGCGTTTCCAGAGCCACGACTCTACACCGACAGAGCGAATGGTGAGGTCAGCTGCCAGTGGAAGGTTCTTCTCATCAGTGTCACGCCGCACCACGTTGACACCAACCCGATTTCCTGTACAGCGACGACCACCTGCAGTCGCTGGGCATCTGCAAGGTGCGCGTGGCAGGGACGATCTCGTCCGATAGCGATGGCGCATCCGCCAACCTCACGTGGAATGTTCCGTGCATTCGTAACCTGACCCAGTGTTTCGTGATCGCTCATCCCGGTGCTGTTTTGTAGCTGGAATACCCGTACCCTCTTCCATCGCAATGAGTCTCCCAATTCCAAGCAGTTATCTTTCGCCCGAAAACTCCGGGGTCCTGGATGTGGTCTCGTTCTTCAGGAACTTCATGCGTCTTTGGCGCAGCTGAACGATTTCATGCGCCGCATCCACCGTCCTGGGTCCAGCACGCACCCCTTTTCCTTCCCATCGTCTTCCTCATCTACCCAGTGCTCTCAAGGTGGTGTCATAACTATATGTCCTACCTTGGATCATCTCCGCGATCGGCGTCCCAACACACGCAGAGAAAGCATCGTCGAGGGGGCGGTCATCCATGCGCGTCGTTGGTTCCTTACGACGAGTATCCACGATTTCAAGATCCCAAGCCCGTCTAAGTCTGCGGTGCCCAGCTCTATTCGTTCTGGGCGTGACGCTGCCAGCGTGGCACGTCGCAAACGCCTGCCGCTTGTTTCTGGCGGTTTCAACTTCAGCTCGGAGCCGCCAGAGGCACCTGCAGTCACAGCCGCCCAGAGCACCCAGCATTGGCGCCCGCCACCAGCGCTTCACTTGTCCAGGACACTTGGAGAGATGGTCGAAGTCGAATTCCCCGAGCCCGCGCACTTTCGCAAACCTGATAACAAACTCGCGAAAACCGGCAGGCGTTTTATCTCGCGCCCTGGCCGGCCGCGCTACCAGTTGAGCATCGAGGGCCAGGCGACGCGCGAGGGCAGTCCGACCGCGCGCCTATCCTCGTCTCTTTGGCCGCTGCCCCTCGCACTTCTGATTCTGCGCATCCGACCCCCAAGTGGGCCTTCCAGAGCGCGCAGTTTCGGCGGTCGCTGGGGCGAGCCTGGGAAGATGGGCCCTCGCATGGCCTCGCCCCACTCGAGCGAAACTTGAACGCGAGGCTGCTCGTCGCGTTCGGGGCCGCGCCCTGTTTGAGGATCAGTCGCGCGCCCTCGCCCAGCTCCTGTCCATGAAGCCGGTGGCCAGAGACATGGAGGCAGCATCTGCCGGCACTCGACGCGCTAGAGCTTTTGGCCCGCGCGGTGAGCACTTTCTAGAAGAAGATAGTCTACAGCATGCAGACTTGGGCGGCGCTGATAGAGCCTGGCGAATATCTGAAGGGCCCCCAGCGACACTGCAATGACGATCGCTACCAGTAGGCAGCCGGAAGCCACCCGAAGCATTGCTCAATCTCGACACAGACGAGAGAAACAACAGAAAATCGTCGCAGGCCCAATGGTACTGCCTGGCGGAGTAGGCTCTTGTCGAGCCTTGACCACCGCCTTTGATTTCACGGTCTCCGGCACGAGCGGGGGGTCTGTCGGGGGCCGGGCGACGTCTCGGGGATGTTGGGCGAGCATTGAGGGGGGGCCTTCGCCGCGAAGTGAATCGACGGCTTCGCTGCCTATGCCCTCGTCGATCAATGCCCTCCTGAAGCTGACCTCCGTAAACATCCTCTCCCCGCTCTCGCAGGCCTCGAATCCGACGCGACGAAGCAAGCGCGCAGCGCTCGTGGATTAGGCGCATATCCCCCGGCAAAACCACCCTCAGGGGGCTCGCCTGCTAGATCGGCGATCGCGGCGGCTGGAAGGTCGCGCGCCGCCCCCACCTCGAAACTTTGTGCGACGCGCCTTCGCCCCGAAGGGCTCGGGGCGTGGGGGCTCAGACGAGACCGTCAGAACTCGTGCTCGTGCGCGCCCGGTCGGCCTCGCGTAGACCTGCGGCTAGGAACTCCCCCGGTCTCTCGGGCAGTTCATACTAACTACTCAGCGTGGTTTTGTTCGGGGTCGGAACTCTGGGCTTAAAGTCAAAGAGCGGCAAATCTGGCAGGATCTGCTCCATGGGCGAGCAGGCGCCCCAGTTTCTGCCCGCTCTGGTCTCGTTCGATGACGGCCAGTCTTTCCCGCCAGTCGCTCTGGAGTAGCTTTTCATATGCTTGGCTCGGACGGACGTCCCCGAATCGTTGCTCGCTTGGCTTAGTGCGATTTGCCACGTGGTTCAGTGCTTCGGCGGCAAATCGCCGGCTATGCCATTTGTTTTATATTTAGAGTGGGATATCCCAAGGATGTCCAGCTCCGGGGGCCCAGTGCGCGGTGGGGGTCATCAGATAATCGCTGCATGTCATGATCGCCTCGACCGGCCTTGATTTCCCATGGCGCGCTCGTGCGCCGACGGCGTAGGTTCCGTTCGCACCAGATTGCGTTTTCTCGCGGTACTAGAGGAAGTCTTCAACCCTCCCCCTCATCTTCGTGGAGTGATATTGCGCGCGCAATCGTCCACTCACAAGCATTAGTTAGCAGGAAGCCCTTGCAACGAACAGCGGGGCGAAGTTCACGCGCGCGCGTCGCGCGCTCGCGTGCGGGAATGGGTCAAAACAGCCATGCGTTTCGCGCAGGAGTTAAAGGTGTCTGTCCCGATTGGAAACAACGAAGATGGCTGCTCAACAGCATGTCCCGAACAAGTTGTTGAGCTCCTGCGTATTCTGGAGAAAACGATAGTTGAATTAACCGATTCATCAGACGTGACCGAACGGGCGTCTCACGCGCGCAGGTCTAAATGATTCGAACGCCCGTGCGCGCGCGTGGAGGGGTGCGATCCGCGTCAACTCCTACCATGCGGGCCACTCGCGCAGGTTCCCCGCGCGCGCGTCGAAATCCCCCCGCAACCCTCATCGCCAGCGCGCGGGCACCATCATCGTCATCGGAGCGTCAGCATCGGCGCCGTTATTGGCCTTGCCGTTGTCATCGTCATCGTCACACCCACCATCGCCGCTACTGCCGTCACCGTGCACGCCAGTGCCGGCGTCGCCATTGCACGCGTCCGCCCGAGCCGCCGACTCGCATTGAAGTGCCCACGCGTGAGCTCGGCTTGCGAGACGCGCTGGGCAGTCCCCAGCGGTCAGCGCCACCGCGGCCGCGTTGGTCGCGCCAGACTAAGCTGGGCGCTCTGCGCGCGAGCTTGCGCGCTTGCGCGGCCGCGGCGATGCGCCGGCCAGCGCCAAGCAGTCGCCGCAGTCGCCGCCGCGTGGGTTTTGAAGTCCAAGGTTGCGGGCGGGCGCGCGGGAGAGGTGCGCGAGCAGTGAAGTGGACAACTCAAACCCAGCATCGCGAGTTGTCGACGAAGATTGCACCGCGCACGCTGCCCCGCAGAACTGACGCCACTTGCATATCGCACCACGTCCATTTCCTGTTCTAGAGAAAGAATCAACGTTACCCCCTGCCATTATTGCTCCAATTTGGGGCATTGCAAGTCGCGTCCCATGTTGCCTCATCGTTTATTTCGTAATTGTATCGTATGATAGTTTCGAGTGCATCGCCCCACCCCCGCCCTTGTCAAATAGTTCTGTACGCGCACAGCTCGCCGAAAAAAGGCCCCACGTGCCGCTGCAACGTAGATGCGCAATTCACGCGCGAGCGTCGTCGATCGCATGGATTTCGGGATCTGTGAAAACTAGCGGTGTCGGCCGTATTTCCAGAACGAGGCTTCCCAGAAACATATCAAACACGTCGTTTGTCAAACTGGTGCAACAATATTGCAGCAATATTTGCGCGCGCTTGCGAATTCACGTAGGCCATATGTGTCCATATTTGTTCTTCCACATGTTCGTCAGGTGAGACCACAAGGGCACATCGCGCGCGCGTGTCGGAATCATGCGAACGTCTTTTCGCGCTTGCTGGGGGCGCACGACCCCTTTCAAATGCTACGTGGGCTTCTCGCGCGCGTCGGCCGTGCACATGTCGAAATCCGTTCAAAACTCGCACCTGCGACGCATCCATGGGAATCATCATCGTCTTCGACGTGACCAGCATCGGCGCCGTCATTGGCCTTGCCGTCGTCATCGTGACCATCGTTAAACACAATCGTCGTCGTCATCATCTCGGCCGCTGATGCCGTTGTCAATACCTCGCTCGCCCAGGCCACCGAGTCGCAGTGAAATGCCCGCGCGCCAGCGAGGTCAGCGAAACGTGTTGGGCAGTCCCCGTCGGTCAGCGCCACGGCGGCCGCCTCAACTAGCTACGCGTTTTGCGCGCGTGCTTGTTTGCGCTTGCGCGGCCGCAGATCATCGCAGTTGCTGCCGCATGGATTCGGCAAACCAAGCTGCGGGTGGGAAGGCGGGACGATTGCGCGGAAAGTGGAGGTGCTTTTCAAAGCCAGCAAGGTGGACCGCAACGCATACATTCTACCAAGTAGTACGCTGGAGCAAACGGTTTGGGTCCTGCACCGTTTGACCTGTTCACAAGTTTACTTTTCTGGTATTGTGCCGTTTCCAGCGCAGTGTTGTTGACGCTTCTGGTGCCGTGGTCTTACAGTGTTCGTTTCTGTGGCTGGGGGCCTGGCCCTGGCCGAGCTCTTTGTCATGGTCCGGATCTGACATGTTGTTGGACCTGCTCGGAACGTCCGTCGGATCTTCAGGTCGCCCACGCCGTTTCGGTCAAGCGTTGTTGCCCGTCTGGATGAACAGTTGGTTTGCCTGGGTCGGTACAACGGGTGCCCTGCCGTTTCCAGGGCCCACTACAGGGTGGAAGCGATGAGGACAGGATTGGGACGAGGATGCGGATGGAGAAAGAGGGCAGCCTCCACGTGCTCTCATTCATCGGTGTACTGTCCTTTTCGCCTTCGTCCAGTGTTCCTGTTTGATCCTGCCTTTCTGTCTCTCTTGTTCTCTCTCTCCCTCTCTCTGTTTGTTTTGTTTCTTGTTGTTTCTCTCTCTCTCTCTCTACTACTCGTCCTTGAACTTATCCTGCTGCTGAGTCTCGCGATCTTGCTCCTTCCTATCCCGCTGCTGTTGTTTCTCCTCCCCCCCTGCTGGAGAGGCATGTGATGCATGACGACAGGCTCCCCCTCCAAAAAAAAAAAACGTTTTCTATTTTCTCCCCGACTGCCATTGCGTCCCTCATGCCACTCCCCTCATCATCATCCTCTGTGTCCTCCGTCTCCTCCGGGAAGAGGTGTGGGGGCGTGCTGCGTACGAGGTTCAGGAGGACAAGGAGGAGAGCGACGATGCGGAGGTGGAGAAGGAGGAAGAGGAGGAGGCAGAGGAGGATGAAAACGAGGAGGTGTCCCCCATCCCTCATCCTCCTCTTTCTCGACCTTGCGAGGCCCTCCTTACTCCTGATATTCCTTCTCCCCCCACTCCTCATCCAGCTCCTCTGCGCCCTGTTCCAAGACCGCCTCTTCCGCCTCCTCCCTATACTCCTTGTCATCGTCCACCCCCAGTCGTCGCCACCGTGGCGAACGCCGTCGTTCCGCGCCGTGGCCCCCGTTCTCTCAGTGGTCGACGTCATGAACGTCGTCGCAATCGTCTTCAGACGTCGCCATCGCCACCGTCGCCGTTGCACCGCCGAGTCAAGCGCCAGTGGCCGTCGTCGCCGTCGTCGTGATTGCCGTCGCCGCCGCCCGCCGCCGCCCTTGTGGTGTTGGCGGCCGCCGCAGGTCGTCAAGGCGGCCGTAGCCGAAGCGCGGAGGCGCCAGAAGGACAAGGCGCGGGGCGTGAGGGTGCAGCAGGACGGGGGCCACGCCAGCTGGCATGCTCTTCTGGTCATCCCGACGTCGGCTACACGTAAGAGTGACCTTTTGCCGGAGTGACCTTGGTGCGGGCCCAATGGGGCCCCCCGATCGCCGAATACGATGCGATACCAGCGGCTTGCGCGTCAGGTGGTGTCCCCAAAGGACCCCCTAGGGCTGCGCACCAAAGATCACTCTTGCCTGGAGTCATTATTGCGTGTCGCCGACGACGGTTGCCGTATGATGATCGCCGCGTCTGCCGCCGTTCTCTTCATGCTGGTGTTGTTCTTACCTGTCCTCTGTTCGTCTCCTCTTCCTTCTCCTCCCTCTCCTCTGCGTGTTTCTGTCTAGCCCTCGTCCTCGTCAGTCGTTGCCCTCCTATCCTCCTTCTTCTTCCTCAGGCGGTGCGTATCCTCCTCCTCATCCTCATCATCATCCGTCTCCTCCTCCTCCTCCCTGTGGGGGGATCTATGAAAGACGGCTCGGTGGCAATGATTAGGGGACATATGGGGAGAGAAGGGAAGAGGCAGGAGGCGGGGGGGCAGGAGTGAGGGGAAGGGAGGGAGGGAGGGAGGAGGTGGCGGAGGAGGGAATGCTGGGAAAGGATGAAGATACATATGATGAGGAGATGGGGGGGAGAGTATCGAGGCGCATGCGGTGGAAGAGCAGAGGAAGAGCAGAGGAAGCAAGATTGAGGAGAGGGTGGAGAAGAGGATGAGGGAGTAAACGGATGACGACGACAACGACGACGAGGAGAACGAGTAGTGGGACGTGGGGAGCAGCAGAGGAGCGGGAGGAGAAAGAGGAGAAAGAGGAGGAGGAGGAGGAGGAGGAGGAGGAAGCGTGGGGGGCAGAAGTAGGGGGAGAGGAGGGCAGAATGAGTTTTGCAGTGGAATTGAGGATGAAAACTTGAGGATGGAGAGCGGCAGACAGAGGGAAGGGATAACAGGAGGTGTTGAAGAGGAGGGGTGGGGACAAGGGAGATGGGACGAAGGAGAGGAGGGGAAATCAGAGGAGAGGAGGGGATGTTAGAGGGAGGAGAGCAGCTACAGAAGGAGAAGGAACGGGCAAATGAGGAGCAGCGGGCCTCCTCGGGGCTTCGCGCCAGCCCAAGGGGGGGGGTCCCCCCAGGCGGCCGACGCAGAGTCCTTGCGCCCTGCCGCACTGCATGGCGGCAGGGCCCCGCCGGCGGGACCCCGAGGATATGGGCTAGGCGGCCCTCGTGGTCAGAATGTCGTTCTTCGGTACGAGTCCGAGCTGCAGGCTGCAACCCGCATGTTCGGTCGCAAATCATGGGAGCCTCGCGTACCATTGCAGCTCCGTTTTTAGAGTGCCTTGGCGTCGATTGGCGTGTCGCAGTCGACGAGATAGCGCCGACTTGGCGTCGATTAGCGTCTGCCTTCGCAATCTGAGGTTTTCCCCTGAGCGCGGCTCTGATTCGGGAAGAAACAATGACATAAACATGACAACTCGGAGGTCCGCGCGGAGTCCTCGGATCGGCGCTGGTGGGCCCTGGCCGCACATCCGGCGCCGCACTTGGCGCGCTCGGCGAGCCAGGAAGGGGGGTTCAGCGCCGGGCGCCTTCGCGTTGCTGGAAGAATTCTCCCGTGCCGGATTCTGAGCCACACGTTGAAGGCCTGCCGCCTGTGGTGGCCTCTGTGTTGCCGCAGCTCCGCGTTCAGGACTGACTTGCCTGCCCCGGCCAGCAGAGCATCTCACAAAGACGCCAGAGCTCGGGGACGGAAAAGAGGGGGGTGATGACTAGGGGGGGGTGGATATCATGGCGTGGGCCATGATATTTCCTCAGATTTCAGGGCGCCTCTTCTTATTTCATTACGTCCCTGGCCCCCCCGCTGGGCCGCGCACATGCGGCCGGTCATGATTTGCACCCCCCCTCTTGGACGCCCCCCTCTTTGCCGCTCCCGAAGAGCGCAGAATCGTGCACACGCTGAGGCGCGTACGCCGAGTCTCCGCACCCACGGGCGCAGCGCGAGCGGCGCGCAAGCCGACGGACGCACGGGCGGAGCCGGAGGCACGCGCGCAGTCGGCGCGCGCAGGCGGCGCGCGCAGGGCGCGCGGCCGCACGTGCTCGCGCGCGCGAGCGCACCAGAGCGCCAGCGCGCAGGCAGAGTTGGCGAGGCTTCCTCCTCCTCCTCCTCCTCCTCCTCCTCCTCCTCCTCCTCCTCCTCCAACTCCTCCTCCTCCCTCCTCCTCCCTCCTCCTCCTCCTCCTCCTCCTCCCTCCTCCTCCTCCTCCTCCACGAGCCCAGGGCCCAGGGAGGCGCGCTCCCTGGGCTGCCCGGGCGCTTCCCCCGGGGGGGCCTCGCGGGCGCTCATTATACCCGGGAACCCTGCGCGCCTCGTGGGCCCGGGGAGGCGCTGCCTACACAATGAATCGTCCACTCCCAGGAAAATATAGGAAAATATGGGAAGTGGGGGGGAAGACAGAAACCCAGAAAAGATGGGAAAATATGGGGGATATTTTTATTTGTGTGTATTTATTTGTGTGTCCCAGGGCCCCTTCATACAGGAGGTTCCGGGGCGCCTCCCAGGACGGGCGCTAGGAGTTAGGAGTTCGGTCGGAGTTAGGTCGGAAGCGCGTTAGGAGTTAGGAGTCAGGTCGGAGTTAGGAGTTAGGCGTTAGGAGTTGGGAGTTAGGTCGGAGTTAGGAGTTAGGTCGGAGTTAGAACGGGCCTCCGGAAGCGCTGCCAATAGGAGTTAGGTCGGGCGCGTCCCCCTACAAGGGGATCTTCGACGAAAAATAAAGGATACCCCACAGGTAGTCCCAAAATACTTCAAAAATAATATGGGGATTATTTTTGGAGCATTTTTTGACGCTTTTGGTGCATTTTTGGTGTATCTTTCATTTTCGTAGAAAATCCCCTTGTATGGGGACACGCCCGACTTGAGTCTAGGAAGCACCGCCTCGGCGCCGCCTGCGAGCTGCCCAGGCGCTGCCCGCGAGCCCAGCAAGCGCTGCGCTGTCCAGGAGCCTAGGGAAGCGCTGCCTAGGAACTGCTGCCCGGGACATGCGCGCGCGAATGCAGGAGCGCTGCGCAAGAGCTGCGCAAGCGCTTGCGACGCACGTTTGGGCAACGAGTTGGAGAGCGCTGTCGGGACACGCTGCCGGTTCCAGCAGTCTGACGCGGCGTTCCATGACCGGCAGCCGTGGAGAGGAAGTTGGCCTAGCCTTGCCTCCCAGATTCTAAGGTGGGGGGGCCCATGCCAAGAAACGCTCTGTTTCCCTCCAGGATGCCCTGGGTTTCTTGGGTGTCGAGGGTTTTGCCATGGAAAGCGTGACGTGCCCACACCAAACATCAATGGACGTTATGGGGTCTCAGGGTTGGGTTTCTTATCGAGAGTTTCTTGTGGACTAGCCTCCACTGTATCCCACAATGCTGACAGCTCTCTCTTAAGGAGCTATCCGGGAATGTTGGACCACAGGCCGCAATTCTATCGTACCCACGGGGCTCCACCCTGGCAGGCTCAATCGGCCTGGCTGGCCGGCCCATCCCGCTCAACCATCCCAGTCGATCCAGCCAATATGTTTAAGATGGAGGAGAAAGAGGGGGAGGAGGAAGATGAGGAGAAGGAGGAGGAGGAGGAGGAGGACGAGGAGGAGAATGAGGAGGAGGAGGAGGAGGAGGAGGAGGAGGAGGAGGAGGAGGAGGAGGAGGAGGGAGGACGGGCAGGACCTCGCGGCGGCGATCGCGGAGAAGGTGTCCAGGCACCAGAGCGCGGGCCCCAGCCGCGGACGCGCCGGGCTCTGGTCGGGAGGAGGAGCAGGGCGCAGGGGGTCACCACCCACCAAACCACCCCAACCCAACACGAAGGCTCACATTTACCCTCGATTTCCAGTGGGGGGGGGGGTCGGGAAACATCGAAAAAACACATGTGGAACCCTTACCCCCCCCAACCCGAAATTCGGGTCTTCGGGTTGGGTTGGGGTGGTCTGGTAGGTAGTCAGGGGGGAGCAGCAGGAGCAGGGCGCAGGGGGGAGGTACTCCAGGGGGAACGAAAAGTGACATGAACATCACAACTCGGAGGTCCGCGAGGAGTTCTCGGATCGGCGCATGACCCCCCCTCCCTGGCGCGCGGAGCGCGCCAGGGGCGGCGCCGGAGGCCCCGCCGGGGGGGCCCAGCGCCCCTTTATGTTCCACGCGGATTTCTGATTATTTTCTGATTCTTTATGTTTATGCCACTTTTTGTTCCCTAGTCACAAGGTGGGGGGGGGGAGTACTTTCGGCCCGAGGTGTAAGATCGAGGTCGGTTCGGGGAGGGTGCCCTACTGTACTTCGTGCTCGTTGGATGTTCGTGTGCATCCTGGGCAGTGTACGAACCCTTGGATGTTCTGTGTGTTTTGGCCGGCGGAGAGTCTCATGTTCTTGAAGGAAGTTATTGTGTCCCAGGTCCGATTGTAGCAGGAGCGGCCGTGTCGTGCGATCCGCTGCCGCCAAGGGCTCGACATCGGCATTCCAGCGCAGCCCCTCGCTGTCCTTCTCCCTCTCCTGTGTCTGCTCCTCCTGCTTGGACCTGCTGCTGCCGCTCCCCCTCCTCCTCGTCCTCCTCTTCCTCCGCCTCCTCCTCCTCCTCCTCCTCCTCGTCCTCCTCTTCCTCCTCCTCCTCCTCCTCCTCCTCCTCCTCCTCCTCTCCCAGGGGGACGACGTCGACAGCGAGTATCGTTTCTCCTCCTCTTCCATCTATCCTATTCTTCCCCTCCCCCCTCCTTTTTCATATCTCCTCGTCCTTCTGAATTGCTCGTCGCCTGTCTCGTCTGTCTTTCCTTTTCGTCCTCCTCCTCCTCGTCCTTTTCCTCCCTCCCTCGTCCCTCCGTCTGCCCATCCTCCTCGTCGGTCCTCTTGCAACCGTGCACACACACCCGTCTCCTCCCTCTCCTTCAGTTCTTCCCCCCAGCTTCTTCCCTCCGTCATCACATCCTCGCCCCTGCCTATTCCACGATCAGGAACGTTTGCCTGGTGCGTCGCGCCGCTGCCCTCCGGCGCGACGCGCTGAGCACGTCCCAATCCCAAAGCATCAACGCTCGGAGTGTTTCCCGGCCTCCCGCTCCTCGAAAGCGGAGCTGCACACCGTCCGCGTGCCAGGGCACACCTTGCTCCGCAGGGGCCGCCGCCGCTGCCACGCGCCCAGCAGAAGTCCCTCCCTGGCAGAGTCGGCGGCGCGCCCGGGGGGGAGGGTGAGAGGGGGCAGGCCTTCTCAGATCTGCACGAACGAAATGGGTACGGAAAGAAGGGGTACAATGCCCAACAGCAATTCCTGTTCATTCAGAACAGGACTCGCTGTCCGCACCGCGCGGCCTGTGCCCATTCGAGACAGAAGGCCGCCTGCCCAACAGCTGCCGCTGTTGGTTTTGGACAACATTTGCTGTTGGGCATTGTGCCCAGTTCTTCCGTACCCATTTCGGGCGTCCAAATCAGAAGGTGGCGGGGCTTCCCAGGAGCCCCCCTTTTTCTCTCTGAGAGGTGTTCCGTGTCTCCGGAGAGGGCCGACGGAGGGTTCCGAAGGCGCGGGAGTTCTTGAGAGGCACCGATGCCATCTGAGAGTTCCTTCCCCGTCTCACCTCCCCTCGGGTCTCGCCGCCCAAATCCCTCACTGGTCACTGGACAGCGATCCGACGCCATGCGAAGGGATTGTTCCGCAGAACATAAAACGTCATGTGTTCCGCGAGCGCACCTTGCTTGCCCCTGACCGCTCCTCATCCTTCTCGCTTCCTACGCCTCCTCGCCCTCCCTCCGCCTCATCCTCCTCATCACTTCCTACACCTTCTAGTTTACAGACGTCTACCTCTACCCTGCCGCGCTGGCCTAGGTGGCTGCCTTGGCGCATCCCGCAACTCAGACGTAGGACTCTGCGTGCATGCGGGGATTTGCCCCACATGCTGCGGGGCTTACAAAGTACTCCAATCCAGTGGCGGTGGTGTCCACACCCCGGATCGCGCAACCTGGAGCTTCTGGGTATCACTGCGAGGATCCATTGGGCCACTCGAGTCCCAACCAAAGGCTGGCCCACATTCGGGCCGATGCGCTACTCTCAAGAACCAGTGACCGGGCGCGCAAGCAGGAAGGAAGGAGGGTGAAGTCATTCACTCAGCAGACGGATCGAGTAAATCGCGGTGGTGTGAGACCCCAGACTTGGCGCATGCCTAGACAGGCCCGCGGGTTCTTCACCCCCTCCTGTGTAGAGTTCAGCCAGGCACTTACCATTCGTTAGCCCCTGCCCGCAGACTTTTGACAATGAGGGCCCAGTCTTGAACCCAACTGTGCATGCTGATCCTCATCCGTCTCGTACTTCTCTCCCCCTCTTGATTTTCTACGAACGACATCCTGCGTCACATTGTACTTCGGGTTCGGTCGAGGGGCACAGGGAGAGGATGAAGATGATATTGATAGGGAGGAGGACGCGGAGGACAAAGAAGAGCAGGACGACGTAGACGAGGAGGTCATCCCCTCATCCCCATCTCTCGTCTTTCCCCCCCTGCCCCCACCCCCCGACCCCTCATCGTCCTGCCCATCTCCCTCTTCCCCTCCTCCCTCCTCCCCTCCTCCCCCCCTCCCCCCTCCTGTCCTCCCTCCTGTTGTCGTCGGCGTTGCCGTCGCCGCCGCCTGCGCCATCGCCGCCACATTCGCCGCCCGCCCCCGCGGTTGTGGGTGTCGTGGTCGTCGTGGTTGTCGTCGTGATTGTTGTCGTCGTCGTCGCCGCTGCCGTCCGTCGGCGTTTTCCGTCCGTCCGTCGTCGTAGCCGTCGGGCGTCGTGAGCGCCGCGGCGTTCGCGCCCACAAAGGCGCCGGAGCCCGCGTCGAGCCCGCCCTCGCGACCATGCACTCGTCGCCGGAGCTGTCGCGGGAGGCGGGCGGGTCCGAAGCCGGGAGGCCATCTTCCTGGTCGACGAGGGGTAGCGTCGGGCGTTCGGCGTCTCGCTTTTCCCCCTCCCCCTCTCTCGCTTCGTGCTGCCACCGCCGTCGTTGTCCTCGTCGTCGTCGTCGTCCTCTTCCTCGCTTGTCTTCCTGCTCCTCGGGGGCGGAGGAGACACTTGGGAGGACAAGAGACACTTGGGATCCAATGGCGTCCACATCGCGCCTCGCCGCGGTGCGCCTTACTCAACCATAGCAGGAGTTTGCTGGTTCTGGATGTATGAGAGCCTTTCGTAGCAGACATAGACCAGAAGGAGCTGGCTCGGGCTTGCCAGCGAGCCTCTGGTGTGGTCTGCGGCGGGATGACCACGAAAGCGAAACTACGCACCCCTCACGCTCGTTGTGACAGGAAAGCGTTGGCACGCCACAAAGGAGGAGGAGGAGGAGGATGAGGAGGAGGAGGAGGAGGAGGAGGAGGAGGAGGAGGAAAAGAAGGAGGAGGAGGAGGAGGTGGATGAGGCCGCCTCCTCGTGGACGAGGAAGAGGACGGGGGAGGAGGAGAGGGATTTAGGGAGAAGTCGGGGGGCAGGGAGGGAGGACGGGGAATGTTGCGCAGGGTCAATCCTGTGTGTATCCCTCCCTGGTGGAGCTTGAGGCTGCCGGCACCGCACCCGACGCAGTGTATGCTCTGAGCCTGTCTCCCCCCCCCCTGTCTCGCCTACCTCAGCGAGCGTCCCCTTCTTTCCCTTCCCCTCCAGCGTGATGGGCCCGATCCGATTCGAACTATCTACGGTGGGGGCGTTCGTGAAAGAACGTGCCCAGGAGGCTTCAGGCCCTGGAGCGTTCCCTATCTGATGAGGGCGGCGGTGATAATCATGGCCAACCCTTGACCGGACTTCCACCAGCTTCCAAACCCTGGAGTCCTTGTCCGATGGTTCCCTATCCAATGCCCTCACCGTACGCCGCGCCGATCCAGCCCGACCCGACGCACGTTCCGATCCGACCCAGCCTCTGGTCCCGAGGCCGAGCTGGAGATTGGAGGTGGATGTGGAGGCGGAGAAGGAGGACATCCGTCGATCCATGTATGTGTGTATATGTACATATGTATGTATGTATGTATGTATGTATGCATGCATGCATGCATGTATGTATGTATGTATGTATGTATGTATGTATGTATATATGTATGTGTGTATGTGTGTATGTGTGTATGTGTGTATGTGTGTATGTGTGTATGTGTGTATGTGTGTATGTGTGTATGTGTGTGTATGTATGTATGTATGTATGTATGTATGTATGCATGCATGCATGTATGTATGTCTGTCTGTCTGTCTGTCTGTCTGTATGTATGTATGTATGTATGTATGTATGTATGTATGTATGTATGTATGTATATATGTATATATGTATATATGTATACATATATAAACATGTGTATATATATGTATATATCGGTGTATATCGGAGTAGGCCGAGGGGGGGGGGCCGGGCCGGTGCACCCTCCCCCATGGGCGCCCCCCGGGACCTTTTGGGGATTCACAGACCCCCGGGGATTGCCCCGGGCCGCTTCCGAATTGCCCACGACAGGCCACGCGGGCCGTACAGATGGTCCAGAAAGCCTCAAGAGGCCCCGAAGACGCCCAAGATGGCCCCAAGACAGCCCAAGAAGCCCCGCTGCCGCCCCAAGAGGCTTCAAAGAAGCGTCCCAAGAGAGCCCCGAGAGGCCAACATCGATGATTTTCCATTGTGTGTTTCCGATGTTTTTGGTTTTGATCGTGTTTCACCTTTCCGACACTCCAACAAGGCCCAACAGGTCCTCAAGAGCGCCACAAGATTGTCCGAGAGGCCCCCCAGACGGCCTGAAGGCGGCCCTCGACAGCCCCAAGACAGCCCAAGAGGCGCCCCAGAGGGCCCTAGAAAGCCCAAGAGGGCCCCGAGTGGGCTTCCAGAGGGGCCCACGAGGGGGAACAAACAGTCAAAATGTTATTTTCCCGCCCTGAACGCTTCCCAGGAGGCCCCGAGAGAGCTCCAAGACGCGCCAAGGAGGCCCCCAAGAGGCTTCCAAGAGGACCCCAAGACGGCTCAAGAGGCACCCAAGACGGCCCAAGACGGACCCAGGACGTCCCCAAGAGGAGCCCAAGAGGGGGACCACGAACTGAACATTCGAGCCTTCCGCCCCAACAAGGCCCCAGGCAGCCCCCAGAGCTCCCGAAGAGGCCCCAATGCCCCCAAGCGGCCCCCAACAGGCCCCCAGGAAGCCCCAAGATGGCCCCACCACGCAACAATCGTTGATTTTCCGTTTGTTTCTGACTGATTTGTACGTTTTCGACTTCTCCGCTTCCCGACGCTCCCGGACGGCATAGGAGACCCTTGAGTTCGCTCTCCGGATCTCCCAAGAGGGCTCCAAAAACGCCCACAAGATGGAGCACAGGTAACATGCGAACCGACATTTCGCGGTCTCCGGCTTCAGACGCCCCCGGGAAGCCTCCGAAGGCCATCCAGAGGCTCCCCAGAAGCCCCGTGAGGCACCCAGGAGGACCTCAGGAAGCCCAAAGAGGTCCCCAAGAAGCTCCCAGGGAAACCCAAAAAGGCCCCGCGAGACACCCAAAGCCACTCATGTTCCCAGGAGGCTTTCCCGGAACTTGATTCATCAGGCTTCTGCCCCCCCGAAACAATGCTTTCGAAAGGCCTCGCTCGGAAACGCCACTCTGGCACGGGTGGTCCAGATCATGATGACGACGATGCTAATAATTATGGAGATGACGGTGATGGTGATTATGAGCATGATGATGATGCCGATGCTGATGATGCTTCTGGTGATGGTGATGATGATGATCATGATAATGCTGAGGTTGATGACGACGACGATGATGATGACGTCGAAGATGAAGATCATGCTGGTTATATTCGCAGTAGTATTGCTCTCATGGTGATGAGTGTGATGCCGAAGTTGATAATGGTGATCCTTTTTTTCGCATCACTATTGCTCCTAACCCTCTCATTATGAGGGTTAGGGGATGATTTTGCTGTTGATGGTAAAAATGATCATGACGATGCATATCACCATGATGGCCATCATGATTATGATGATTGTGCTGCTGCTGACGATGATTGTCGCCCTGACACTTCACGAAGCATGCACAGGCCCGTCAGAAAGCTTCCACGGACGGCGCAGGAGGACGGGGGGGAGGCAACCCAGGAGACGGCTTCGGGAGAGGTGCGAATGCGATACGGAGGCGACCAAGCGTAGGACGATCGGGAGGAGGCCACATGCCGCCTCGTCTCCCCCGAGGTCATGGCGCCCAGGTTCCTCGACAAGCCGATGGGGAGGCCCGCCGCCGCCCCGGCGCCGAGGCGGCCAGCCTGCGGCCCCGCCGCCAGCGCGCCCGACCTGCAGGCGCGGACCGCGCACGCGCACGCGCGCGGGCCGCCCCGCCGGCTTCTCGGCCGTGTCCTTCCTGGGGGGGACGGACTCTTGCTCCTCCTCCTCCCTCCCCCCTCCTCCTCCTCCTCCTCGCCCTTTCCCCTCCTTCCCCCTCCTGGTCATTGCCTGGACGCCCTCACGTGCAGGATACACTCCGGCCCCCTTCTCCTTCATCTTCATCATCATCATCACCATCAGCACCAGCATCAGCATCAGCATCATCATCAGCATTATCATCATCATTATCATCATCATCATCATCATCATCATCAGCATCATCATCATTGTCATCATTGTCATCATCGTCATCGTCATCGTCATCACCACCACCATCATCATCATCATCCTCATAGCCAGCATCATCACCATCATTATCATCTACTGCATCATCATCATCATCATCATCATCATCATCATCATCATCATCATCATCATCATCATCATCATCATCACCATCATCGTCGTCGTCCTGATCGCCCTCCTGCTCCTGCGAATTGTTTCTTCTCCGCCCCCCTCGTCCGTTCGCTCGCACACTCCATCGCCCGCTGTCCTCGCAGGGCGACCAAAGGCATCGGTCGTGCCCTTCGCCTGCTCCTGCTTGTCAGAGTGTTGGTGCTGCTCCTGGGGTGGAGGAGGGTCCTCAGGAGGGTGGGGGGGCCCGTCTGAATGGGCAGGAGGAGGAGGGAGAACGCGGAGGAGGGGCAGGAGGAGGTGGAGGCAGGGTGGAGCAGCAGGGATAAGGAAGGACGGGAGGGTAAAACAGGAAGAAAAGGAGGAGGAGGAGGAGGAGGAGGAACAGGAAAGGCCGTAGCCGGAGACTTCCAACGCCATCAGGGATCAGGAACCAGGAGGGGGAGGAGGAGGAGGAGGAGGAGGAGGAGGAGGAGGAGGAGGAGGAGGAGGAGGAGGAGGAGGAGGAGGAGGAGGAGGAGGAGGAGGAGGAGGAGGAGGAGGAGGGAGGAGGAGGAGGAGGAGGAGAGGGTGGGGGAGGAGATCGCGACGTCTTTCGGCCCATTTTTGGTGGCAGGACATCCTCTCCTCGCTGCTCCCCCTACCCTCCTCCCCCTTCTCCTCTTCCTCCTCCGCCTCCTCCTTCTCCTCCCCTTTCTCCTCCTCCTCCTCCTCCTCCTCCTCCTCTTCCCGCCTCCTGCCCGTTCCCCCTCTTTTCCCGTTTTCCGCCACATCCTCCCTCCATGCTCCCCTCTTCCACAGTGCCCTGCTCTCCGAGCACCGCCGTATCGAAGGACTCTCTTGCGATCGCCAGTCCCGAGGACGCCAGTGTCTTGCCAGACCGCGCCGTCGGAGACTCGCCCTCTCTGAGCACCCGTCCCGTGTCACGTCGCGCCGTCGGACGCGGCCTCCCGTAGCACACACCCAACACGGAAGAGGGGCAACAAGGGAAGCTGGAGCTGGAGATGGGGGAGGAGGGTGCTGAAGGAGGGGGGGAAGACGGAGGAGGAGGAGGAGGAAGAGGAGGAGGAGGAGGAGGAGGAGAAAGGAAGGAGATGGGGGGAGGCAGCAGCACAAGGAGGACGCTGAAGGGGGGGGGGGGGCGGGGGGGAGACGGAGAGAGGGGGGGAAACGAGTCGGAGCAGGAGCCGCCCGCAGGATGATGGAAGGGGTGAGAAGGAGGAGGCGGAGGAGGAGGAGGAGACAGTAGGACTCAAACACAACAGCTGCCTAGCTTACCCCTGAGGCCGTGGCCCCTGGCTCCCTCCCTTGTGGCATGACATGTAGTTGCATGGTGTTGTGCATCCCCTCTTCTACGGCAGACGGCAGCGTGACTCCTTGCACGTATGGGCTACTGGGCTTTTCAGTAATTGCTTACACGTCCTGTTCTGCACGCGCCGTCTGCTTCATTTGTAAACCGAAGTCGGCCTCGCACTTTTTCTCATAGGAACGCTTCGGCCTCGTCGCCAACTTCTTCGCAGCGTTATACAACAAAGGAGAAGGAGGAGGCGGAGGAGGCTTAGGATAAGGAGGACCAAGCTGGCGAAGTGCAGCTGGAAAAGGATGGGCGGCACATAGGCGGGGGATGATCATGAGGGAGGGGTAGCGGAAGAGTAGGTCGAAGATGGGGAACAAGGAGGATGAGGAGGAGGAGGAGGAGGAGGAGGAGGAGGAGGAGGAGGAGGAGGAGGAGGAGGAGAGAGGGAGGAGAACGAGCAAGAGCAGGAGGATGAGGAGCACGTGACGATGATGATGAGGAGGAGATGGAGAAAAAAGATGAACGGGAGAAGGACCAGAGCGAGGAGGAGGACGAGGAGGGTGTTTGGCAACATAACGGGTATGGGAATGCCAAGAGTAGCGTCAGCGACGGCGATGGCCAAGTCGACGTCGACGGTCGATGACAACGTCCACGGCGGCGACAGCACCGACGACGACGTGGGTGCCTCGCTGATGATGATCCCGTTGACGAGAACGACCCAGGGGACGGACGGCGAAGACGACGACGACGTCGACGATGACGACGACGACGACGACGACGACGACGACGACGACGACGACGACGACGACCACGACCACGACTACGACCACGACCACGATCACGATCACGACCACGACCACGACGACCACGGAGACGACGACGACGACGTCGACGACGACGACAACGACGACGACGGCGGCGACGACGGCGACTGCCGGTGACGACGGCGGCGACGGCGGTGGCGACGAGCAGAGCAAGCGATTGTGCCAGCTAGCGCCCTCCAGGTCAGCACCAGGCTCGAGCCGATCGGCACCTCGTGGTCGCACGGCCTCTCGCAGGAGGCCCTCGACGGCCCCCAGCGGCGGCGGCGACGACGACGACGGCGACGGTGCCCCGCGGCCGCCGTCGCCGCCGCCGCGTCCGTCGTCGTCACCGCCGCCGCCGCCGTCGGGGGAGAGGGAGGGAAACGAGGTGGCGGAGGAAGAGGAGATGGAGAGTGTGGAGCAAGAGGAGGAGGAGGAGGAGGAGGAGGAGGAGGAGGAGGAGGAGGAGGAGGAGGATGAGGAGGAGGAAGAGGAGGAGGAGGAGGAGGAGGAGCGAGGAGGAGAAGCGAGGAGGGAGAAGAGGATCATGATGATAAGTAGGACATGGGGGATGCGGAGGAGGGTAACCCCATGGTCCCGATAACGAAGCTTACCCCATCTACTGCCATTACTATTTGTGCATCTGTACTCTTCGTACATCCGTACGCCGTACATCCGTACCTGCGGCTTGCTGGGAACATCTTTCCCTGTCGTTGTTTATCCCCTGGAACTCAGAACTCTATTATCCCCTGAGACAGAATATCGGGGGCACTCCGTTGAGGAGTGGGAGGATGAGAACCAGCGTCGGCACTGCGTCCCTGCCTGCGGGACCGCGGCGCTGGGTAGGGGGGCCCATTGCCAGGTCTGTGGGCCTGCCGCGTTCGTTGACCCTTGAAAGGGCGGCGGCGGCGTGCGTCGGTACTCCTCGCTCTAATTCTCATCTCCCCTCTTCCTCCGACCAAAGGAGTGAACGCCCATAGGAAGTCGAGAGGACACTTCCAGCCCGTGCCGACACCGACTCCAAGGACCGTCGGACAGGTCTTTCTCGCAGAGGTCCTCGCAGACTCGGGCCTCTGCGGCGCCTTTTCTAAATGACATGGGTGCGCTGCAGTTTACTGCAGTTTTAGAGTAGCCGGTGCTGGCTGGTCGACGGGAACAGCTTGCACGAGGGTTTCTTTCTAACCGCTGGCACAAGGGGTGCCCGCTGTCGCCGTTGCCCTTCGCGGTGGCCGCTCAACGCGCCTTCGCGGGCGACTTGGCGATGGTGTTCCAGCGGGGTGCTGCTGCGGCTTGCATGCTTGAGACGCTTTCATCTCGGGCTGGCTATTGAACATCTGCAAAACTTATTAGGCGCCAGTCCAGACCGGGGACCACAAGGGTTCGCGACGGGAGGCGGCGACTCGCGCGCGCCTCCGTGGCGCGGCATCTAGTTTGCGCGCCGGGCCCAACACTTCGGTTTCGCGGAGGAGCCGCGTGCGCGAAGTTCAAGAAGCGCAACCAATTATGGGCCGCTCAGGGGGTAGGATGCGCGCCGTCACGGGTCCGCACTCGGTGCGTGCGCTGTCCGCGCTGAGCTTCCTGGCGCTTTCGGACCACCGTTGCTATGCGTCCCCGCTTCGGTCCCATGCCCCCACGCAGTGCCCCTGGCAGCGAGGCGCAGGGTCTGCCAGTGGGGGGCGGCTTCAGCAGGCGGCCTTTGGGTCGGAGAACGGATTGCGAGGCTCCGCCACGCGCGATCTTGCGCCACCTGGTCGCTCGAGCGTCTGGGCACTTGGGCACCTTGGTACCAAAAAGCTTTCCCCCTCCAGTTGGACGCCGTCAGAGTGCATCTCGAGGCGCGCGGGCTGACGCCCGCGCGCGTGGCCTTGGGGACCAGAGCTCAGCACGTGGACCCCTGATCGCTCTCCCGAGTTGCGCACGTTCCTGCGCGCGGCTTTCGATGCGGGCGCGCGACCTCCAGAGCACGTAATTTTGGACCGCGTTGTGCCTGCGTTTCCCGCGGTCGGCTCACCGTGCTCCCCACAGGCGCTCGCCACTCTTACCAGGACTCTTTTCAATGGCGGAGCCACGAGCCGCAGGCTCCAGAGGCGCGGTATTTCTTTTCACGTTCGGATGCGCAGCGATCGAGGAGTCTGTCGAACATGGCGCGGGATGCCCGCGCGCACCTGCAGCCGCATGCCGCGAACCAGGGCTTCCGCGCCCAGACACGCCACGGGCGTTACTCGTCAGTTTCACGACTCGCCCCGCCGTGCCCCTGCTGGGCCCGCGACGCAGCCCCCCTGCGGGGCGCTCGCCTGCCGCAGCGCGCGCAAGCTCAGGATTCGGGGGCCACCGGAGGGAGTCAGAGCCTCAGGTCTCCGTTGCTCGCTGTGCGCGTGCGCAAGGGGCCCTGCGTCAGGCCGCAACCACTGGCGCCGCAACTTCCCCCCCCTTCTTCCCTTTCCTCCCGCGATCGCCCCCCTGGAGGCGGAGCTTTGGCAAGCCCCTGTGGAGTTGGCCAGGACTTCGCCTCCTCTGCTCGTCTCGCTTTCGCCCTCCCCAGTTCGCATTACATCGGGCATGTGGATCCGTAGGCGGTCGGCATTTCGCGGCTGCCAGAAAAACGGCATGCCGAGCCGAGCCTTGCTGCTCGGCAAGGTGCAGCCGCCCGTTTGTGACAATGGGTGACCCACCAGATGCCCGCGCCGCCTGGCTTGCTTGAGACCGCTGTTGGCGGACCTCCGGTTTTATTGAGTTTGCCCATCCGCCTCCCTTAGGCACTCCACGTTCCGCGCTGCCGAAGCCGTCTGGTCGGCGCATGCCTGCCTCGCGGCAGCCATCTTCATCCCTTGTAGTCAAAGGCCGTTTTGTTTACGTTGCCGGGGGATGGGAACTATTTGGTTTGCCAGTCCCAGTGTTGTATCGGATGTATTGCGGTGGCCGCTCGGGGTTTGCGGCAGGAGTTCTACCAAAGTTGGTGTACCCAACGGTAATGTTGCTTACCGACACCCGTTGTCTCGACTTCGTTGGCATATCATCTTTCACTCTGCTGCCGTGGTGGTTGCGAGGGGGGAGCTTGGAGACGCCCTGGCCAGAGAGTCCCCCGAATTCCAAAATGGCGTTATGGCTCGAGACGTCCCCGCAGTTCAGTCGAGCTGGCGACCGCCAAGCTACGACGACAACGGTGCCCGCCCCATGTTTTCTCACAATGTGCTTCGAAACGGTCTGGCGGGAGTGACCCCGAAACGCAGGAAGGACGCTTTCGCCCGAGACCGCCTCGCAATTCAGCCAAGTTGGTACGGGCCTATCTCCGACCACGAGGCTCCGGCTCGATATTTCTTGACAGTTCACTCCGGAGTGTTCTGGCCGAGGTCCCGAAATTCATCAACGGCGTTGTCGCCCTAGAATTCTTCAAGTTGGAAGGTTGCCCACTGGCGCGTCAGATAGATCCCATTGAGGCCTTGGCGGCGCGATGCGCATACAGACTGCTATCCCACAACGGAGGACGGTTCATAGACCCAGCGGGCGGGTACAAGGGAAAGGGAGAAACAACAGAACGTCAACATTGCCGTCGTTGTCGCACCCGTTGTCTTCGCCGTCGTCGTCGCCGCTGCTGCCGTCGCGGCTGTCTTCCAAGTTTGCATCGGCGTCGCAGCCTTCGCCGAAGTCTTCCAGGGTTCTCTCGTCGCCGAATGTGATGTGCTTCCGGGTGGGGCCTCCTCTGTGCTCGCGCAACACTTGGCCGCGAACCTTGGGCCACGCTGGCCCTTAGTGGGCCCTGGAAACGACAGGGCCGTGTTTTTTACTTGTTCCATTTTGCCGTTTTTTTGATGGTTCCGACGCCGTTTTTTTACCGGTTCCGTCGCTGTAGTTTGACCGGTTCCGGCTTCGGGTCCAATCTTGGAGCCGTTTTTTTGCCGTTTCCGGTCGCCGTTTTTTTTTTTGCCGTGTCCATTTTCAAGGGATATCTTTTTGGAAACGGTGAAAAAAGGCCCTGCCGTTTCCGGGGCACACAAAAGGGCTGGCCATTTGGTATGTCACGTGGTATCTCAATTTCAATCCACTGGCTTCGGAACCTGCTCGCAACCAGTTGGGCTCAAGCGCCGGAGACGGCACGGGAGGCCCCCCCATCGCCACCTCCGCCGAGCGGAGTTCGGACCCCAGCAGCCGGGTCGAAAAGTGGCGAGATGGAAGCCCCCGAGTTGACGTCCAGGCAGGAGGTCATCAATATCCAGATCGGAAAGGCTGGCAACGCTATCGCCCACGAGTTTTGGCGTGACCTGTGTCAGGAGCACGACATCCAGTGGAAAGGCGACGACACCAAGGGCCAGTATCACCCGCAGGACGATTTCCCTGACCACTTGCACACATTCTTCAACGAGGGTTCCAGAAGCAAAGACAACGCGATGCGATGGGTACCTCGTTCCATCCTCATGGACTTGAACATGTCTGACCTGGCCGCGATCACACAGGACCCGCTCGGGGACCTCTACAGGCCAGAGAACATACTCGGCAACGATGCAGGCTCTGGAAATTGCTACGCCAAGGCGTACCACACGGACGGGCCTGAACTGGCAGACCAGTGTTTGGAGTCGGTAAGGAAAGAGATTGAGCGCTGCAATTGCCTCCAGGGGATCCAGTTTGTGCACTCCATCTCTGGTGGCACCGGATCTGGGCTGACAGGGCTCGTCATGAGAGTTCTGCGGGACTACCTCGACGGTGACAAGGTTATTGAAAACGCATACGGCGAACCGCCACCCCCTGCTTTGTAGACCACGTACGTGACCGACCGGTGCGGCTGGAGCTTGGCCAGAGCCCGACCAAGCTATCGGCCAGCCAAGATTGCAAAGGAAAATAAGTGTTCTGGCTTTTTCGTGCCTTCCTTGGGGCCCTCTTTGATGTCTTTTGAATCGGCTTGGAGCCTCTCGGGCCGTCTTCAGCCATTTTGAGGCCATCTTGAGGCATCTGTGGAGCATCACCGCCCGTCTAGGAAACATCACGGGGCCATATTGGGCACTCTTGGCGCACTTGTAGCTGTCTTGGAGACCGTCTTTGTCGTCTTGGAGCCCGTCTCGGGGCCGACTGGAGCGGGAAGACCGACGAACTTGGAAGATAAGTGTCCTTCTTCCGAATTGGCGCATTAGGCCGAATGTCCTTTAGAAGCCTTAAAATGATGAGCACATCTTGAAGTTTGGCACGCCATGCACCCCTGTGGCACTCCAACAAGGGGCGGCGGATCGAAGACGCCTACGGCGAATCACCGCCGCTCCCTGACTTGTCTGAAGCGCCTATCTGGCCGAGCGTTCCAGCCAGAGCACGGCTGAGCTATCGGACTACACATTCCCCCAGCCGTGGTGGAATCTCGGTGGGGAAACTAGGAACATGGAGGAGGAGGAGGAGGAGGAGGAGGAGGAGGAGAAGCAGGAGGCATTTTGGTAGCCGCTTGAGGCACTCTTGCGGCACTCTTGGGGCCTCCTGGGAGCTTCCTGGGTGCATCTGGGAGGCTTCTTGGCGGTTTCTGTGGGCCTCTTAGAAACCGTTGGAGGCTCCTTAGGAAGCTCTTTCCGCCGTCTCAGGACGTTCCTGGCCCATCTGACGCTGTGAGACGCCGTCTTCGGGCCTCTCTGGGCAGACTTTGGCCCTTCTGGAGGCGCTGCATGGCCGTCTTGGAGGCCATTTTCGGCATCCTGGAGGTCTCCTGAGCCATCTTGGGGCCCTCTTGGAGCCGTCTTGGGGGTCTCTTTGGGCGACAGGGGGCCATTTCGGAAGCCTCTTGGGCGCCCTTGGGGCCATCGTGGTGGCCTCTGGGGCCGCCTTGGTCCGTCGAAGAGCCGAAAATGAGTTACCCTTCAAGGCCTCAGGAAAATAAGTGATTTGGGCATCTTCGGGCATCCCGGGATCCTCTTGGAGGCCTCCAACTGGAGGCCTCTTCGGCCATCTTGGAGGCCTTTTTTGTGCGAGCTTGCGGCCATCTTGGCCCGCTTGGGGGCTTCCCGGCCCGTCTTGGAGTTCGTTCCTTTCCGCCCCGTCCTGCCGACGTCTGCCCGCCCAGCGCCCGCCGCTGCCGGCGCGCGGCTCCAGACGGCCCTGAAGCGCTCGTTGCCCGCGCGGCGCGCGCGCCGCCACGTCGCCCGCCAACGTCAGGGGAGACGTCGTCCCGATGAGCCACGCCAAGGGGTCCCCTGCGCTATAGGAGGGGAGAGGCCGACACAGCAGCGGAGGCGAGGGGGGTGAGATATCGACGTGGAACGGAGAGCCCGCCCCCAGGGAAGTCGGCTTCGGCTTCGTGCGCGCGCGTGCCGTGCGTGCGGGCGAGGCGAAGCTGCGCGGGCGGGCGAGAGGGAAGTCTCCTGTGGCTCCCTTCCGCGAGTGGTGGCCCGCGGTGTCCCGCCGGTGCCCCGCCGGTGTCCCGGTGTCCCGCTGGTGCGAAAACGAAAGTGAGACCGATGACGAAATCGATTGTGAGATCGATCGTGAGATCGATAGTGAGACCGATAGTGAGATCGATCGTGAGATCGACAGTGAGAGCGATAGTGAGATGACTAATGATATCGATTGTGAGATCGATAGGGAGATCGTTTGTGGGATCGATAGCGAGATCCAGAGTGAGATCGACAGTGCAATCGATCGAGTGAGATCGATAGTGGGATCGATGGTCCCAATGATCGTGAGACCGATAACGACATCGCTTGTCAGATCGATAGAGAGATCGATAGTGAGATCGATTGAGTGGATCGATAATTATATCGATAGCGAGATCGATCGAGTGAGATCGATAGTGTGATCGATCGAGTGAGATCGATTGCGAAAGCGATAGTTGGTTCCATTGTGAGACAGGTGTCCCGCTGGTGTCCCGGTGTCCCACTGGTGCGAAAACGATATTGAGACCGATGACGAAGTCGATTGTGAGATCGATCGTGAGATCGATGGTGAGAACGATAGTGAGATCGAACGTGGGATCGATAGTGATATAGATAGTGAGATGAATAGTGATATCGATTGTGAGATCGAGTGATATCGATAGGGAGATCGGTAGCGGGATCGAGAGCGAGATCTAGAGTGAGATCGGCAGTGCAATCGATCGAGTGAGATCGATAGTGACATCGATCGAGTGAGATCGTTAGTGGGATCGACGGTCCCATCGATCGTGAGACCGATAACGACACCGCTTGTGAGATCGACCGTGAGATCGATAGTGATAGCGATGGTGAGATCGATCGTGAGACCGATAACGACACCGCTTGTGAGATCGATAGAAAGATCGATAGTGAGATCGATTGAGTGGGATCGATAGTGAGATGGGTAGTGAGATCGATCGCGTGAGATCGATCGTTTGATCGATCGAGTGAGATCGATTCGGAAAGCGGTAGTGCGGTCCATTGTGGGATCGGTTGAGTGAGACGTTGGGTCCCCCCCCTCAACTCTCTTACCATCCAGGGATTCGGCTCAAGGCTTTTGTTGCACTCGGCACGCGGGGGGGCCGCCAAGAGCCCCCCAAGAGGCCTCCAAGACCCCCCAAGAGGTCCAAAAGACGCGCCCAAACGGCCCCCCAAGCCCTTGCAAAACGAACTAAATATATCAATATGTTGTTGGTTCCCGGGGGGGAGAATGATACCAAGGCGCCCAATAGCGAAGGATGACGTAAACAATTCGACACCAAGGCTCCCAAGAGCGAGCGGCAGCGCAACAATCACCACTGTTGCCCATTGCTGGCCCCCCTCCCCCGCCCCAACCTCCTTATCACACGCAGGGTGGCCGTATAGGTATATGTAAGCGTATCTAGATCATATGATCGACAACAGACTGGCAGCCGAACGGGTGCACGGTGAAAGCCGTTGCGTTGGCCAGATGGCCCTGATCACCGCAGCTACAAAAAGATCAGCAAGGCAGCTGGCAGAGACTGGCCGATGTCGCGAAGTCGGTACTCTAGGAAACGAGCGTCGGCATGCACCACGCGATCCTTACTCCCGGAGAGAAAGCTCATGATTCACAGAAGGATTCCGAGAAAAGCAATGGTCCTCGCGAGATCTAGAATAGATGTCGCGGGCCCCGTCTCTTTCCCGATCCATGCCAGAAGCGCCAGAAAAGAATCGGACTGGGGTGAAGCCGTACCAATAACAGCCTTACCTTCGAAAGTGGAATGGAAGGCTCTTGGGGAGTACGCTACGGCGTCGGATCTCCCATCGGATGATTCGGCCAGGACTGGTGACGTTTATATGTCGGGGAAGGGATTCAGGACTGCGCGGAGGAAGGGTATCGTGAAGAAGTCGCCTTGGGCGACCAACGAGAACGCCCGTCCGTTCCGGGAGAAGATGGCGATGCGTCGACCTGCCAGCATGTTTTTGACCATCGCTGAGCTTACCCATTTGCAGCCGATGAACCTGACTCTCGGAATTGTCGAATTCCGTCTAGTGCGGCAACATTCAGTGGAACAGCGAAGAGTCACCAACATCTTGCCCTGATAGCCCAGTGGGTGCGCTCAGCCAGTGGGCGTTCTTGCGGCCCCTTGAGCCGTCTTGGGGCGATCCTGGGGGGCCCCTTGGGCCGCCCTGGGCATCGAGAGCCCGAAAGGCGAGAGCACGATGCTCAGTGTGTGAGGGCCTAAGAACAGCACTGCTCGTGGCATGTCGGCACCGCTTCCAAGCCCTCCTGGGCCGTCTGGTGGGCTTCTCGGGGTGCCCTGGTGTTCTTTTGTGCCCTCCGGGGCTGCTTTTGGTGTGGGTGGCAGCTCCCGGGGTGGCTTCGACCATGTGCGTCGTCTCCTGGGGCAGTGTCGGGGGGTCGCGGGGGGGGGGGGCAGTTGGGCAGCCGTGGGGGGCCTCTTGTGCCGTCTTGGCGCACTCTTGGGCCGTCTGGTGGCCCCGTTGGAGGCGTTCGGGCCACGCGGGGGCGACCTTGGGCCGTTCGGGGGCCCTCTCGGGTGCCGCCTGGGCCGTCTTGGGCCTGCTTCTGGGGCCTCATTGGGCCATTTTGGCGCACTCTGGGGCCGGCTTGTGTGGCTTTGGCCGTTTTGAGGCTCTCCTCGATGCCTCTTGGGCTGTATTGGGCCGATCTTGGGGGCCTTGTGGGTCGCGCTTCTTGGCGGTCCTTTAGGCGGTCCTCTTGGAGCTCCCATGGGGCGCTTGGGAACCGTCTTGAGGGCTCTCGTGAGCATTGCGGAGCGTTCCTGGGCCGCTTGGACTCTGAGGCGCTTTTGGGGACATGCTCAGGGGGTCGGGGTCGAGAGGAACCTGTTGCTTATGATGTTCCAACCTACTTTAGCCTTGATCACCAGAAATCATTTCGAGCACCCGCAAAAAGTACCGAAACTCTAGGGTTTTCGCGTGTCGGGCCCGGGGAGACGTTCGTCCAACACTGTTCCGACACTCTTTCGACACGTTTCCGGGTGCTCGAGATTATTCCTGGGATGTGGTCCTCAAGTACGATGGGAACAGTATAACCTGTTGGGCCGTTCTGGGGGTTTCTCGGGCCGTCCTGGCGCCTTCCCAGGCGGTCTCGGCGCCCTCTTGAGCCGTCATGGGGCCTTCGCGGGGGCCTCTCGGGCCGTGTCGGGGCCCTGTTTGGGGGTGGTGGCCCGTGATGGAGCGTCAGAAGCCCGGAAAGGCGAAAACGTCAGAATCCTGTAGAAACCAATCTCAATTCAATGATGTTGGCTTCTCGGGGCCCTCTTGGCGATCTTCTTAGAGCCCTATTGGGGCATTTTGGGAAGCTCCTGGGCCAGTCTTTAATCAGACCATCTTGGGGAGGTTTGGGGCCGATCTGGTGCCCTGTTGGACCATCTGGGGCGTTTCTTGACAGGCGCTCGGGGGTTCGGGAGGCCGTGTTGAGCTGGCTCAGTTTTTGGAGGACTCACGCGACACACGCGCCAACGCCCGGAAGTGCCCGGATCCCCGGGCAGCGCCCGAGAAACCAGGAGTCGGGGCCTTTAATTTGGCATCGCTCGGACGTGTGCATGTCTTCTCGGCGAGGACCATCGTGGAGCATCCTGGACTATCGAGCGACAAAACAACCACGCACGAAACCCAACATTGCACGGGGAATGGACGTCCGAGCGACGGCAAGCTAAGAACTTAGATCCCATTGCTCGTCGAACTGAAAATGCCTTTGGATGCATCACTTCGTGCTGTAAACACGGTGGCGGATCATGCAGAATTTCGCCTTGCTCCCCAGCCATGGCCAGTCCGACATCCTGCTTGAGCCGTACAACGCGACCCTCAGCCTTTCTGATGTAATACATTATAGTGATCAGTGCTTCGTTTTCGACAACGCGGCGCTGATAGATATCTGCAAGGTGTCGCTGAGGCAAAATGTGCCGAAGACGGTTCAGCTAAACAATGTAATTGCCTTGTGCATGAGCGGCATCACATCTGGACTGCGCTTCACAGGTCGCCTGAATGTAGACTTGCGCAAGCTTCATGTCAACCTCGTGCCGTACAAGAGGATGAAATTTCTGATCACAAGTTTCGCCCCACTAGGAGCTGAAAACACAAAGAAGTACCGCGCAATGTCATCCCAGGATCTTGCGCAGCAGATGCTCTCGAAGGAGAACTTCACATGCAAGGTGGACCCACAACACCCGGGGAATCAGCAAGAGGGTGTGCCAACGGCGCGCTTTTTGGCGAGCTGGGCCGCCTGGAGAGGGAGTTGGCAGACCAGTGACATCGATCGAATCATTCACGATATCTGGAAGGAGCGGTCTCGCTACGACAAGTTTTTCCCCGATTGGATACCAAACCCCATTGGCAGCAACCTGTGCTGCGCTCCTCACTGCGATGCGAAAGACTCCGTCGTATTCGTGTCGAACAGCACCGCTGTGGCCAGCAAGCTCAAGGAAGTGAAGCAGGCCTGGAACCTGATGTTCAAGGCGCGATCACACCTTCACGTGTTTACGAGCGAGGGCATTGATACAGATGAACTGAGATCTAGCGCTGAAAACATGGCAGACGTTGCGGCCGAGTACGACAACCTTGCCCTACACCCAGATAAGATCTTGGGTTTCACGGATTCGCCTCACGAGCAGGCTGAAGTCGAGCAGGAACTCCTGCACTTTCTGAAGCTTGATGGCAGTGATAAGGAGGTCATGCGCCTCGGCAACCCGAGGGTTGCCTACTGACCCGGCCTGCCTGCTGAACCCCTCCCTTTGGAAACTTGTGGTTTTGCCCCCCTTGTCCCTCTGGATGTGCTACGCGGATGCCTACCCTTTTCGCTTTCTCACTCCACGGGCAGTACTCTGTTGCGCTCCGCCTGGCATGCACACCCTTGGTCGACCGACCCGACCAGTCTGCGCCAGCGGGATGCTTCCTTTTTCCATCTCCTTCGGGAATCGTTCGTTTCACTTCGCCCACCCCCTTCTTTGGCTGCGCACGATGAAGACAAGGGTATGGAGGAGGAGACGGACAGGGGAAGCGGAGGAGGCGGGAGGCAATGGACACGGCTTCTCGGCGCGCCAAGACGGCGCTTTGGCGCTCTCCGGGGCAATGTTTGTCGCTAGAAGTGGCGCGTGACACTGCGCAGCGGGCTGACCTATACAAAGGGCCCCCTGCTTCAACTTGGAGCGTGAGCTCTCGCAGCGGTGCGACCCGCACTCAGGACTTCCCGCTTTTTTGTAGCTCGACGGCTCGCGAAAAGCATGGGCTAGCAATTTGGTGGGCCAGGGATTCAACTCGTTACTCAATCCAGCCTGACTAGGTTAAGGACGATTCTGTTAACCGCCCTTCCCTATGTACGAGCTTGTGTTTCTGAATGCAAGTTGAGAGCACCGTGACTTCCGTGCCATGGCACGCTCATGCATCAACCAATGCATCTGCTGTGCCATGAGCTATCGGACCAGCACGTTTACTTTTGCGAGTCCAGCGTGGCGCATTGTATTGCGCTGGCGCTTCCGGCGTAACTCATTGGCTATTTTGATGCTAGGGTCTCTCCCGCTCCAAACAGGGTGCGGTCTTTCAGCCTCACGTGCATTCACCTCCGACTCGTTCTCCCCGTCCTCGAATCCCATGCTCCGACTTTGCATATCCGCCTCGGATTTGCCTCTCAGATTGCCGACGCTGCCTCATGTGGTGGAAATTGGTCAGCACGCTTCTTGAGGCTTGCATCGGGATGATGTCTATTCTGAGGCTCTGGCGGGATTCTTTTATAGAAGACCTTACAAAGAAACCACGAAAGCAAATCATGAGTGAACACATATTCGACGGAGATACCCATATGTGCATTTCATTGTTTGGTACGTCCCGCTGTGAGTGTCTGGCCGTGCGTGTCTGAGTGTGACGACGGGTCGGGGTGGACGACGAGCACGACGACGACGACGACGATGACGGCGGTTACAATGAGGGACCGATACGACGAAAATTCTTGGCGCTGCGGGTATCCCCACCACCCGCCTGCGCTCTCGCTGGTGGCCGCGACAAAAAAAGTATCCCCACCAGCGTCTCTTGAGCCGCAGCGTAGCTCGCTTCTCTGCGCTCTTGTGCGGAATTTAGTCCGCTGCTTATTAGCCGCGTTTTTTTGACGGCGCCTGGCATCCCTGCGCGCTCGCGAACAAAAAGTATCCCCACCAGCCCATCCAGACACGATCGGCAGCTGAGATGCCTGGGTGAGGACAGCGTAGAAGCATACAGTGCGACAGTCGCCTTGGATGCCGTTCGGGGGTGCAAAGAGGACGGGAACAGTTGTTGTATGAGTCGTTTTTGGGCTATGGGGGTCCTCTTGGGGCCCTCTTCGGCAAATATTGCCCTGCCACGGTTATGTCATCGGGGATGGGCTCCTGTACCGCCGTGTTGCCATTGTTTCCCGAACAGGTTAGGCAACATCAGAACATCTTGCACCGAATGAGAGAGAAGGAGGAGCAGGAGGAGGAGGAGGAGGAGACAGAGGAGGAGGAGGAGGAGGAGGAGGAGGAGGAGGAGGAGGAGGAGGAGGAGGGGGGGGGGAGGGGGAGTGGGAGGGGGTGGAGGATTTTGCATGCGGCCCTGGATGTGCCACTCTTTGCCAATGCGGTGGTCCTTGGGGCCTCTTGGAGCGTCTTTGATGCCGCGGGGGAGCCTCTCGGGGGGGCCTCTTTGGGGCCATTTGGTGACCTCCTTGGTGGTGTTGGGCGTCTCCTTGGTGATGCTGGGCCATCTTGGAGGAGATCGATCAATGAAGGGATGGTCAGACATTTGACCCCCACCTCGGGTCGTGGCGCCTCTTGGGCGCTCTTGGGGCCGTCTTGGGCCCCTCTTGGGTCTCTCTGGGGCACTCTTGGGGCCATCTTGAGGCCCAAGAGGCTGATTGGGAGCGAAAAAGCGAAACGCTCCAAAACAATGTTTTCCATAGTGTTTTCAAAGAGTTGGGCCTCTTGGGGGGTGCCTCGGGGGGTTCGAAGGGCACTCGGAACCCTCTTCGGGCTGTCTTGGGCCGTCTTGCAGTCATGTGCGAGGCTACCTTGGCCGATCTCGAGCTATCTTGAGCCATCTGGGAGACCATCTTGGGCTGCCAAGGGTCCTCTTGGAGCCGTATTGGGGTAACTTTGGCGCTCTAGTGCCTCGGGCCCCACCCCCCTCCAGGCCCAGGAGAGGGGGTGGCGGGGAGGGGTCGAGCTACCCACCCGCCCGCAAGCCGTCTAGTTCACTCCCACCCGCCATCCCAAGACATTAGTAACACCCGAGCCTGAACAGGTTGAGCGGCCGTCTTTGGATGGACGGCTACTGGGAACCGAAGCCGACCCCAGGTGCGCGACATTGGGACGAGGTGAGCCACGCGTGCCAGTGGCGCCACGCGCGCCAGGCACCCCTGGGGCCCGAGCGTGCCAGGCACGCCTGGTGCGCCAGATGCGCCACGCGCTCCGAGTGCGCCAGGTATGCCGCACACTCCAGCCGCGCCAGGTGCACCACGTGCGAGGCACGTGCAGAGTGCGTCAGGTGCGCCTGCTCACGTGACAGCACACATCGGGAAACATGTTGGCCCCCGTCTATCCTTGTCGAAAACCAATGCCCATCATTGTGTCTGGTGGGCCTTCGCACAGCAGGCCACGCGCCACCACCCCCGCCGTCCCTGTCAAAAACCACTTTACAGTGATCGCGGGATGGCCGCGCATGATCCAGATTTAGCCGCGAGGTGCATGTTGTACGGATTTTGTTTCAGGGATGGTAGCCCTGCGCGCAGCAGGGAACATGCTGACCCCCCCGCCGTACTTGTCAAAGACAACAAAGTGCCCGCGGGCCCCACGATCACGACTCAAGACTTTGCCCCAAAGTGTACGTTGCATTGGTTTTTCCCCACATCCAAAGTGGGGTTTTTGTTTTCTCTGCACACCCCGCGCAGGAACACTCACCCCACCCCCTCTCCTCTTCTGCCTTCGCACACTCACTCACTCACTCACTCATCATCATCATCATCATCACCAGTCACTCACACTCACACTCACTCACACTCTCTCATCATCAACATCAGCATCATCACTCGCGCTCTCTCACACGCTCAGTCACTCACATACTCATCATCATCATCATCATCATCATCATCATCATCATCACTCGCACTCTGTCACACGCTCACTCATTCACATACACACCTGGAGGAAGTCTCAGGCGGGAGTTCGTCTGTGAGTGAATTGTGAGGAAGTCTCAGGCGGGAGCCCTCTCCCTATGGGGCCCGCAGATCATGTTGGTAATCCGAACGGGTCATCCAAACCCTGTAGCTGTCGTCACTTTTGGGCTCCTCAAGCTTGAGTGCGGAGGAAGTCTCAGGCGGGAGCCTCGTCTGTGAGCGAATTGCAAGGAAGTCACAGGCGGGAGCCCCTCCCTATGGGGCCCGCGCTTCATGTTGGTAATCCGAGCGGGTCATCCAAACCTTGCAACTGTCGTCACTTTTGGGCTCTTCAGGCCTGAATTTGGAGGAAGTCTCAGGCGGGAGCCTCGTCTGTGAGTGAATTTTGAGGAAGTCTCAGGCGGGAGCCCCCTCCCTCTGGGGCCCGCAGATCATGTTGGTAATCGGAGCGGGTCATCCAAACCCTGTAGCTGTCGTCACTTTTGGGCTCTCGCGCTGCCAGAACGCCACTCCCGGGCCACATTGTGCATGCCCGGAGCCAACTGTAAGCCACTTCGTGTTCTTCGTGTTCCCAGAACACTATTCCCGGGCCACATTTTGAAACCCCGGAGCCAATTGTAGGCCACTTCGTGTTTTTCCTGTTCCCAGAGCACCATTCCCAGGCAACCGCGGCGTTCTGGACCCTCGGCACCAGCACGAGAACTTTCGGCTCGGCTACGGCATGGGCATCTACTGGGAAACGCTTGCGAGGTGGATGAACACGCGTGCTCGTCGCGACGCTCGGCGTCTGGGCGTGCCCCTCGTTTTCCTGCAGGCCGTTGACGAGTGCGGCGCGATTCAGGGCGATCCCGACGCGGGTCGGCGCCTCCTGAACGTCCCGAACATGCACGAGACGGGGGACATCCACGGCGTCCTGCTGGCCCACGTCGGCATGGAGGTGCGGTTCACGGCAGCGCAAGAAGAGCTGAAGAAGAAGTTGGGGCTCGTGCAGGAGCAACGGGCCACCATCGTGTCTTTCGAGTTCCACCGCGAGGACGAGCAGCGGCACGAGGAGTGCACGGCAGGCCAGCTCTTTCGCCCCCGCTTCCTACCGCAGGGAATCTGGCTGCAGGTGCACGGCTTCAAGGAGTCTCCGATTTACCAGGAGGTCGCCGAGGTGCTGCGACAGGGCGCCGAAGACGCCGACGACGACGGCCAGGCCGAGGCGCGGGCGCGGAGTTTGCCGATGTTCAGGCCCAGCGAAAAGGAGTTCACATGGCAGAGCTCGGGGTCGCACAACGTGCGCCGCTCGGGGTTCACCCTGACGCACGCGTCCTACCTGACCCCCACGCTGTCGCAGGGCCAGACGCTGCGCAAGGGCGTCACCATCGACTGCGCGAGAGACGAGGACGCTGGCCGCACGGGCGTGTCTGACGAGCAGCGGTGGCTGCACCTCTACGTCATGCTCTCCCGCGCCGCGCGCGTGCGGAACATGCTGATCCCGCGGCCGCCGCCGCGGGAGTTCCTGGAGCGAGGGCCGCCAGCGTCCTTGCGGAAGGCGTTCCTGGAGTTCGACAAGAGAGCGGTTTTGTCCAGGGCGGAGGCGAAGCAGCTCGCGGCAGAGCTGGGCTTCGTGCTGCCCGCCTGAGCGCGGCTGCGCCCCGTTCGAAGCCCGCGGGGTTGTCCCAACGGCTTGGTCTTGCGCGCAAGCGGCTCGCGGGGTTGCCCCGACAGCCTGGCCCGCGGGGTTGTCCCAACGGCTGCGCGACGTGGCCATTAGAGAACGCGCCTGTGCTGGCCGAGGCGGCGACGGCGCCGAGGAAAACCGACATGCGCGCTCGCGCAATGGAAAGGCGAGGCGGCGGCGGGGCGCGAAAAAAACAAGAGGGCGAGGTCGGGGGCAACGTAGGGGGCGGGGGGGGGGGCCCGCGCCAGGGCGAGAAGAAATCTACACAGAAGAGACAGTCAGGACGCCTCACCAACCACGAGGACGACGGTGAGCGCTTTTTCCAGATTCGCCCAGAGGATTCTCATGTGGGGTCCTTCGGTCGGAGTAATTTGGCAGGGATGGTGGGGGGGGGGCGCATCTGGTTGGCCGCGCATGCTCCAAATGTGGAGGCAGAGCGCGATGTATATAGTTTTCCCCCACATCCTAAGTGGGGTTCTTGTTCCCCACATCCTAAGTGGGGTTCTTGTTTTCTCTGCGCACCCTCCGCGCAGGATCTCCTCCTCCTCCTCCCTCTCCTCTGCTCCTCTTTGCTTCCTCCCCCGTTCCTCCTCCGCATCACCATCACCATCACCATTCCTCCCCACTCATCATCATCATCATCATCACCATCAGCATCACCATCACCATCGCACGATCACTCACCATCATCGGAACCGAACGATCATCATCATCATCATCATCATCATCATCATCATCATCATCAGCATCACTACTCGCCGACTTGAGGCCTGGATCTGGAGGAAGTATCAGGCGGGAGCCTCGTCTGTGAGTGAATTGTGAGGAAGTCTCAGGCGGTAGCCCCCTCCCTATGGGGCCCGCACTTGATGTTGGTACTCCGAGCGGGTCATCCTGAAACCTGTAACGGTCGTCACTCTTGCACTCCTGAGGTTTGATTACTGAGGAGGTATCAGGCGGGAGCCTCGTCTGTGAGTGAGTCGCGGGGAAGTTTCAGGCGGGAGCCCCCTCCCTATGGGGCCCGCACTTCACGTTGGTAATCCGAGCGGGTCATCCGCAACGTGTATCGGTCGTCACTTTTGGGCTCTTGAGACCTGAAAATGGAAGAGGTCTCGAGCGGGAGCCCCGTCTGTGAGTGAATTGCAAGGAAGTCTCAGGCGGGAGCCCCCTCCCTATGGGGCCAGCATTTCATGTTGGTAATCCGAGCGGGTCATCCGCAACGTGCAACTGTCGTCACTTTTGGGCTCTTGAGGCCTGAATATGGAGGAAGTCTCGAGCGGGAGCCTCGTCTGTGAGTGAATTGTGAGGAAGTCTCAGGCGGGAGCCCCCTCCCTATTTGGCCCGCGTTTCATGTTCGAATCCGAGCGGGCCATCCGAAACGTGTAATTGTCGTCACTTTTGGTGTCTTGAGGCATGAATATAAAGGAAGTCTTGAGCGGGAGCCTCGTCTGTGAGTGAATTGCGAGGAAGTCTCAGGCGGGAGCCCCCTCCCTATTTGGCCCGCGTTTCATGTTCGAATCCGAGCGGGCCATCCGAAACGTGTAATTGTCGTCACTTTTGCGCCCTTGAGACTTCAATATGGAGGAAGTCTCGAGCGGGAGCTTCGTCTGTGAGTGAATTGCAAGGAAGTCTCAGGCGGGAGCCCCCTCCCTATGGGGCCCGCACTTCATGTTCGAATCCGAGCGGGTCATCCGCAACGTGCAACTGTCGTCACTGCTGGGCTCTTGGGACCTGAATATGGAGGAAGTCTCGAGCGGGAGCCTCGTCGGTGAGTGAATTGCGAGGCGGTCTCAGGCGGGAGGCACCTCCCTATGGGGCCCGCTTCCCGAGGCGGTGGCCGAGGCGGCGACGGCGCTGAGGAAAATGGATTTGCTTGCCCCGACGAGGGGGAAGGGGAGGTGCACATGGAGAAAAGGCAGGGGGTGAGGGGGGAATGGGGCACGGGGGAGGCCGACGACGAGGAGGAGGTGGCGCGAGAGGAGGAGGTCAGCATCACCATCACCATCGCACGATCACTCACCATCACCGGCGCCGAACGATCATCACCATCATCATCACCATCATCATCATCATCATCAGTACTCGCTGACTTGAGGCCTGAATATGGAGGAAGTATCAGGCGGGAGCCTCGTCTGTGAGTGAATTGTGAGGAAGTCTCAGGCGGGAGCCCCCTCCCTATGGGGCCCGCACTTGATGTTGGTACTCCGAGCGGGTCATCCTGAAACCTGTAACTGTCGTCACTTTTGCGCTCCTGAGGTTTGATTTCTGAGGAAGTATCAGGCGGGAGCCTCGTCTGTGAGTGAATTGAGAGGCGGTTTCAGGCGGGAGCCCCCTCCCTATTGGGCCCGCGCTTCATGTTGGTAATCCGAGCGGGTCATCCGCAACGTGTAACTGTCGTCACTTTTGGGCTCTTGAGGCCTGAATATGGAGGAAGTCTAATCGGGGGCTTCGTCTGTGAGTGAATTGAAAGGAAGTCTCAGGCGGGAACCCCCTCCCTGTGAAGCCAGCACTTGATGTTGGTACCCCGAGCGGGCCATCCGAAACTTGTAACTGTCGTCACTTTTGGGCTCTTGGGGCCTGAATATGGAGGAAGTATCAGGCGGGAGCCTCGTCTGTGAGTGAATTGCGGGGAAGTCTCAGGCGGGAGCCCCGTCCCTATGGGGCCCGCGCGTCATGTTCGAATCCGAGCGGGTCACCCGAAACGTGTAACTGTCTTCACGTTTGGGCTCTCGAGGCCTGACTATGGAGGAAGTCTCGAGCGGGAGCATCGTCTGTGAGTGAATTGCGAGGAAGTCTCAGGCGGGAGCCCCCTCCCTATGGGGCCAGCGCTTCATGTTCGAATCCGAGCGGGTCATCCGAAACGTGTAACCGTCGTCACGCTTGCGCTCTCGAGGCCTGACTATGGAGGAAGTTTCGAGCAGGGGCCTCGTCTGTGAGTGAAGTTTGAGGAAGTCTCAGGCGGGAGCCCCCTCCCTATGGGGCCCGCACTTGATGTTGGTACTCCGAGCGGGTCATCCTGAAACCTGTAACTGTCGTCACTTTTGCGCTCCTGAGGTTTGATTTCTGAGGAAGTATCAGACGGGAGCCTCGTCTGTGAGTGAATGGCGAGGAAGTCTCAAGCGGGGGCCGCCTCCCTATGGGGCCCGCTTCCCAGGGCGGTGGCCGAGGCGGCGACGGCGCTGAGGAAAATGGGTTTGCTTGCCCCGACGAGGGGGAAGGGGAGGTGCACATGGAGAAAAGGCAGGGGGATGAGGAGGGGCATGGGGGAGGCCGACGACGAGGAGGAGGTGGCGCGAGAGGAGGAGGAGGAGGAGGACGAGGAGGAGGAGGAGGAGGAGGAGGAGGAGGAGGAGGAGGAGGAGAAACAGGAGGAGGAAGAGAAATAAAAGGGGGAAGAGAGGGCAGTGCAGGGGGCGAGAGGAGAGGGTGTCCGCCAGGGGGAGGATGAAAGGGCAAAGGGTAAGCTAAACAGATTCTCGTGTGGTGTCCTACCGTCGGAGTAATTTTCTCTGCGCACCCTCCGCGCAGGATCCCCTCCTCCCCTCCACCTCCTCCCTCTCCTCTGCTCCTCTTTGCTTCCTCCTCCGCATCATCATCACCAACACCATCACTCCCCACACATCATCATCATCATCATCACCATCATCATCATCATCATCATCATCATCATCATCACCATCAGCATCACCATCACCATCCCGCGATCGCTCACCATCATCGGCATCGAACGATCAGCATCATCATCACTACTCGCTGACTTGAGGCCTGGATATGGAGGACGTCTCGAGCGGGAGCCTCGTCTGTGAGCGAATTGCGAGGAAGTCTCAGGCGGGAGCCCCCTCCCTATGGGGCCCGCGCTTTATGTTTGAATCCGAGCGGGTCATCCGCAACGTGCAACTGTCGTCACGTTTGGGCTCTTGAGACATGAATATGGAGGAAGTCTCGAGCGGGAGAATCGTCTGTGAGTGAAATGCGAGGAAGTCTCAGGCGGGAGCCCCCTCCCTATGGGGCCCGCACTTCATGTTTGAATCCGAGCGGGTCATCCGCAACGTGCAACTGTCGTCACTTTTGGGCTCTGGAGATATGAATATGGAGGAACTCTCGAGCGGGAGCCTCGTCTGTGAGTGAAATGCGAGGAAGTCTCAGGCGGGGGGGCCCTCCCCATGGGGCCCTCACTTCATGTTTGAATCCGAGCGGGTCATCCGCAACGTGCAACTGTCGTCGTCACCTTTCGGCTCTTGAGACCTGAATACGGAGGAAGTCTGGAGCGGGAGCCTCGTCTGTGAGTGAATGGTGAGGAAGTCTCAGGCGGGAGCCCCGTCCCTATGGGGCACGCATTTCACGTTTGAATCCGAGCGGGTCATCCGCAACGTGCAACTGTCGTCACTTTTGGGCTCTTGAGATATGAATATGGAGGACGTCTCGAGCGGGAGCCTCGTCTGTGAGCGAATTGCAAGGCAGTCTCAGGCGGGAGCCCCCTCCCTACGGGGCCAACATTTCACGTTTGAATCCGAGCGGGTCATCCGCAACGTGCAACTGTCGTCACTTTTGGGCTTTTGGGATTTGAATATGGAAGAAGTCTCGAGCGGGAGCCTCGTCTGTGAGTGAATTGTGAGGAAGTCTCAGGCGGGAGCCCCCTCCGTATGGGGCCCGCGTTTCATGTTTGAATCCGAGCGGGTCATCCGCAACGCGCAACTGTCCTCATTTTTGTGCTCCTGAGATATGACTACGGAGGAAGTCTCGAGCGGGAGCCTCGTATGTGAGTGAATTGCGAGGAAGTCTCAGGCGGGAGCCCCCTCCCTATGGGGCTCGCACTTTATATTTGAATCCGAGCGGGTCATCCGCAACGTGCAACTGCCGTCACTTTTGGGCTCTGGAGATATGAATATGGAGGAAGTCTCGAGCGGGAGTTTCGTCTGTGAGTGAATTGTGAGGAAGTCTAAGGCGGGAGCCCCCTCCCTATGGGGCCCGCACTTGATGTTGGTACTCCGAGCGGGTCATCCGCAACGTGTAACTGTCGTCACTTTTGCGTTCCTGGGGTTTGATTACTGAGGAAGTATCAGGCGGGAGCCTCGTCTGTGAGTGGATTGCGAGGAAGTCTCAGGCGGGAGCCCCCTCCCTATGTGGCCCGCACTTCATGTTCGAATCCGAGCGGGTCATCCGAAACGTGTAACCGTCGTCACTTTTGCGCTCTCGAGGCCTGACTATGGAGGAAGTCTCGAGCGGGAGCCTCGTCTGTGAGTGAATTGCGAGGAAGTCTCAGGCGGGAGCCCCCTCCCTATGGGGCCAGCGCTTCATGTTCGAATCCGAGCGGGTCATCCGAAACGTCTAACTGTCTTCATTTTTGGGTTCTTGAGGCCTGAATATGGAGGAAGTATCAGGCGGGAGCCTCGTCTGTGAGTGAATGCGAGGAAGTCTCAGGCGGGAGCCCCCTCCCTATGGGGCCCGCACTTCATGTTTGAATCCGAGCGGGTCATCCGCAACGTGCAACTGTCGTCACTTTTGGGCTCTTGAGACCTGAATATGGAGGAAGTCTCGAGCGGGAGCCTCGTCTGTGAGCGAATTGCAAGGCAGTCTCAGGCGGGAGCCCCCTCCCTATGGGGCCCCCATTTCACGTTTGAATCCGAGCGTGTCATCCGCAACGTGCAATTGTCGTCACTTTTGGGCTCTTGAGATATGAATATGGGGGAAGTCTCGAGCGGGAACTTCGTCTGTGAGTGGATTGCGAGGAAGTCTCAGGCGGGAGCCCCCTCCCTATGGGGCCCGCACTTCACGTTTGAATCCGAGCGGGTCTTCCGCAACGTGCAACTGTCGTCACTTTGGGGCTCTTGAGACTTGAAGATGGAGGAAGTCTCGAGCGGGAGCCTCGTCTGTGAGTGAATTGCGGGGAAGTCTCAGGCGGGAGCCCCCTTCTTATAGGGCCCGCGCTTCATCTTTAAATCCGAGCGGGTCATCCGCAACGTGCAACTGTCGTCACTTTTGGGCTCTCGAGGCCTGAATATGGAGGAAGTATCAGGCGGGAGCCTCGTCTGTGAGTGAATTGCGAGGAAGTCTCAGGCGGGAGCCCCCTCCCTATGGGGCCCGCACTTCATGTTCGAATCCGAGCGGGTCATCCGCAACGTGCAACTGTCGTCACTTTTGGGCCCTTGAGCCTTGAATATGGAGGAAGTCTCGAGCGGGAGCCTCGTCTGTGAGTGAATTGTGAGGAAGTCTCAGGCGGGAACCCCAGGAGGAAGAGGAAAGGGCAAAGGGTAAGCTAAACATATTCTCATGTGGGGTCCTACCGTCGGAGTAATTTGAAAGAGATGGTGGGGGCGGGCCCGCATGTATGGAGTCGGCATGGTTCCGGGTCGTCCGCCGGCCAGGTGGGACAGGGGGGTGTATATTCATGAGGAACAGTGATGAACCCTTCCCCCGAGCAGGGGAAGGAGGGGTTCGTGGCGGAGGAACGAGAGACACCCGTTGGACCACTCAGCCCAGCGTGTCGGTTGGATTCCCAGGGAGACAGGCGGTGAGCAGGCCCCTACCCGCTCCTTCAGTCTCCTCCTCGTCGTGCCTCCTTGTGCCCCCTCCCTCCGCCCCCTCTCCTCCGTCCCGGCGGCCGTCCGCCTCCTCACGTCGAAGGTGATCATGGGGCTCTGCGTGCACGAAAAAAACACACACTGTGTTTTTTTTGGTGGTTTGTTTCCGTGTTTTTTTTTGTTGTTTGTGTGTGTGCGTGCGTGTGTTTGTTGTGTGTGTGTGTGTTGTGTATGTGTGTTGTGTGTGTGCGTGTGTGTGTGTGTTGTGTGTGTGTGTGTGTGCGTGTGTGTGCGTGTGTGTGCGTGTGTGTGTTTTTTTGTGTGTTTTTGTGTTTGTTTTTCCACAGGAGCCGGCGGTGCTGAACGTGGCACCATCGACACCTCCCTGCGGCTTGGCCGCCCAGAGTGCAAAGAGAGCCAGCGCCTCGCTCGCGAGACATCCTCGCCATCTGGCCCCGACAGCACCGGGGCCCCGTCCACCGAGCAGGCAAGACGCGGGAGGCATCCCCGCAATCTGGGCGCTCACGGGCTCGTGCGTGGCATCGCTCGGGCGTGTGCCTTTTTCCTCGGCGAGAACCATCGAGGACCATCCTGGACCATCGAGCAAAAAACACACACGCACGAAGCCGAAACATGCAGGGGAAATGGACGTCCGAGCGACGGCAAGCGTGTGAAATACCCCCCCTTGGCGGCTCCCCAGTGGGGCGCTGAAGCCAGCGCCTCGCCGGAGACTGTCTGACAAGCTGATTGGGAAGCACCAGAGCCCAATGCGCCAAGCCAGCAAGCCGCCCGAGACATCCCCACAATCTGGGCGCGAACGGGCCCTTGTGAAATACCCCTTGGCGGCTCCCACATTGGGGTGCTGAGACCAGCGCCTCGCTTGAGACATCATTTTTTGTTCCAGCAAAGAATACATAAAAACATACGCTGGAGTCACCGAAGTCCAAGCCACCGGAGACAAACCGCTTGAGACATCCTCACTATCTGGCCGCGAACGAGAGACTTGTCAATTTTGAATTTTGTTAGTCTGTCCTCCTCCTCCTGTTTCCGCCGATACGTTTTACGGGTGAATTCGTATCGCTATAACCGCCCAAGTTTACGCCCCATTGACTTGCTCCGATCCTGTCCGGGTCTGGGGCCCTTGCCGATGTTGCGGCCATGGCTTAGTTCCCGGACTCGTCGGCCACATTCCTCTTCCTCCCCCTGGGGCAGAACACGTGCACAAGATGACATAGCGCATGGAGTTCTCCGTATCTGTCTCCCCTTTCTCTGCTTCCTTTCGTTTTCTGCTTCGCAGTCGTGATGTGTTCTTTTCCTCACAGTCGAATCCCCGTGCGCATGCGATTGCTCTGCCAGGTATCCCTTTGCATGTTCACGAAGAGTGGTGAATTGTGCACTCTTCTGCCCATACTTCCTTCCGCATTCTTGACTCAGCGGCGGCCCCCTCGACTGCTCGCCCAGGCAATGCGAACGGGACCGTGAAGGAGGAGGAGGAGGAGGAGAAGGGGGAGGAGGAGGAGGAGGAGGAGGAGGAGGAGGAGGAGGAGGAGGAGGAGGACCAGGAGGGGGAGGAGCCGGGGACGCCGTGCCCCGTAGGATGAGGAGAATGAGGGGGAGGCGGAGGAGGAGGAGGAGGAGGTGGTGTCCCCTCCCCTCTGGGTGTTGAAGCCAGCGCCTCGCTTGAGACATCCTCACGGCGCCACCAGGCAGGCAGACCGCCCGAGGCATTCCCACACGCTGTCAGCGAACAGGCCCGTGGGTTACCCCTTGGCGGTTTCCGATTCGTCAGGGGTGGGCAGAGCCCCCACCCTGGCACGTCGATCAGTGATTTGTCCGTCTTCGGTTCTCGAGAGGGCGCCGCGGTCGTCATTTTCCAGGCTTGCGCCCCGCCAGGTTCGGGCCCGAGGTCGCTTTCACTAAGCCACATTTTACTAAAGGGCGTTCTGTCCCATCCCCGAGCGTCTCGTTCGAGACATCCTCACAAGCTGGCGTTTGAGGCGAGCCTGAGTGTGAGCGGTCTGGTCCGAGTGCGAGAAGTAAGTCCGAGTTTGCGCATACATCTGAATCTGAGCGTGCCTGCCTGAGTACGGGTGCGCCTGTGTATGAGTAAGCCTGCGTGCTGCGCCTGAGTACGAGTTCTTGGAGGTAACCGGTTAAAGAAGTGAGTGCTGCCAATTACCGCCCCCCAGCCTGGATGCCACAAAGGGCCCACAAGCTCAGTACATTCAGTGGCTTTTGCCTTCTCGCCAAGGCCAAAGGAGACCCTCTGACGTCTAAGTCTGCTTCAGTGCGACGACGACGACGCCGACGACGCCGACGACGACAACGACAACGACGACAACGACGACGACGACGACGACGACGACGACGACGACGACGACGACGACGACGGCGACGGCGACGGCGACGGCGACGGCGACGGCGACGGCGCTCGCACGCGCGGCGCGGGCGCCGGGCCAGAGGCGCGGCGGACGGCGCTGGAGGCCGCGCGACGGCGCGAGGCTGCCGCCCAGGTTCGGCGACGGGACTGGTGACGGCCCCGGCGCGCTGGCGTGCGCCTTAACCGCCGCCCGCCGCCCCATCGGGGGCAACGCCTCCTCTCAGGGGGGGGAAACAAGGCAACCCAGACCTCCTCGTGCCGTGGAAAAGTCACGGCGAGAATGTTTTCGCCGTTTTCGGTCTCTGGGGGCCCTCGCCGGGCCTCGGACCTGCCAAAAAACGAGTCAGGACGAAAAACCGGTCCCCTGGAAGGGGTCCAGGCTCCTCGGGGCCACGTCACGAAAAAAATCACGACGTCGGGGGTCTGGGGAAGGTACCATCCCTCTACCCTTCTCTCCTTCTCCATTGTTTGGGCCTCCTGGACGGCCCTCGTCGCCCCCGCTGGATTCGCCTCGAGCTTCTGGTCCGAACGCACCTCGGGAGAGGTCTGTGGAGCAGCGGCATCGGTACCTTTTGATCTCCCCATCCTCGCCGTCGCCGTCCTCCGCGCCGTCGCCGTCCTACTTCTCCTCCTCCTCCTCCTCCTCCTCCTCCTCCTCCTCCTCCTCCTCCTCCTTCTCCTGGCATCGCTCGGACGTGTGCGTTTTCTCTCGGCGAGAACTGTGTTTTCTGAGCTCAGCTTGCCACTCAGGCCCCAAACGGCCTTATCCTCTGGTCATCCTGTCCTCCTTCTTCTGTCCTCCTCCTCCTCTTCCTCCTCCTCCTCCTCCTCCTCCTCCTTGTTCTATCCTCCTCCTCCTCCTCCTTCTCCTTCTCCTCCTCCTCCTCCTTCTCTTCCTCATCCGCCCCGCCCAGGAACTTTGGGTCTCCCTGGCGGGGGGGGCTCATCTCCGATCTGTCGGCGACGTGTCGCCCCGATTCCAGGTCGATGCTGCCCCTCTGAGCCGGCCCATCCCTGTCGGTCACCTTTCAGGCCCCCAGAGACCAGGACACAGATAAATAAGGAAAAGGAAAACCAAGGAAACGACATCCTTTCCTGCAAAGTCACGTTTTTCAGCGCCCGTGCACGTTTTGTTTTTTGCTGCACTGCATGATTCGGGTGTGTGTCCGGGCTTAGGGGTGTCTTGCAGGCTTTTGGGGCCTGTGACCGGGTTTATTCTGGGAGTGTTGCGGTGCAGCATTTTGTTCGTGTCGCCGTTTGGAAAGATTGGTTTCGAGGGATGTTGGGTGTCTGGGTCTAGCGTGTCCGGGTCTACGGGGCCCTGGACCTTCATGCTTTGGCCTCCTCGCGTCGTTGGGAACATCGCAGCGGAAGGTTGTTCGAGGAATTCTAGACGCTTCGCGTATCCCCACCAGATTTCCCGTTCGCGGGTGGCTCGCAGCTTAATGAGGGGCATTTTGCCTCTTGCAGGTGCACCTGTTACGTTGGCCCAGGCGCCTTCGTAACCAATTATCTCGCCCTGTGCCCCAGACGCGCCCGCCCCGCTTCTTGGACTCTTCCTTGGAGCCGCCAATCCCGCCAATCAAAAAAAAATATCCCCACCAGAGCTTCCGCTCTTAGACCGTCGCCTAGGAGCCGCCGACCAAAAAAACGTATCCCCACCAGCTGCCGCAGCCTGGCTCAAGCCGTCTCGGCTCGAGCCCGCCCCTGGTCCAGGTTCGCGCCGGGCCCGCCCCGTCGCGATGGCTTCCGGCGGCGGCGGTCCTCGGGCGCCGCCCTGCGGCGGCGGCAGCGCTTGGCCGCCGCCGCCCAAGGCGGGCCGCCGGGTCTTCCGCCTGCCGCTGCTGCGGCTGCTGCCGCCGCCGCCGCCGCCGCCTCCCCCTTGGAGGCCGGCGCGCGGGAGGCGGCGGCGGCGACTGGCGGCGGCGGCGGCCGGCCCAGCTCGGCTCCCGCTGGCGCCTGGCCGCCGCCGCCCTGGCTGGCGGCGGTTGCCGCTGCCGCTGCCGCTGCCACTGCTGCTGCCGGCCGCCCCGCCGGCGGCGGCGGCGGCGGCGGATGGCGCGGTGGTTGGCGCCGCCGCGGCTGCCCCCGCGGCCGCCGGCGGCGTGGTCTGCCGCCGCCCTGCCGCCGTGGATGGCGCCGCTGGGGCCTGCGCCGCGGGCTCGGCGGCCGCCGCCGCTTCCGCCGTGGCGCAGGCGGCCAGCGCGGCGGCCGCGGGCCAAGCGGCCGGCGCCGCGGCCGCCGTGGCCCGCGCGGCCGCCCTGGGGCCCGCCGCGGCTGACGCCGCCGCGGCCGCGCAGCAACAGCAGCCGCAACAGCAGCAACAGCAGCAGCCGCAACAGCAGGGCAGCAGCAGCAGCAGCAGCAGCAGCAGCAGCAGCAACAGCCGCCGCAGCAGCAGCGGCAGCATAAACCAGCAGCAACAGCAGCAGCAGCTGCAGGTTCAGGAGCGGCAGCAGCAGCTGCAGCAGCAACAGCAGCAGCCGCAGCAGCAGCAGCAACAACAGAAGCACCTGCAGCCGCAGCCGCAGCAACAGCAACAGCGGCAGCAGCAGCAGCTGCCACTGCAGCTGGACAGCAACAGCAGCAGCAGCAGCGGCAACATAACCCAACAGCTGCAGCAGCAGCAGCAGCAGCCGCCGCAGGCACCCTGCGGAACAGACGCCGCAGCAGGGCAGCAGCCGCAGCAGGTACAGCAGCAACAGCAGCAGCAGCATCACCACGCAGCTGCAGCAGCAGCAGCACTCCCCTCAGCGGCAACAGCAACCGCAGCAGCACCCGCAACCACAGCCGCACCGGCAGCAACAGGTGCTGCAGCAGCAGCAACAGCAGCCCCAACAGCAGCAGGCCCAGCCTGGGGGCGAGAGACCCGCGAGACCTCAAAGCACCCTCTCTGACGGTCAGAAGGAGGCACCCCTGCTCCCTGACGGCCTTCCGGGCACCTCTGGAAGCCTGCAGAACCCACGAGAAGACACAGAGGTACCCTTGCTCCTTCGGCAGCAGCAGCATGGCAGGGAAAAGGAAAGGGAGGCCGCGGCGGAATGGGCGGAAGCTGCGGAGGCCGCGGAGCATCGGGGGCCCGAAGCGGTGGAGGCCTTTGAAGGTGCGGAAGAGGCACAAGCCGTCACCCGCGCCCCTGGAGTAGAACCGGGTGGACAGGGGTTGGCCCCCGAAAGAGCGGACGGCAGCCGCAGCAGTCCGCTAGGCGAGATCCTGGACCAGCAGGGGCTCGCCTGCCACATCGCGCCCCCCCCCCCCCCCCCCCCCCCCCCCACGCACACCCGCAAAACAAGCAGACCGCCAGCAGTCCTCTGGGAACGCCGCAGACCCAACAGGGGGGCCAAGGACCAGCCGTTCGGACGCAGGACAGCGAAGCCATCCGCTGGCTCGTCGGGAGAAACCCCTTCGCGCTTATTCGCCCCCCCCCCCCCCTCCCCCCCCCTGCCAGTGAACCCGCTCTAACGGGCGGCGAACCTCAAGCGCTCCCCCCAGACGTCCAGGGCGCGATTGACACAGAATTGTGTGCTCTGGCAACGGAAACGGCGTCGCCGCACGTGCGTGCTCCGGGCGCAACCAGCGGCGCCCCCATGACTGGCGAGAGCCCCGCGCTGACCGAAGGGGGCGCGCCCAGGAGCGACGGCGGGCGCAGGCCCGAAGGCGAGCGCCAGGGGGCCCCTCCCCGCGCGCCACAGCGCCCGCCCGGGCTGCGGGATGCGATCCGGCCCCTGCCTGGCGGCCAACAATGCGGCCCGCGTCTCCCCGCAGAGCCCCGCCAGGCGCGCAGCCGGAAGTGTCGCGAGCAGATTGCGAGCCCTCCGGCCGGGACAGCGAGGCCGGTTCGCCGAAGACTTGCGGCCAGAACACGCGGCAGCGCTAATGGCCAGATCCGAGCCAATGGCCAGAGCCATCGGACCCCGACAAGGGACAGCAGTTGTACAAAGCAAAGATCGACAACATCCAGTGGGACATTCCCTGGGAGACACCCTGCGAGGCGATGGGGCGGCCCCGAGTCACCCTGGGGGGAATATTCGCAGGCGCCCGGAACGCTTTCGCCAAGCAGCAGACCGTGCCTGGCAGCAAAGGCGCGTTCGGCCCGCTTCGGCACGACCCGCAAACCTGCCTTCGCTTCCTGGACTCCTTCCGCAGCCACAAGTGCGACGCACGGGGCGTCAGCGACGCGCTGGGCCTCGGTATATCTTCTGGACTCGGCCGCGGCATCGGGGCCCGGGTCGAAGCGGCAGGGCGAGCAGGGATCACCACGAGGCAAAGGACCGCCCGGACACCCAGGCACCCAGGAAGGGCAAAAAGCAGTGGCGGGTCGTCTCCCCACAGTTGCGGTTGCTGCCCCACCTCGTGGCACCGCATTGGTTTCTGACCAGGGCCCGCCCCCCCCCCCCCCCCCCCCCCCGGCGGGGAGGGACCCGCGGGGCTCAAGGTACCCTGCGTCCCGGTGATGGCGGCCAAAGGCCGTCCGCCGCCTCCCCCCCCGTGCACGCTCCGTCCTCGCTCTGCCCAGAGCGGCGGCTTCCCGCGACCCTGGTCTCACGCGGGGTGCAGCTGGGATCACGGGCTCGGGACATCCCGCGGCTACTCCAGGGGCCCTGCATCCCGTTGCTGTCCTCTCTGGGGTGTCTGCCGCACGGGCTTGTGTCCGCCTGCGGGGGCTCTGGGTGCTCTTGCCTCCCGGTGCTGTCTGGCCAGGGCCGTCTGCCGCCCCCCTTCCGAGGATGCGTCGTCTGCGCCCGACCCAGAGAGGCGGTTCCCCGCCCCTGGATCCACGCGTGGAGCAGCTGAGAATACGGGCTCTGGAGGAATTGGAAAAATTGACCATCGCGGCGGTCAGCTGCGGCCCCGGAGGTACCACAACACCCGACCAATTCGAGCACAATCATTACCATTGCTCTTGAGCGGCGGTTTACTCACTCCACCCAGGACTCGCCACCCCCCGCCCACCCCCCGTGCACGCTCGGCGCTTGCCGCGTCTCTGGGTCCATGCGGGGAGCTGCAGAGGCTCGAGCGCGAGACATCCCGCGGGTGCTCAAGGTACTCCACGCGGGGAGTAGCAGAGATTTCGGGCACGAGGCATCCCACGGGGGCACATGGCACACTTGCATCCCGGTGCTGTCCGACAAGGGCCGTCGCGAGGTCCGAGGTACCGTTGTGAGCTATTAGCGCAGGGACAGCGCGTGCGCCAGGGGTGGGCAAAGGCAGCTCGCACTGTCGCTGCTCAGCGGGATGTCAGAGGTGGCGTCGGAGTGCAACGTTGTCAGCTACAACGCTGGATCTTGTGTCAGGAAATCGGGGAATGGCAACATGCTCCTGCGCTACTCGCTGGCACGTGGGAAGCCAAGTCGGAATCCACAGTTGCAGCGCTGGGATCAGGTGCGAGCGGCGGTTAGCGGCGACCCTGGGGGACCAAAACTCGACCCTGGATGTGCGCGGGGGGGCTGCCGAGGCTACGGGCCCGGGGCCTACCTCGGGGCTCGAGGTGCCCCTGCATCCCGGCGCTCGCCGCCCCCCCGCGCGCGCCCCGTCTTTACTCCGCCCAGGGCACGCCGCCCCCCGCCCACCCCCCGCTCACGCTCGGCGGTTGCCGCGCCTCCGGGTCCATGCGGGGAGCTGCAGAGACTTCGAGCACGAGGTGCGAGGTGTGAGCTGGGCGTCGCGAGCTACAGCGCTGGGAGCAGCGCGTGGGCCAGGGGAGCAATGGCAACACTGTCGCTTCTCAGTGGGTGTCAGAGGTTGAGTTGGCGCGCCGCGTTGTCTGATTCGACGCGGGAATCAGTGTGTCAGGACAACGGGAAATGGCAACATGCTCCGGCGCCATTGCCGGAATGTGGGAAGCTAAGTTGGAGCCCGCTGTCATCAGTTGCAGCGCTGGGACCAGGTGCGAGAAGGGTGGACACTGGCAGCAGGCCGTGTCGCTGCCCAGCACAATGCGGCAGGCTGCCTCGGGGCCCAACGTGATCAGTTTCAGCAGTGGGATCAGAGTGAGCGTGAAGGACGGCCAATAGCAGCAGGCGCCGTCCTAGCTCGGCGGGCGCGCCACCTCTCCCACAAGTGCGGGTGCCCGACCCAGGGGGGGGGGGCGGCTTTCCCCCCGCCTCTCTCCTTGGGGGCCTGGCGGGTGTCGCAGCGCGTGTGGCAGAGGCTGGAAGTGGCAGTGCACGCTGCTCTTGCGCTGGGGACGGCGGCAAGCCTCTTCTCGCCGCCAGGCAGGCGGGGGGGGCGCCGTGGCCCACTTCCGGCCCTGGGGCCGGAAGTGGGCCTCAGCCCCCCCCCCGTCTGCCTGGCGGTGCACGCGGCCTTGCCTGGGCACCTCTCTGTCACTAACGATTCAAGCGGCGATCAGCTGCGACCCCCGAGGACCATCCACCCCCGCTGTCTTGTCACACTCCAGTTTCACATCAGCTGCGGTTCACTGCGGCCCTGGAGGACCAACGATCGGACACACCTACCACCAAATAGAGATCATAGCGGCGATCAGCTGCGACCCCCCGAGGAAATGAAGGGACCAACAATCGGACGCACCTACCATCAAATAGAGATCATATTGGTCATCAGCTGCGACCCCCGAGGAGACTAAAGAGAGATCTTAGCGGCGATCAGCTGCGACCCCCGAGGAGATTAAAGAGAGATCTTAGCGGCGATCAGCTGCGACCCCCGGGAATGACCCAAGAGAATGACCACGGCCCCTGGCCCCCCGACTCGGGGCCAGGCCGAGGGAAGAGGCGTTGCTTCCCCTCGCCTCCCCCCTCTCGGGCCAGGCGGGTGCCCCCCGCCCTTGGCCCCGGGGCCTGCCGGATGTCCTGTCAGACGCCGGCGTGGTTCCCCCCCCCCCCCAGGGCCGTCCGCGCTCCGCGCTGCTCGTGGTCTGGCTCATCACTCTCAGCGGCGGTTGCTTCGGCCCTGGAGGACCACGCGGCGTGTGTAGGCTCACGGGCCTGGGGGGAAGTGCCAAGCGGCGGACTGGGCCAGGCTTTGCCTCCTGGCCCCCGTGTCTACCACAGTGCAGCTCCCCCAGGCGCTTCGCCCGATGACACCGCAGCGCAGCCCCCCCTCACCTCTTCTCCCTCGCCGGCGATGCTCACCGCGCCAGCGGGCTCCCCCGCTCCCACTCCCAGTGGCCGCACCGTGCCGGCGCGCGCTGGAGGGTTCACAGTCGCACGGCACCCCCCGACACTGTGATGGGGTCCACTGAGACTGGCCAGTGCGCTGAGTGGTTCAGCCTTCAGCGTCAGGCGCAGCCTTTCAGACCCACCTTCAGACCCCCTGTGCGCTGCATCGCGGCTCACGACTGCTCAGCCGGCTGGCTTGCGCAGGTCGTCCGTTTGGATTCTGGCGCCACATGGGCGACTCACTTCTGTGGCCATCCCATTTTCACCTTGCGCATTGACCCGCCCACTGAGATCCGGGTTCCTGCGCGAGTCATGCGCTTGCCCTTTGAATGCTGGTCATTTTGTCCAGCGCGCGTGCCTGAGCTAGCAGTTCGTCAGCCAGTTCAGCGTCACCCAGCCTGCAGCTGCCGTCTGAGGTGGCCGGCCGACGCTTCTGCTTTAGCCAATTAGCCTCGCCCATGGCCCGGACGTTGCCTTCGCCGCCTGACCATTGTCTTGTGGCCGCGACCAAAAAAGGATCCCCACCAGCCCATCCAGAAACGACGCCCAGGCGAGTAGAGGGTTGTCCTGAGAGGTTTTTCGGCGTCTTGGGTGCCTCGGGGGGGCCTCTTTGGGCCGCTTGGGATCCTCTCGGGGGTCTCCGGGGGGCCTCTTGGGGCCTCTTGGGGCCTTGGCCTCCTCGCGTCGCTGGGAACATCGCAGCGGAAGGTTGTTCGAGGAATTTCAGCCGTCGGGTGCCACTCCCCAATGGGCCCTGGGACCGTCAAGAGAGGGCTTAAGATGACAAGGTGGTCGACGCGGGAGGGGTCCAGACATCTGGGGAGCTGGGTCGTGTGAGAAAAGCAAGACGAAACATGACTGCGTTGTACTCTTCATCGAATGTTTTGCCAGCCATGTGGGTGCCTCACCTCCTTAAGTGAAGGGACAGATCCCTTCTTCGAGTTGACTGAGACCCGCGTTTCCTCCCCAGGCTTCCGCCACGACCACATTGATTTCCTCCCCTTCCTCCTCATTAGACGAGGATGCAGAGGGAGGATGATGAAACCTGTTTGAACGTGTTATCTAATTCCAGCCCTTTCTGTTGCATGTGATGCCTCTTGACTTCCTCAGAGACTTCCCGGAAATTCTGGAGGCCCCGTCCTCATCCTCATCCTCACCCTCTTCTCCTGATTTTCGTTTTTGCCCCCCTGCTCTTCGTCCTCCTTGTGACCCTCCTCATCCTCCTCATGCTCATCCTCTTCTTCGTCCTTCTCGTTGTCGTCCTCCACCCCCTTGCCATCGCCAAATCCCATTCTGCTTTCTTCCCTGGCCTTTTCCGTCTGGCCTTCATTATTTTTCTTCTCATCCTCCCCCCCTCCTCCCTTCCCTTTTCTCCATCCTCCTCGTGCGTTCGTTGTCCTCCTCCTCCTCACCCTCCTCCTCCTCGTCCTCCTGATCCTCCCTCACGCGTCCTCCTCCCAACCTTCTCCCCCTGCCCCGTTCTCCCCCCTGCCCCTTCCGCCCCCGTCCTCCTCTCCGCTCCTTCCTCTTCTACCCTCCCTCCTCATCCCTTCTCCCCTCATCCCCCCTCCTCTTCCTGTCGCGGCTGCTGCTCCTCCTCGACCCCGCTTCTCTCTCCTTCCTCGTCCTCCCTCTCTCCCCCCGAGGTCCTCTGGCGGTGCCCAGAGGCATCCCGCAGGCTTCTGGTGGCCTCGGGGTGCTTTTGAGGTGCACGCCTGTCGTTAAAAGTAGGTATTTCTGAATTCTCCGATCCCAAACTACTTTTAGCGCCCTCCTACGTCAAGAATCGGTGCGCTTTTGCTATGTGTTGTTATTCTCTGGGAGGGCCTGGACCCACTCTACTTCATCCGCCTTCCTACTTCATGCTGTTCCCTACTTCTCCCGACCGACGTGTAAAAGTGTAGTCGTGCCTGATTTGTGAAACCTCGATGCTCGAGCCCTCGTCGTCGGAGATCGAGTCGTCGTCGGAGTTTGAGTCGAACTCTCAGGAGTCGGTGTCGGAGTCGTCGTCGCCGCGTCGTCTTTGCCTGACGACTGCCGAGGAGGAGGGGGGAGGGGGGGAGGGATCATCGGACCCTCAACAATAACACATTATGAATCCTAGTCTCCTCTCAACCCCGACGACGCCGGTCAGGTGTTGTGGCTTCCTCCGCGTAGAGTTTTTTACACAGGATGCCGCCGAGTTGAACATGAATGTGTGTTTTTCCTATCTGAACGCTTTCAGTCCTTTCATAAAGGCGCTCCCGCTACAGCGTTGGCTCCATGTTTCTGTTCCCGGTCCCTCCAAATCATGTTCCCGCTGTAGCGCTGACCTCATTTGATTGTCTCGGTTCTTCCAAATCGTGCTCCCACTGGCAGCGCTGGTCTCATTTCTGCGGCTTGGGTCATTCGAAATCGTGCGTTGATCTCAATTTGCGTTTCCCGCTTTCCAAACCGTCCATTTGCTTTTCCCGTGCTGTGCCACGTCTGGTTTCCCCCTGACCTTTTGTCAGAATGACTCGCGTTCTCGACGCGATGCCATGATACCATGCATCGCGTACTCTCTGGGGCTCATTGCCATGTTCGGCATTCGGCATTGCGAATAGCGAGGAGATCTACGCAATGGTAAGTGATGGGAGGGAGGGGTATGACGTCAGATATGATGCTTGTGTACCTGGCTTGCCATAGCTCCCCTCTCCTCTCCTCTCCGAAGAGGAGGGAGAGAGGGGAGGAGATGGATCCTCGAATCCTCATCCTGCCTCCCCTCCCCTCCCCTCACCTCTCCTCCCCTTCCTGCCTTCCCCTCGCGGCCCTTGCCGCGAACGCCGCGGCCCTCCGGCCAAGCCGTGGGCCTCTCGGCTGCGGGGAGTTTCCGCCTCGTGTCGCTCGCGCGAAAGCCGCGCCGCCGTCACTGCGTCCTTGTCGTCGCCGCCGCAGCCGCCACGGTCGCCACCGTCGCCGTCGCCGTCGGTCGGTCGTCGTCGTCGCCGCTGCCGTTGCTTCCACCATCGTCAGAGTCGGAGTCGTTGTCGTGAGGGCTGCTGTCATCGTCGACGTCGTCGGAGGGGGAGGTCAATGGGGAGGAGGAGAGCGTGACAGTGGAAGGCGAGCAGGATCAGTGTGGGAGCCAAAGGGGGGCATGAAGCAATGAGAGACGATGGAGGAGAGACGGGGAGAGAGGGAGATTGGAAAAGCTGAGCTTCCCCGCTCCTCCTCGTCATCCTCCGTGCCTGCCCTGCCTTGCCGCCTTTCGCTCCGGCTCTCTCCTACCTGCTCTCCTCATCCATTCCCCCCGTCCCCCTCACCTTCCTTCTCCTTTCTCATTACCTCCTACATCCTCCTCCGCACGCCGCAAACCACCCCAACCCAACCCAAAGGCCCCGATTTCCCCTCCATTTCCTTGGGGCGTGGGGTCGGGGAACATGGAAAAACACATATGAAGCCCGAACCCCCTCCAATCAAACAATCTGGTCTTCGGGTTGGGTTGGGGTGGTCTGGTGGGTAGTCAGCTTGAGCAGAAACTGTGGACACCGCAGCTCAGCATGGTGCGGCAGATTGTAAATTCATATAGCTATAGCGCGCCACGTGTGCCAGCTCGTGCTTTGCCGAGCAGAACGTCCTCCGGAGGTCTAGATTGTGTCTGGAGCACCTGGGAGCAGAGGTGGCCTCTGGCAGGCGAAGGAGGGGCGCTAGGTCGTCGGACTGGTGGACTGGAACCTCTGCTTTCGGATCTGCGCCAAGAGGAGCGTTTCCGACCAGCGCGAGCGTTGGGCAGAAGACGAAGTCTTCGGCAACACACGAGTCCAGTCTTCTAGATGTCCAGCCTCAGTCTTCGGCAAATGGCAAGTCTTCAAATCTTCGGCCCCGGCCCGGCACAACGGCGTGGCGGCGGGGGACTCGCCTTCCCAATGCGCCGTTGTCTCTCTCTCTCTCTCTCTTTCTATCCCTCTCTCTCTCCCTCTCTCTATCTCTTCTTGGCGTCGTTCGGACTGGTGCATGTGTTCGGCGAGGACCATCGAGGAGCAGCTCGGATCGCTCGCTGGTCGAAAGAAGAACCGCACGAAGCCGAAACATGCGCTGCAAATGGGCGTCCGAGCGATGGCAAGTTTTTTATCGTCCATAATTTCCCATCCCTCCTCCACCCCCTCCGGCGGCGAGGGGGCAAGACAGGGGGGAGACGGGCAGGACGCTCTTTTTGATCCCCTTTGCCCCTTCGTTCCATTCCAGGGCAGTCGGACCTACGAGGGGGTGTGGCAGCGCCACACCCCCCTCCTCACTCGGATACCTTCAGTTATCTCCTCCCCGCGCCCTCCTCTCACCCTCCTGCTCGCCCCCTCCCCTCCCTTCCTGCCCCCCCTGTTACTGCTCGCGTGCCAGCGCGAGCCGAATGACACCGCAGGAACCCAAAAAGGACCTCGAGATGGGATTGCCTTGTCGAGTCCATGCGGCAGCGGCCCCAGCACGGGCGTGCAAGACTCAGCGGCACTGGGGCAACGCACTGGGGACCCGCACCCACTCCGATACTTCACAGGCAAGACTTCGTGTTACGCCACTGGCGCTGCAGGGCGCTCGACAGAACTAGTTGAACCACGCCGTGGGTAAATTACCGTGCGGCGCGCGACCCCTGGCATCGAATGGCTTCCACATGTGGGGCTCAACTCGGGCAGGCGCTGCGCTCGGGCCCGGCCCCGACCCGCCGATGCAGAGGTGTGACGCACGATCGTTACAACGAAGAGCAGGGTCGACCTGTGGCGCCTTCCCCGCAGCGGGCTGTCACAGGGGGCCAGAGGGCACGCTGGCGGGAAGCCCCGAGGCGTCCGAGCCCAGAGGAAGCGCTGCGGCGGATCCAGGGCGCAGGATCTCCTCCAGATGCTGTTTTCGAGCGGCGGGTCCCCAGGGAGATCCGCCCTGCAGGTGGAGGAAGAGGAGGAAGGGGGGGGGGGGGGACTTCCTCGGCATCGCTCGGACGTGTGTCTTGTTTTTCTCGGCGAGGGCCATCGAGGAGCCTCCTGGATCCTCGTGCAAACCAACAAATCGGTGAAACTGAAAATCCGCACACAAAACCGATCCATGCACGGGGAATGAACGTCCGCGCGATGGCGAGTAGGTGGGGGAGGGGAGGGGAGCGTATTTCTGTTGTACACTTTTCTTCAATATGTGCAGGCGCGAAGTGTTCGTTCGTGAATGCATGTATATATATATATATATATAGATGTGTGTGTTTGTATATATCTGGTGTATAGATACATATACAAAATATGTCTTCATTCGTCGCACACTGACAACTATTTGGGGGGGGTGCGCTGGGGCCCCGCCTCCGCGGAGAGTTGTTGCCGAGGTCGTGTGTTTGTTGTTGTTGTTGCTGCTGCTGCTGTTGTTGCTGGTTTTGTTGTTATTGTTGTTGTGGTTGTGGTTGTGGTTGTTGTTGTTGTTGTTGTTGTTGTTGTTGTTGTTGTTGTTGCAGTTGTTGTTGTGGTTGTTGTTGTGGTTGTTGTTGTTGTTGGTGGTGTTTCAGGCGCCGCCGCGCCTCCTGGTGGGGTGGACGCAACGCAGGTCTTCCGCGGGGCGGGGGGCGATTTTGGGGGACGCCGCTTGGGGGGCGCCTCCGTGCCTCAGCGAGGGGTCCCCTCGCGAGGCCGCAGCGAGGGGTCGCTCGCGAGGCCTCGGGGGGGGGGGGGGGTTCTGCCCCGCGCTTGCCGGGACGCGGCCGCAGGCCCCTCGCATCTCTGCGCGACTCGTGCGCCTGCCAGGTTCCCTTGCGCGGCGTCGGCGGGATTCCTGCGCCGCGCTTGCCAGGCCACGGCCGCGGGCCCCTTCGCATCTCTGGCACGCCGCGTGCGCCTGCCGGGGCTTTCCCCGACCCCTCTAACCTGGGCGGTTCGCGCGTGCGCGAGTCCGCAAATGTTTTGCCACCCACTTGAGCCGCCGCGCGGTTCCGTTGGTCCTTCCCTTCGCCTTCGCGTGACCAGAATTGGCTTCGACGGTGGCAGGTATGCCGAACAATGCCTGCTCCGTCAAATCTTTCTGAGAACTTCCTGGGCATACGCAGGCGGGCTGCAGGAGTGGAGCCCCGCGAGCGATCCGTACCATCGCAGAGCCGAAGCCAACGCGGCGCCAGAAGCCAACGTGCAGGTCGTCGCGAGACGAGCTCGCCGTACTGAGCCGGGCCCAGGGCTCCCCCGAGCGGCCCTCTGGCCCGACCTCCAGTGCCCAGCCTGGGCCTCGGCCGCCGACGCCAGCGCCAGCGCGGATCGCCAGGGCTGCGCGTGCGCAGGGGGGGTGGCGCCCGGACGGCTTGGAGCGAGCCCCGACGAGTCGCTGACGAGGCCAGGGGAGCCGCACCAGCAGGGGCACACGAGCACCTCGTGCTCCGCCGCTGCCGCCGCCGCCCGCTCGGCAGACGCCCGCGGCCGCAGCGCGCGCGCGCGGGCCGCCGACTGGGCCATGCGCGTGGCCAGCCGCGGCCCCGACGGCGGCATGCTGCAGGCCGCCCGTTCGTCGTGGTCGTTGTCGCCGTCGCCCTCGCTGCCGCCGTCGTCGCCGCCGTCGTCGCCGCAGCCGTCGTCGCAGTCGTCATCGTCGACGCTCGCGGCGTCATCGTCAGCGTCGTCGTTCTCGTCGTCGTCGTCGTCGTTTTCATCGTCGTCGTTGTAGTTTTTGTCGTCGCCGTCGCCCGCGTCGTTGCCGCTCCCGCCGCCGCTGGCGTCGCCTGCTCAATCGTCATTCTTGGGCACGCCCCCCAGCATGAGCAGAGGATGGCAGCGTTCGTAGCCAGGAGCAGGGCCAAAGAGGCGATGCACTCGTTGGCAAACCAACCTCCATGCCCAGTGTTCGGCGCGTCCACCTTCCGACCTCTTCCGAGGCGCCGTCTCGTCTTACCTTCTCCTCGCCAGCACCGCCGCCGCCTCCCCAGGCCCCCGACGTCATGATTGTTTCATGACGTCGACCTCCAGAGGTCTCGACCCATTCCTCGGGACCGGCTTCTCCTCCCGAGTCATTGTTCGACGGTCCCGAGGGCCGGCATCGGCCCCCAGAGGCCAGAAACGACTGCCTTTTTCTCATTGCCCGAGGGGGCCTGGATCCGTCGCCCCCGCCGCGGTCGTCGTCCGCGAGGGCCTGGCGGGCCAGCGCCTCGCGGGCGCGCCGGCCGCGCCGGCAGCGAGCCCGCGGCCGCCGGCGGCGCGGGGGAGCGGCCGGCCCGCGGGCCTGGCCGCCGGGCTCGGTGCCCCCGGCGCGGCGGCGGGCCTCCTCGCGGGGCTCGCGCGCGGGGGCCGCCCGCTGCGGCGGAGGCGCCCGCGGAGGGCTGCGGGCGGGCGAGGGCGACGGCGGCGGCGGCGGCGATGGTGGCCGCGCACGGCAGCGGCGGCGGCGGCGACGGGCTGCGATGGTGACTGTGGCATCAATATCCTCGTTATCATTAAATACCAAATAATGTTTCGTGGCATGATTTCCAGCAGCATCACCATCATCATTCATAGTATTCGTTAGTTTGCTTTGTGTGTCTGCTTTTCTACTTACGCCGTTTTATATGATTGTTCTTACTTGTTCTATTATTCGTCATCGTTCGTCCCATTCGCACAACTAGTGTATACACTATTGAGATTGCCATTATTTATCATCTTTCGTCCTCTTACTCTTCTTGAGGAGGCCCCCCCCTTCCCCCTTCTCAGCCGGCGGGAAGGTCCTGGCCTTCAGGGGCGGGCCCCCTCTTGGGGCCTCCTGCCCTCCCGGAAGGCAGTCAGACTGCCCCCCCCCCAGGGGCGGCCCGAGCAGCCGCCCCTCGGCACGCCGAGCCCCTCCCGTGGCGACCCCCTCGCGCGACGCGGGCGGGCTGCCCGAGGGGCCCTTCGCTCCTGCTCCCTCGCTGCCCGCCTGGGCGGGGACTGGCTCCTCCTCCTCCTCCTCCTCCTCCTCCTCCTCCTCCTCCTCCCCTCCTCCTCCTCTCCTCCTCCTCCTCCTCCTCCTCCTCCTCCTCCTCCTCCTCCTCTTTCTCCTCTTTCTCCTCCTAAAACTCATCCTTCTACTCCTCCTACTCCCCCTACTCCTCCTACTCCTCCTACTCCTCAGTGGGCCCTGGAAACGACAGGGCCGTTTTTTTTACAGGTTCCGTTTTGCAGTTTTTTTGCCGGTGCCGGCGCCGTTTTTGTTGCCGGTTCCGTTTGGCCGTTTTCTGACCGGTTCCGGCTCCGGTTCAAATCCTGGAGCCGTTTTGGTTGCCGTTTCCTGTCGCCGTTTTCTTGCCGCTTCCATGTTCAAGGGACATGTTTTGGGAAACGGTGAAAAACCGGCCCTGCCGTTTCCGGGGCCCACAAAGGTTCCAGGGTCTCCCAAGAAACAGTAACACTGTTGCGAAACACCCGCCCTTCAAGTTCACCGTTCACAGGCCCCTAGAAGAAGTTATCCGCCACAGCACTTGCAGCGGTTGGTGTCTCCCATCTGCCGCCTCCAACGCTCTACAGGGGTCTCCCATCTGCCGGCCCGGACTGGGCTCACCCCGCACACCGCGCGTGTCCGACACCACGCGGCAACACCCGACACCATCCACAGCCAACGGTCAGGGATCTGGCATGCCTATCACAGAAGGCAGCTTTTTGGTCATGATTGTTGTCCTTGGCGACTGTCCGTGACGATTCGGGCACCCCCACGACGCTCTCGGCGAGGCGCAGCTATTGGAACGCATCCCGAGGCAGGACTCGGCGGAGAGCTCAGGGGGAGGAAGTGAGAAGTGGCGGGCCCTCTCAGAAGGCTCAGAAGTCCCCCAGCCTTCTGAGAAGTTTTCGAAGCCCTCCCCGAATACACCGAAAACCTCTCGGAAGGCACGAGGGTTTCTGAGGAGTCCCGCCGCCTTCCGAGAGGGCCTTCTCCTTCTCACTCCCCCCCTCACTCGCCGCCGAAGGACAAACTCCAGGAACCTACGAGCACGTCCGACGGGGGGGGGACGGTGAGGGGCCCGTCACGAAATTGGGCTCGTGACGGAACGGGGTCGGTTACAGTCAACCCGCATTGCAAGAATGAGCAACTTTCTAAGGAAACCCTTGCATCCTTCCCCCTCGGCTTATCCTTGGCCGCTTTCGCTGGCCGCGCCCCGCTCGCAGAGTGTCGAAATATCTGTCCAAAGCCCTTGCGGACACACAGACACATCTCTCTCTCTCTATATATATATAGATATACATATATACATACATATCTATATATACATGTAAATTTATTACCTATCTAATCTCATGTATAAGCAAATGCGCCGGGCCCCCTCCCGGGGCAGGCCCCCCGAGAGCGCCCAAAGGACCTAAAATCGTAAATTTCCGTTGTTTTTGTTTTCAGGGTTCTTGGCCTTCTCACCATTTCATGGTATCAGCGCCCCCAAGACCGCCCAAGAGGCCCCCAAGACAGGCCAAGACGGCCCCAAGACTGCCGAAGAGGGGCCCCAGACAGCTCCAGACCACTCCAGAACAGGCCCAAAATGAGCCCACGCAGGAGGCCGCCAGAGACCTCTGAGAGGACTCCGGGAACCCCCAGAGGCCTCCGACACACCCCAGACCCCTGAGTCCCAAAAAATCGTCGACGAGGCCCCAAAAACAGCCCAAGAGAGTTTCGAGAACCGTCCCGAGAGAGCCAAAAACGTTGATTTTAAGTTGTTTCTATCGACTTGTTTCGCCTTCTCGCATTTTCTGGTTTCCAACGCTCCAAGACCGAGGAATTTGAAAACACAAATTTCAGAGATTCCCTTTTTTCTTGTGCTTCTCCCAAATTCAACAAATGCGCGCCCCGTCCTCCCGGGGGTTCCACACCTTCCTGGAACATCTGCGGAACGCTCGCGGCACCGCGCTTCCCGACCTCCCGGGGAGCCCCCAAAACGCCCGAGGACAGTCCAAGACGACCCCAAGAAGCCCCCAGAGCGTCAAAGAAAGGCCCAAGACGCTCCCAAGCAACCCAGGATAGCTTTCGGGCGGCTCTCCAGGCTCCCAGGAGGCCTCCAAAAGACTTCAAGGGAGCTCCAGGAGGCCTCCCGAGAGCGCCCAAAGGACCTAAAATCGTTAATTTCCATTGTTTTTTCTCCGGGTTCTTGGCCTTCTCACCACTTCATGCTTCCAACGTTCCAAGACGGCCGCAGAGGCCCCCAAGACCGCCCCGAGACCGCCCAAGAGGCCTCCAAGACGGCCCGAAGACGGGCCAAGACGGCCCCACGACTGCCGAAGAGGCGCCCAGGGCAGCCCCAGACCACCCCAGAACAGGCCCAAAATGCGCCCACGAGCGGGAAACAGGAGGCCTCCAGAGACCTCTGAGAGGAATCCAGGACCCCCAGAGGCCTCCAGCACACCCCAGACCCCTGAGAGTCCCAAAAAATCTTCGACGAGGCCCCCAAAACAGCCCAAGAGAGCTTCGAGAGCCGTCCCGAGAGAGCCCGAAGTGGTACAATCGTTGTTTTCCAGTGTTTTTTTGTCGACGTTTCTCGCCTTTCACGTTCTCCCGCTTCCAACGCTCCAAGACCGAGGATTTGTTTTAAGGGAATTCCAGAGATCCCATATGTTTCAATAGTATGCTCTTCCTCGAGCCCCATCAAGACTTCGGGGTCACATGCAAAAATATGTCGGGACTGCTGTTGAACTCTCTGACGCTGTCTTGGCACTCTCTTGGATCGTCTTCGTGTCCTCTTGGCTGCCCCTGAAACCATGGTAGAAATCGAGATCCCATGATCCCATGAATTGAAGCAGCGGAGTTTTAGAATTCCTTTGCTTCATACTCACCCCCGCCCATAAGACCCCGAGAGGCATCCCAACAGACCGTGGCCTACATGCAGAAAACGTTTGACCAGCAGCCCAGGGACTACAACTGTAAAAAAAGGCAATCCCACCATTCCGTTTGTTCTTCCAAGGTCGCCCCCCTGTCTACCCTTGCACAACAGACGACAAGTAAGGCCCCCGAAAAGAACCCAGGAAGCCTTCAGGGCCCAAAATCGTTGAATACCGAACGGCAATTCCTGATCAGTGCGTTCCCGCAGTTCCCTTTCTATACGATTACGAGGCTTGCACAGGGCCTCCAAGAGAGTCCATGGATGCAAGAAACGACAAGGATGAGATTCCATGTGTTCGCCCATCAAACCTAGCTAGGACCTGATCGCGCGCGAAGCGCGCGCGCGATGGTTCTAGTAAAGTGTATATACAGATATACCTACATACATACATATATACATACATGCATACATACATACATGTATGTATGCATGTATGTGTGTATGTATGTATGTGTGTATGTATGTATGTATGTATGTGTGTATGTCTGTCTGTCTGTCTGTCTGTCTGTCTGTCTGTCTGTCTGTCTGTCTGTATGTATGTATGTATGTATGTATGTATGTATGTATGTACATATAGGTGTGTGTATATCTGTGTATATCGTGCGTCTTTATTATACGGGTTGACCGTGCGCCGCGTCCAGTGTCTCCCTTTTCGCGTCCAGTTCGCTTGCTGCCTCAGGAGTGCCGCAGCCCTTCGGGCTTCTCAGGGAGACGTCGCCCTCCTGCACAGAGCTGCTGCCGCCGGTGACGACGAGGCCCGTCTCTTTCACATTCGTTGTCCTGATCACCCTCCCCCACCTCGTCCCCTTCCTCGGCATCATCTTCTCCCACCGCTTACCCTTTCGCAGCCTCCTCGTCCTCGTCATAATGCTCCTCCTCCTCCTCATCATCATCATCATCATCATCCTCGCATCATCTTCTCCCACCGCTTACTCTGTCGCAGCCGCCTCGTCCTCGTCATGATGCTCCTCCTCCTCCTCCTCCTCCTCCTCCTCATCATCATCATCATCATCATCATCATCATCATCATCCTCACCCTCCTCATCCGTGTCTTGAGAACATGCCACGCGCCCTTGCCCGACGCCGCGCGCGCCACACGAACTCGGTCGGCCGCTCGAGCGGGGCAGCAGCCGTGGCCGTGGAGGACACGGCCGGCGCACCCCGAGCCGACGGCCACCCACGCGAGCACCGCGAGGGCCGCCCCCGAGGGTGCGAGGCCGGGTGCGCAGACATGGAGCTCGCGGGGCCGATCGACGCGGACGGCTCTCGGGAGGGAAAGAAACACACAGGCACAATTCATCGTCGACTCCCAGGAAAATATGGGGAAGTACGGGAAGTGGGGGGGAGGACGCAAACCCAGAGAATCTAGGGGAATATGGGGGATCCTGTTATCTGTGTGTGTATTTATGTGTGTGTCCCAGGGCCCCTTCAGGTTCGCTTGACGGTACCGGCGTCAGTCGGGCCGGACCAAAGGGGGGGATTGGGAAAGGTGGGTTACGAAATCTGTTGCATGCAGCTGGTTTCGGCCCCACCGAGGGGCCCATTCCTCGATGCACGGCCGCCTCTGGCACCAGGAGGCGCCGGGAAAAGCAGCTATACGCGAGCTGATTCTCAACTCCCCTTTGCTATCCCCCCTTTCGCCCGGCCCGAGTCAGCTCTGGCTTCTTTGACATGTTCGCACAGGGAGGTCGCGTCAAGTCGGAAACTGGAACGTCTACATTACCAGTGGCGGGCTGTTTTTCAATCCCAGGATTTTTTGAGGGTCGGGGACGACGTCGGGGTGGTGTGGTGTATACCCTTTTCCCCGTTTCCCCGTGGAAACAACAAACCATGTATGCACCAGGATGCCGTATACACCAGAGTCCGTTTTCCTGTGCGGATCTCAGTGCGGGACTGGAAAAATGGCATCGGTGTATCAAGTTCGGTTCCGAGTCAAGTTCAGGGTTCGGCCCGCCAGTTGCCCCCTGGCCCCCGTCCTGCAAGCTCGAGTCGCCTCGCGCCCCTGCCAGGTTGCCGCACCTGCGCGCTCGAGCGGGGGCGCACCGCACACGTCGCCTGCCCGCGAGTGCGCCACGACGCGCCGCCGCCTCGCGAGCACAACCCGCGAGTCCGCCTCCGGCGCTCGGGAGCACCTCTGCGGTGGGCGTGTGCTGGCCGGCGCGCTCTCCGAGGAGGGGCCTCGGCCTCGGCGCGGGCCTCGGCCTCGGCGGGGGGGCGCTCTCCGAGGGCCCCCTGCGGGAGGTGGCGGGCGCAGAGCGGCGCCGGCGCCGCCGAGGGCCGCTTCCCCTGGCCCGCGCGGCTGCGCCGAGGAGCGCAGGGGCCGCGAGCCGGAGGGCGAGCCCCGCGGCCGGGGGCCAGGCAGGCCTCGCTCGGGCGTGTGCATCTTTTTTTTTTTGGGGGGGGGGGGGGGCGAGGACCCTCGAGGAACCGCATGGAGCATCTGGCGAAGAATGCGCGCGCGACATCGGGACACGCACGGGAACAGACGTCCGAGCGACGGCGAGGGGGGGGGGGGGCACGTGGAAGAGCGGGATGGGCGCTCGGTGACGTGGGCCTCGCGCAGAGGCTGGGTCGCGGCCCCCTCTCCGACGAGCGCTCGAGGCACTTCGCGCTCGGAGCGCCGTGGGGGGGGCCGGTGCTGGCGTGCGCAGCGGCCCGGAAAGGGACCTGAACAGGTATGTGATCTCCCTCCCATCCACTCCCCCTCCTCCTTCGCCCTCCACTCTCCTCCCCTGTCCCCGCCCCCCCCTCTCAAGAGGCGGAGGCCGCAGAGGAGGTGGAGGCGCAGGGAGAATAGGATGATGACGAGGAGGACGACGAGGAGGGTTAGGAGTGAACAAGAAGACACAGACACTAGTAAACCTTCGATGCCCAGGAAAAGATGGGGATCCAGATGTATGCAGTCGAGGCACCGACGAAAATGTGAAACGATTGAAAAACATTGAAATCCCGGGAGTTTTGTGTCTTCTGATTTGTGTGTCCCTGGGCCCCTTTGCTGGAGGAGGAGCGGGAGCAGGAGGCCGATGAGGAAGAGGCAGGAGCAGGAGAGGGAGTATGAAGAGGATGGTGGTCAGCAAGGCCAGGAGCATTCCATGCGTGAGGAGGTGGAGGGGGGGCGGTTTGTGGGTCCATCGAGACGAGGCTTTTTCGTAGGTGTCAGCTTCTCTGGGCCCTTCTCCGGGCCTCGGGTCCGTCAAAGCACGAGTTCGCCTGAAAGAATCGCCCCGGGGAGGTGGTCGAGACATCGGGGGCCCGTGTCTCGAATCAGAAGAAACGGCAGACACATTAAAATTTTGGCGCTCGGCGCGGATTTCTTGAAACTGCGCTGGACCCCACTCCCTGGCGCGTGGAGCGCGCCCCCGTTGGCGCTGGAGGCGCCGCCGGGGGGCCCAGCGCAGGTCCAGGAAATCCGCGTGGAGCGCCAACAGTTTATGTTTGTGGCGTTTTATTTACTTGTGATCAGTTTTAGCACGAGCAGTATTGTTATTCTTATTATTACTATTAGTTTATTGTTACTGGTATTCGGCTTCTTCTGGATAGTTCCATTCTTCGTAATCTTGCTATGGTGATGCTTACTCGCATCCTTGCTGTTATTATTAGTATTAGAATTCTTCTTCTAGCGTCTTCAATCGAGACGCAGGGTGTCTGCCGAGGATGGCGTGGAACACCCTGCTTGCCTCCAGGGTGCCCCGGGTTTCTTGGGTTTCGATGGTTTGGGCATGGAGAGCGCGACGTTCTCACACCACAGATCCATGGACGTCCTGGGGTCTGGTGGTCGAACTCCTCCTGCAAATCGAGGCGCGGGATTTCCGGCGACGAGTGCGCGGAGGCCTCCTCCCCCTCCTCCCTCGGCCCCGCCGCGCCTCGGCCCCGCCCCTCGCGGGTAGGCCGTGCGGCTGCAGGTGAGGGCGGGCGGGGACGTCGACGCCAGGGGGGACGACGGGAAGTCGGCCCTCCACTTGGCCGCGGAGCACGGGAGGACTTCCTTGAAGAGGAGGAGGAGGAGGAGGAGAAGGAGGAGGAGGAGAAGGAGGAGGGGGAGAACAAGGAGAAGGAGGAGGAGGAGGAGGAGGAGCAGGAGGAGCAGGAGGAGCAGGGGGGGGGAGGAGGAGGAGGCGCGGGAGGATTGGGAGGAGGGGGGTGGGGGAAGGATTGGAGGAAGGAGGAGAAAGGAGGAGGGGCAGCAGGAGGATGAACAGGCGAAGTGGTGCGAGGGATCGGTTGCAGGGAAGAGGAGAAGGAGAGAGGGAGGAGGGGGATGAAGATGTGGAGGGGCAGGGGAATGTATATGAGAAGGGGAAGGAGGATGCAGGAAAATGAGGAGGCGGGGGAGGAGGAGGAGCAGGAGGAGGAGGAGGAGGAGGAGGGAAAAACAGTTCATCTTTACCCGTATGCTCATCATCGTGGCCCGTTCCCTCCTCCCCCTCCTTCTCCCCCTCCTTCCCCTCCTCCTCCTCCTTGTCCTTCCTTCTCCTCGTCCGTATCTTCCTCCTCTTCAGTCTCCTGCTTATTCATTGCCGTCGTGTCATCCACCGCCGCTTCCTGGTTCCACGCCTGCGTCTCGTCGTCGCCGCCATCCACCGTTTGGCCCTGGCTCTCTCGGGGGACAGTGGGATGGTGCTGGCCCCCAGGGCGCGCGGCACATCAGAGGCTGACTGCAACAATCCTCCTTGTCCTCCGCGCCCTTCTGCTCGTGGTTCTCTTGCTCTCCTTCGTCTTCCTCTTGATCGTCACTCTCTGTGACCTGATCATCCTGCTCCTGTTCATCATGACATGACGCCGGGTATGCCTAACCGTCATTCTCCCCCTTCTCCTTCCCCTCCTCCGCATGCCTATTCTCCTCCCTCCATCCCATTCTTCCTACATGTCCCCCCTCCAGCCCGATTCCGCATCCCGCTTCTTCCCCTCCTCATCGTCCGACGCGTCCCCGTGATCATCACCATGGTTATTGGCATCCTCCTTTCTTCTCGTCCTCCTTCATCCTACACTCCTCACTCGTCCCTGCAGTGTCATTCGTCTCCTCCTTCTGCTCTTTCTCCGCACGCCCCCGTCCACCTGTCAATTCTCATTGTCTTGAAAAAATTAAAGAGCGTCCATGCCTCATCCCCTCCCCTGCCTCTTCTCTCCTCCCTCCTGAGACGGCGGCGCTGGCGATGGCGTCGGCGACGGCGGCGGCGACGGCGACGACGGCGGCGACAACGACGTGACGACGGAGATGGCGGCCGCGACGGCGGCGAAGACGACGACGCGACGATTGCGATGGCGGCCGCGACTGCGACGGCGACGGCGACGACGACGGCAGCGGGAACAACGGCGACCGCGACGGTGGCGAGGCGCCCTCGACGCCCCGTGCACAAGCGGCGCTCGCTCGCGCGCGCCCGTACGAGGACGTCCACGCTTCGGCTGCTGTCGGACCTTGGCGCAGACCTGGACGCAAAGGCGTGCTGTCATCTTCGCCTGCTGTCTTCGTCGTCGTCGTCGTCTCCGTGGTCGTGCGAGATGCTTCGGCTGGCCATGGTGTGGCGGCTATGGCTGACACCTCGAGGACCGCTGTGATGCGGAAACGGACGCAAACCGCCTTGGTGGAGAGGGTGAGTGTGAGGGCCCATGAACGTGAAGGCCTCTGGGGGGGGCAGAGAGCGGATTCTCATGGGCGCCAGGATCACCGCGCTTCGCGTTTTTCGGCCTGGGCCAGACAGCCGTTCGCTCTTCTCCGAGGGAGGCTCGCACGAGAGCGCGAATATCAGCGCGGCTCGCAATTTTGGTGCGTTGTCAAGCGCGAAACCAGGCGACCTGAACCAAACACAGGGGGCCCGACGAACACCCACCACTCGGCGGCGAGCCCTGGGGGGAAGTAAGAAGGGGCGGGCCTTCTGAGAAGGCTCGGAGGTCCCTGGGCCTTCTGAGAAGTTTTCTAAGCGTTGCCCGAGGGCTTCTCAGAAGTCGCGACTTCTCAGAAGAAGGCGCGAGGGCTTCTCAGAAGTCCCGCCGCCTTCTGAGAAGGCATTCTACTTCTCTCTTCCCTTCCTCGCTCGTCGCCGAACCACGGCACCGCGCGGCGGCGGATCCATGCGCGCCACTGCTCCGCCCCGCGCGGCAATGCTGCCACGGGGCGACAGCGGTGTAGGCACCGGACGCTCGATGCCCGACGTTGTCCACAGGTGTCTGGAGTCCAGGAGACCCAGGCAGGCGCAAAACTCTGCAGACGTCTCCATCCTCGGATCTTGACGACGACGGCGACCACTCCGAGGCTGAGAGTGAGTTATACGTATCCGCCGCCTGGGGATCCAGTCTTCTGGACCTCGGGGCGGCTCCTCCTTGCCCCCCTGGGTCCTGGGGTGCAGGCGGCCAGTGCTGTGCAGGCGGCCAGGCTGTGCAGCTCTGGTCTCGC
>CAUYUJ010022448.1:323989-326489 GCA_963575745.1 Prorocentrum cordatum
GGGGGCCACGAGGTCCGCCGGCTCGACGACGCCCGCGTCGCCCGCGCCCGCCCCTCACTCTTATCCGAAATTGCGGGGTGCTACGTATCTTCCTCCTCCCTCATCTCCTCCTCCTCCACTTCCGCCTGCTCCTCCTCCCTCCTCCTTCTCCTCCAGATCTGCCTCCTTCTCCTCCCTACCACCCTGCCCGACTGCTCGGGAGGAGGAGGAGGCAGGAAGAGGAGGAGGAGGAGGAGGAGGAGGAGGAGGAGGAGGAAGGAAGGGGAGGCATGAGGGCCATGCAGTGATTTGGGGTGCCTCCCCGCAGATTGTGGCCTCAATTTGAAGATTCGCTTGTTACCCCGAAGGACTGTCAAGAAGGCCTGCTCGCAGATCTGGCAGCTTCGTCAGTGATCCTCCTTGTGCCTTGTCCTCATCCACCGGAGACGGGACTGGAAGTGGGCAGGGAAGCGTAACGGGTGAGAGCAGCCGAGATGATGAGGATGATGAGGTGGATGATCAGGGCTGGGACGATAGGGAAGGAGGAGATGAGGAGGAACACGAGGCGGAGGAGGAAGACTGCGAAGAACATACTAGTGCCTGCGGTATAGAGGAAGGAAGGTCTGGGTGGAAAATATTCATGAGTGGAAAGAATTATGAAGAGGAGGAGCAGGAACATGATAGGGGAAACATGTGGGTGGTGGAGCAGGCTGACCAGTGAAAACCCAAGACGCATCCAGGATGGCGCAACACACCCTGTCTCCAAGCTCCTTGTTCACAGGCCCCTACACGAAAGTATTTGTTTTCGGGAAGGGGCCGATTAGAAGACAATCGTCTGAAAGCTGTCAATCGCTCCCAAACAAGTAGGGGTCCAACGTCGCGGGTCAATTCGATTCTGGCGTCCTGACGATCCTAACTGGCGACCGTGCAGAATTTCTGGGACTCCAACCCAAATAATCATCAACTTGACTGCTGCGTTTGTCAATCCTAACCGTGCGTGAACTCCTATTCCTGGCACTTCCATTCAACCATACGAATTCTTGAAACTGTAGCGAACTTGTGCGACAAATATGGGCGGCGCTAAGGCGTGATTCAAATGTTCAAGAGACAACGCTCTCTATCTGGGCAGCTGCTGCACACTTTAAGGCGAATGCGCGCGGCGCTATGGAACAAAACCGCATGTTTTAAAGGAACCGCCCTCCACCCGCCAAACGGTGGCAAACTTCAGGCACGAATGTGCGCGGCGCTGGAGCGAGAGCCAGATTTTGACAACGGCTCGCCCTCCATCCTTGAATGTGCTGCAAACTTGTACGGCGAAAGGGCGAGGCGCTCAAGCGAGAGCCGCATTCTGACAACGACCCGCCCTCCATCCGTGAAGCCGTTGCGAAATTTCGAGCTCCAGGGCCATGGGCGGTGAGGAGGCCTCACGCGAAACGCCTGGCCCGCCCTACTGACACGTCTGGGGGTTCTGCGACGGGAGGGTGATTTTTCTGGGGGAGGAATGCAGGAGGAGGGTGAGGCAAAGGAGGATCGGCAGCAGCAGGGGAGGGCGAAGGTGGAGGAGCAGCAGCTGCCGAGGGGCACGCCTACCTACTGCTCGTGCAGCCATTTTGGCCCAGGCCGGTCTGGCCTGCTTTCTGCTTGTCTCCCGTGCGCGGCGCCGTTCCAGGTCGCCCCCCGGCGGAAACCTCCGCCAATCCCGGAGGAGGAGGAGGAGGTGGAGGAGTTGGAGGAGGAAGGGGAGGGGGAGAAGGACGAGGGGGAGGGGAAGGAAGAGGAGGAGGAGGAGAAGGGGAAGGAGGAGGAGGAGGAGGAGGAGGAGGAGAAAGAGGAGGAGGAGGAGGGGGGAGCAGCGTATCTCTTCGTCGTCCGCGGCGTCGGGGGCCTCGGCCGAGCTCCGTCGCCTGTCGGCCCGACCTGGCACAGGTCGCCCCTTTAGATAGGCGCGCCCGCCTCCGGGGGCCTCGAGGAGTCGAGACGTCGCTCTCGGCGAAGTTCCGGCGGCAGAGACCCCAGATCACGATGCGGCGTCGCCTAGAAGGTACGGGTCCCAATTGGTTAGGGGAACGAAGAATGACATAAACCTAAAACTCGGAGGTCCGCGCGGATTTCTCGGATCGGCGCTAGGGGCGCCGCCAGGAGGGTTCAGCGCGGATCCGAGAAGTTCGCGCGGACTTCCGAGATTTTAGGTTCACGTAATTCTTCGTTTCCCTGGATGTGGAGACTCCTCGAAGATGAGGATCCCGATTGGTTAGGTTAGGTTCTTATCTGTGATGATGTCTATGGTATGCTCAGTTCGCTATCGTATACTACATGAAGCTATGGCCAATGGTGCTGGATCTGACTCGCCGACACATGGGTAACAGTAGTGCAAGAGTTCTACTATGTCATGATGGTTACGACGCGCTCTATTCGCAACAGTATGTTGATATGATCATGCTCGATGTTGTTGCGCTAAAGTATGTCGGTTATGTTCTTGACGGGCTGGCGTGACGTTGTGACGCTTCGTTGTTGTGCCTGT
>CAUYUJ010022448.1:331489-463989 GCA_963575745.1 Prorocentrum cordatum
GTACGTAGCAACTACGGGCAATCTTCCCCAGGGTACCCTTGCTTCCTTGCCTTCTCGGTCCATACTTTGCCACTTTCGTTGGCCGCGCCCCTCGCGAAAAGCTTCGGACATGGGCGTCCAAGGCCCCTGCATCCTCATCCCGCCTCCTCGCTATACGGGGTGACTGCAGGTCGATCCCTGCCAGAAGGACGAGGGGTGGAGTGCGGGTGGAGTGGGCGACTGGCGTGGATCGGTCGGGAATCGAGGGGCCCATACAGTCAACCCGCATAGCAAGGACGAGCGATGCTCCAAGGCTGCCCTTGCATCCTTGCCCCTCCGCCCCCTCCTCAGCGGCTGTCGCTGGCCAGCCTCGATCGAAAAATGCAGATGTGGCCCTCCAAGGCCCATGCATCCTTACCGCGCATTCTTACAACCCAGACCCCCGACGTCGTGTTTTGCTTGCAACGGCGACCCCCAAAAGTCTGGGCCCCTTCCCCGGAACCGGTTTTTCATCCCGAGCAGTTTTGCTGGCAATTCCCAGGCCTGGCGAGGGCCCCTGGAGGCCGAAAACGGCGAACAAACACCTTCCGTCGTGATCTCTCCGCGCCGCGAGGAGGTCTGGGTTTCTTCCTCCCCGCCCATGCTGCATCGCAGGCGTGTGCTCTATGAGGTCCTCCTCCTCTTCCTCTCCTCCTCCTCCTCCTCCTCCTCCTCCGTTTCCTCCTCCTCCTCCTCCTCCTCCTCCTCCTCCTCCTCCTCCTCCTCCTCCCCCCTGAGAGGAGGCGTTGCCCCCGAGGTGCGGGTTGATTCTGTTGCTTGGCACCCCCGCCCTGGCCCAGCGCGGCGGCTGGGCGCGGGGGCGTGTGTTGGCCTGGCGCGCAGCCGTGCGCAGCCGCGCAGGAGGAGGAGGAGGAGGAGGAGGAGGGGGAGGAGGAGGAGGAGGAGGAGGAGGAGGAGGAGCAGGAGCACCAGGAGTCAGCGAAGGAAAAGGGCGAAGGACAGGCAAAAGGGCGAAGGAAGCAGATCGCGGCTCTGGGGTCAGAGAAGGAAAAAGCACCCATTCCGCCGCCACCCTTGCCCGTTTTCTCTTTTTGGGATCTCCTGGGAGGCCCTCGTCGCCACCGTTGGATCCGCCGCGAGATTCTGTTCCGAACGCATCCCTGGAGAGGTCCGGGGGGTAGCGGTATCCGTACCTGTTGGTTTCCCCAAGGAGGAAGATGAGGACGAGGAGGAGGAGGAGGAGGGGGAGGAGGAGAAGCAAGAGGAGCAAGAGTAGAGAACATGGAGGCACGGAGGAGGGCAACCGACTGGCCGCGACAGGAGCAAGAGCCGCCGCAAGGACAGCCGCAGCCCGAGCCGCAGCCGCAGCGGCGGCCGCGACGAGAGGCCCAAGAAGCCCGACGACTACGGCGTGGACAGCATCAAGATCACGGACGACGACGCGGCGTTCATCCTGGGCAAGGTCTGGCTCGCGCGCCCTGCAGCTCGAGCTCGTACTCCTGCTCCTGCCGCGTCCTCCACCTCCATCTCCTGCTCCTCCTCCTTCCTGCTCCCCCTTCCCTTCCGCCACTCTGTCGTCCTCTCCTCCTCCACTGAGCCCCTCGTGCTCCTCCGAATCACTTGCTCGCACGCCCCTTGCGACCCTCTCCTTGCTGTGCCTGCCTGCGCAAGGGCGGCAAGACGAAGGAAAAGATCGCGCGCGTGTCCGAGTGCGAGATCGAACTGTTCGAGAGGGACCTCATCCTCGAGTTCCGCGGTTCGAAGCTCGAGAGGCGCCGGGTCAACACGGACGCGGAGGGAGGGTGGATGAGGAACAGCATGACAAAGAGGAGGAGGAGCAGGAGGAGGAGGAGGAGGAGAACCGGCAGCGGGGTGTCAAGAGTCCAAAGTCAGTGATGAAAGTGGAGAAGGAGAATGCGGAGGGGGAGGAGCAGGAGGAGAAGGAGCAGGAGCAGGAGCAGGAGCAGGAGCTGTAGCAGGAGAAGGGAAGAGATGAAGGAGGAGGAAGAACAGGAGGAAGAGGATCAGGAAGAGGGAGAAGCGCGATAAGGAAGGATATGAATCAGTTGGGAGCGTCTCTTCCCCTTTGTTCCGCTCACCCCCGCCTCGTCTCCCTGTTTCGTCGTCCTCCTCCTCTTGCCCTGCTCACCCACCTCCCCCTCCCGTTTCTCTTATCGCTTTCTCTCTCGCTCTCTCTCTCTCTCTCATTCTCTCATTCTCTCATTCTCTCTCTCTCTCCGTAGTCTCGGCTCGAGAGGTCTGCTCGGAACGAGCCCAGACGCCAACCGCCCCCCATTTTTCCAGGCTCGCCAGATCAGGCACGACCCCAGGTCGTGACAGATTGGCGTCGCATCCCATTGCATGTTCCTGCGCGCGCGCCGCAATGGTTTCAGAGAGCCCTCGCCGTGCGCTTCATATACCGCCGTTGCCCAAGCCACCTGGTAAGGGCCGCTCAATGAAAACCTCGTCGCGCCGGCAAGATGCCAACTTCAGCCAGAAAGAAGCCTGTGCCTCCACACTCCAGAGCAGTGCTGACGCCGACCGAACAGCTGCTGCTTGCAGCGCACTTGCTCACAAGCACCAGTGAGACCTTTACCACATGTGCCGACAAAGCTGCTCCGACCAGCGTAAGGTTAGAGGTGAATTGATGGAACGGTGCGGCGGGCAGCTCAGGCACACCATGGCAACTCAGCTACCCAAGCTGTGCCATTCTCAGATTCTCAGCAGCACACGACGGGGGGCACCAGCAGTGACCCAGCAGGGTCCACGGCCTCGGCCGACGCCCACCAAGGCAACGGCACCGCCCCTCTCGTCAGCAGTGATGCACCAAATTGGGACGTGCCGATCGCACCTGCACTTTTCACAGGGCCGATCACGGGACCGCGCATGCCAGCAGAGTCCACCAACACCCCACCAGGGCCAGAACGTCGACCGAGGATTCTTGGAATGGCGTGGTCATCTACCTGCCCGGTGCCTCGGAAAGAAGGAATTGTCACCAGAGGGTTGTGGACGAAACATTGCAGCCGCCGCCAAACCTTACGGGTACACCCACCAGGTTGGAGCCCAGCGCGAACTCAGGCGAGCCCACTGAGACATTCGCGGCGCGGCAGCTCGCTATGGCCACCAGGACCGAAACATTGTCTGACCCCACAGGCCCAGTCCCAGTTCCCGTGCTTCCGTGTACCCAGGAGGGCAACGAGTTTCCCCAAACGCGGCCAACGCGGCACCGTCATCGGAAACGGAGTGAGGGGGCTGAACCGAACGGTCGTTCACTGTCCCTGGGTGCGTGGCTGAAGTGGAATTCTGCAATGCGGATTCTTGTTGCTGTTTGTTGTCGTCGTTCCACCCGCAACCCGCCCGCGACCCACCCGCGACCCACCCCGCGACCCACCCGCGACCCACCCCGAGACCCACCCCGCGACCAACCCGTGACCCACCCCGCGACCCACCCGCGACCCACCCGCGACCCACCCGCGACCCACCCGCGACCCACCACGCGACCCGCCCGCGACCCACCCCGAGACACCCCCGGCGACCCACCCGCGACCCACCCGCGACCAACCCGCGACCCACCCCGCGACCCACCCGCGACCCACCCCGCGACCCACCCAAAATTTTCGGCGCTTGCGGCGGGTTTCTTCTGCATTCGTTCCAGGTGGACCATCTGCGACCCAAACCGCGTTCAATGTATAAATCAGAATGTTCGGCGCCTGTGGCGGGCTTTTTGTTGAATTTCTTCCAGGTGGAGGTGGGGAGCCCGCGACCCATCCGCGTTCTAAACTACGTTCACTGAACAAGCCAAAAATTCGGCGCCTGCGGCGGGCTGTTTTTGCATTCGGTCCGGGTGGCCCACCAGCGATCCCCCCCGCGCTGAACTTGTCAGAGCACGCAAATCCGCGCCTGCGGCGGGTTTGCTCGCATTGGTTTGGGAAAGCGCCCTCGTGCCATTCCCCCGATCCAGCCCACGTTGACTGTACAACAGCACATCGGCGCTTGCGGCGGGGCTGTGTGTGATCACGTTTATTGACAATCCAGCTGCCTGTTGCACTTCGGCATCCGTGCCCAAAGCCTAGGTTCAGGGGAAGCTGCTTCAAGGCGGCCACAATTACGGGGCATCGGGACGTTAGGGGACCCTCCTGAGGGGGCCTCGGGGCGCTAAGGGTCACTCTTGAGGCGGAGGAGGAGGAGGAGGAGAAAGAGGAGGAGGAGGAGGAGGAGGAGGAGGAGGAGGAGAAGGAGGAAGAGGAGGAGGAGGAGGAGGGAGAGGAGGAGGAGGAGGAAGAGGAGGAAGAGGAGGAGGTGGAGGAGCATGATGATGATGATGATGATGATGATGATGATGATGATGATGATGATGATGATGAGATGATGATGATGATGATGATGATGATGATGATGATGATGATGATGATGAGGATGAGGATGAGGATGGATGAGGATGAGGATGAGGATGAGGATGAGGATGAGGATGAGGATGAGGATGAGGATGAGGATGAGGATGATGATGATGATGATGATGATGATGCTGCTGCTGATGATGATGATGAGGAGGAGGAGGAGGAGGAGGAAGAAAAGGAGGACGCCATCGACAGGGAAGGTGAGGGCCACGAGGTCCGCCGGCTCGACGTCCGCGTCGCGCGCGCCCGCACCCTCACGTTTATCCGCAACTGCGGGGTGCTATAAGGGACCAAAACCAGTATTTGCTGCTATCGTTGACCAGCGGCAACTCTGTCGCCCTGACCATTTCAAGTCTGATCCTTCGCTCCCACCGCCCGTCGGTGAGGGGCAACACTGCTTCAGCGTCAGTGCGCAGGCCAGCTGAGATGAAAAACTTGCCGCGGGCGGGACCCACGGTGGAGAGGCCAGGTCCACTTGCGCTCACGCGAGAAACCGCGCTGGGCCTGAGTGTGAACGTCGAGTGCCACCAAGAGCACCAGCGACTGCGGCGCCGACAGGGCCCGCAGATTCCTTGAAGTTCCGGTCGCGGCAGGGGAAACGCTTCAACAAGTTCTGCAAACACCGATGCGGACGGCAAGCCCTCGTCCGGTCGCCCCTCCCTTGGATATCGGATGGCGACGCGGAGGACGCCCAGCGAGAGCGCGCCAGCACGACCTTTCGCGAGCTCTTTGGCCGTGCCCCTGCGGACGGGACTCGCTTGTCCCTTGGCCCCAACTTTCTCTTCTTACGCAACTGCGACAGGAGCGCCGGGATCGCCCATCCAAACAAGTGGGAGCGATATGCAGCACGGTGCCTGTTTTGTTACCTACCGTGATGGGGCGATCGACGGTCTTACCGCCCCTCGTTTCGTACGTTTCTTTCGAATCTCTGGACCGCACTCCGCCGAGCATCGCGCCAGTCAGATCCTCATTGTTCTCGCCGCCATGGTCGCGGCCATCCCGCCAGAGCTTGCGCCCGCGACTTTTCACGAGCAACGCAATGAGCACCAAGTCTGAGTGGACCACGTGCAGTGCCAGGCACTTGGCCCTGCCCATCACAACGGAATCGAGCACCACCAGCACGGACATCCTGACAGTGCTCAGCACGCCAGAGAGAGTAACAACCTGACCTCGACGCCCACCAGCGGGATGAGCATTACCTCGAGTATCGCTTTGTCAAGCTGCAGGACAGAATCAGCAGTGGGCCGCTGAGCAGCATTTCGGAAAGCACCAGCTCTGCACTGACGCGCATGGGTGAGATGAGCATTGCCTGGAGTACCACGTCGCCCAGCCACGCAACGACAACCAACATGTCGATGATGAACAGAACGTCGGGCAGCGGCAGGCCGATCCGAACGCCCACGACGAACACTGCCTCAAGTACCGTGTCGCTGAGCACCATGGCTGGTACCTGCGGCGCATCGTTGATGAGACCCCGGGGAGCAGCAGCCCGACCCTGACCCCCAAGAGCGGGGCGAGCGCAGCTTCGGATGCTGCTACGTCGCTGAAAGCATGACAAAGACGAACACAAAACCTCGACCTGCCGCTGCTTGCCGGATGGCAGCAGCTTGACCCTGGCGCTCACGGGAGGCATGGCGTCCTCGTCGAATGCCGCGTTTTTGGCAGCCACGGCGGGAACTGATAACGCGACGGGAGATAGCACCCCAACGTTGAGTTGCACGTCGGCGAGCTCCAGCTCGGCTCTGACATTCGCGTATGGGACGAGTGTTGTCTCAAGTGCCATGCCACTGACCATTCCGACGGGCGCTGGCCGCGCATCGTTCGGCTGCGCGTCGGAGAGCAGCGCCTCGACCATGACGTCTAAGAGGTGGGCGAGCACTGCCCCCGGCACCACGCCGATGACCACCGCGACGGGCACTGGCATAGCGACGCAGAGCAGCACGCCGGGGAGCAGGGGCTCCACCCCGACGTTTTCGGGTGGGACGAGTGCTGCCTCGAGTGCCGCGCGACGGATACTGGCATCTCGACCTGCAACAGCTGCGCGTCGGAGAGCAGCAGCTCTGCCGCGACGACTGGCCAGCGCCGTCTCGACCGCTGCGTGGCTGACCCTCGCGACGGGTGCCAGCTGCGCATCGCTGGGCAGCGCGGAGTGGAATAGCAGCTCTACACAGACTTCCGCATGCGGGATGATTGCGCCAAATACCACGCCGCCGAACAGAACGATTGGACACAGCACCTCAACGTGGAACCGCACGTCGACAGTCCGGATATGGGCCCAGACGCCCACGGGGGCGGGCGCCGTCTTGAGCGCCGCGTCGTTGAACACCGCGTTGGGCCCCAGCGCTGCGCCCTTTAGCAGCGCGTCGGCGAGAACCAGAATGAACCTGACCTGCGCCGCGTCGCCGCGCAGCGCGGCGGGCGCCAGCGCCTCGAGATTGAGCTGCGCGTCGGAGAGTCGCGCGTCGAGCGTGGCGATCGCCCCCTCCAGTACCGCGTCGTTGACCGCGACCTCGGAGCACGACTGCGAGCGGCATCAGCCAGCTGCTCCTCGGAGAGCAGCGCCGCAATCTCGACGCCCAGGAGATGGGGCATCTACTGCCCTGAGCACGACGATGTGGCCTGCCGCAACGCGCGCTGGCATCTCGACATTGATCACCGCGCGGCAGAAACAGCAGGTCGATACAGACGCGCCACGCTCTCGCGCGCCACGTCGCCAGCTGGCGCGACGGCGACCAGTGGCGCACTATTTCGCAGCACGTCGGACAGCATTCGCTCGGCCCCGGCGCGCGCCAGCGGGGCGAGCGCTGCCTCGGGCGCGATGTCCCTGAGCAGCGCGACGGACGATGGCACCCCGACGTCAAGGAGCATTGCGGAGAGTGGCGGCTGATCCCCGACGCCCACGCGCGGGGCGAGCAACGCCTCAAGCGCCGCGTCCTCGACCCGACACCCGCGCGCGGGATGGGCGCTGTTTCGAATGCCATATCGCAGAGCACCGCGACTGGCACCAGTAGCACAACGCTACGCGGCGCGTCGCAGAGCGCTTGTTCTACCCCGACGCCCGCGAGCGCGGCGAGCCCCGCCTCGAGCATCGCGCTGCTAATCAGTACAAGCGCCACGGGATATAACATCTCAATATCGAGAAGCACGCCGCAGAGCAGCATCTCGACACTAACGTCCACGAGTTGGACGCATGCGGCCGCGGGGGCCGCGTCGCCGACCACCGCGACGGGCGCCCGCAGAGCATCGCGGAGCAGCGCGTCCAAGAGCAGCGGCTTGACCCCAGCGAAAACGAGCGGGGCGAGTGCTCCGAGAATTGCGTCGCTGAGCCGCGCCGCGGGCATTTGCGTCTCGCGTCGAGCAGCGCGCCGGTGATCGCCGCGTCAACCTCGGCGACCGCACGTGGGACGAGCGCTGTCTCCAGTGCCTTGCCTTCGACCGCCAAGGCGGCGCATCGTTGAGCTGCGCGTCGGAGAGACATGCGTCGGCCCCGACGTGCGCGGGGGGGGCCAGCGCTGCCTTCAGTGCCGCGTCGTTGACCCACGACTTGAGTGCATAATCGCCGGCGACCGCGAGGGGCGCCAGCAGCGCGCCGCCGAGTTGCGCGCCGGCGAGCGCCAGCTCGAGACGCGCGCCAGCGGGGCGAGCGCTGCCCGCTGCATCACGTCGCTGGGCTAGGCGAAGAGCGCCACCGCATCGACGTCGAGCAGCATGTCTTTGGCCACCGCGGCGGGCGACAACGGCGCAGCGCCTGGACAGCCCGACTGCGGGCGCCAGCGCGCCGACGTGCACTGTGGGGGCGGGCAGCGACGCGAGCATCGCGTCGCTGAGCAACGCGACGGACGCGCGCATCTCGACGTGGACCAGCAGCGAGTCACAGTGCACTAGGTCAACCCTGACGTCCACGAGCGGTAGGGGCATTGTCTCGAGTGCGAAGTCGCATGCCATCGCCGCGGGTGCCAGCGGCACTTGATTAAGCAGCATGTTGGTTGGCATGGTGGGTTTGGGCCCCTGTTTCCCCCGCCCCCCTGCCCGGGCCCCTTGGCCCCCTTGGCTTCTTACTCCGTATTGGCCCGCTGGGCGTAGGATGCGCGAATCCATTTACTGTCGCGGGCCGCGTCGCCGCGCCGGCCCACGAGGGCGACGCGAGCATTGGCGAGCACGTCGAAGAGCACCTGCTCGAGTCCGACGCGCACCAGTAAAACGAGCAGCGCGTCGAGCACCGCGCCGCGGAGCTACGCGACGGGCGCCGGCAAAGCAGCGCCGCGCAGCGCGTCAGGGCGCGCGTGCTCGACCTTGACGAGCGCCGCCTCGCGCGTCGCGTCGCCGATCGCGACTGGCGACAGCAGCGCGCCGTTACAAAGCCCGGCGGCGAGGACCAGCGCGGCCGCGGCGTGCGCCAGCGGGGCGGGCGCTGCCTCGAGCGCCACTCGCTGAACTGCGCGACGGGCACTCGCAGTCGGCAGTTGAGCAGCGCGTCGCTGACCGTCCCGGCGGAGGCAGGAGCGCATCGCTTGACAGCGCGACTGGGGGCGCCAGCGCCCCGACGTGCGCCGGTGGGACGGGGGCAATTGCGAGCATTGCGCCGCATCGTTGAGCATTACGCGGGCACCGCAATCTCGACGCTGATCAGCAGTCAGCAGCAGCTCTACCCTGGCGTCATCGAGCGGGGCGAGTTCTGTCTCGAGTACCATTCATCTTTCCGTCAACACGGTCACCAGCTGCAAATAATTTTGCAGCACGTGTCGGAACAGCAGGTCGCTCTTGACGCTCATGCGCGGGACGACTACTGCAGCGAGCGTCACGTCGCGGGGCATCGCGACGGGAATTAGCACCCCGAAGCAGAGCAGCACGTCGGGAAGCAGCAGGTTGACTATTTTGGCCTCGCGCGTGACGAGCACCGCCTTGGGGGCTACCCCGCTGGCCGCCACCGCAGGCGCCAGCGGCGCACCGTTGAGTCGCGTGCTGGCGAGCACCAGCTTTGCCCTGGCGTGCGCTGGCAGGGCGAGCACTGCCACGAGCACCACGTCGCTTAGCTGTGCGACGGGCACTCATATCCTCACGTTGAGCAGCGCGCTGCTGGCCGCCACGGCAGGCACCAACAGCGCATCGCTGAGCAGTCCGATTGGGAGCACCCTCGCCGTGACGCGCACCCAACTTGTTTGGAGTACCGCACCGCTGAGCTCCGCGACTGGCACGGGCATCTCGACGATGAGCACCGCGCCGGGGAGCTGCGGCTCGACCCCCAATCCACGGCTGGGACGCATATTGTTTCGAGTGCCGCGTCGCTGACCACCACGACGGGCACCAGTTGCGCATCATCGTCGAGCGCGACCTGGAGCAGCAGATCGACCCTGACGGCCATGAGTGGGACGAGAGTACCGCTTCGAGTGCTGCCTCGATCGCTAATGGGTCCATGGTCCAGTACTCCCGCGATCCGCATTGGCCGGCTGAGAGTGGGATGCGCGCATCCGTTTATTTGCATGAGCCGCACTGGCCGATTGGAGTGGATGCGAGCTGTGCCTTATTTCCACGAGACGCATTGGCCCACAGGGGTGGAATGCGGGCCCCCCCGTATTGCGAAGGCCTTACGGCCAGTGCAGCCGACCCTGAGAACGACGAAGATGAAAACGAGGGGGGCAGGGGGAGGAGGATGAATTGGAGGTGGAGGAAGGGTGGGGGAGGTGGACAAGGGAGGAGGAGGGGGGAGAAGGATGTGAAGGAAAAGCAAGAGGAGGACAAGGAGGCAGAGGAGAGCAGGAGGAGGGGGAGCAGAGGGGGAGGAGGAGGAGGAGGAGGAGGAGGAGGAGGAGGAGGAGGAGGAGGAGGAGGAGGAGGAGGCGGAGGAAGAGGAGGAGGAGGAGGGGGAGCAGGAGGAGGCGGAGGAGGAGGAGGAGGAGGAGGAGGAGGCCAGAGGCTTTCTTGGGACAGCCTGGGGCTCTCTTGAGGCCGTCATGGGCCGTCCAGGGCTCTTCTTGCGCTGTCTCGGTCTCGAGGCACTCTTGGAGGCCTCCTGGGCAATTCGGGGCTCTCCTGGGCTGTCTTGGGGCAATATTTGGGGCCTCTCGGGCCGTCTTGGAGGCGTCTTGGGCCGTCTTTGGACCCTCTTCGGCCGTTAAGGGGCCCTCTTGGGGGGCGCCTCTTGGGCTGTCTCGGGGCGATCTTTGGGGCATCTTGGGCCGTCTTGGCGCGTCGGGAAGCGGAAAAGGCAAGACCGCCAACATTTGTTTAACACGTATGGGAAATCCATGAAGTTTGCCTCTTGGGGCGTTCGTGGGAAAGCTCCTGGAGGCCTCTTGGGGCGCTTTGCAGGCCTCTTGGGTCGTCTGGAGGCCGTCAAGGCGTCTTGGACAGATCGTTCGGCGATTCGGGGTTCTCTTGGACTGTCTTTGTGGCCTCTTGGGGCACTCTTGGCCCGTCTTGGGTTTGAGACTCCCGGGGAGGGCGTCGTATCTGACCCCCCCCCGGGACCCCCCCCCCGGCGGGGAAGGGATCGAAGGGAAGGGGCTTTTTTTTTCGACTCAGTTACGACGTTGCTCAACTTCGCTTTGGTTGGCGCGCTGAGGAGGTCCCTGGAAAAGAGGGGTGCTTCGACGAGCCCAGGGAAAGGGGGAGGCAGGGAAAGGGGGCGACAGAGACGCCGACCAACGACTGACGGAGATGACGACTTGAACGGACGGAGATGACGACTTGAACGGACAAGCCCCTCACACACGCCGATAGGGCCGGCGGGCTTTCACAAGCCGTATTGGCCCGTTGGGGGTGGGATGCGAGCTTAGTGCAGCCCGTCGGCGAGCACCTGCTCGACTCGACGTGCAAAGAGCATAGACCGACTGGATCGCCCCTATTCAGGCCCGCTTGCCAGCTCGCCCTGGGCCGTCTCCCAGTGCGAGCTACCAGGCGCGTCCCGATGCTTACCAGTAGCACGCCAGTGTTACCATCCCGCACGCGCCAACGCGCGTGTCAAAGGCGGCGCGATTGCCACGGGTGCGCAGACGGGCTCTTGAGCGGCCAGATCCCAGCATGCCCGCTTTAACATTCCAGCCGGGGCCCCTTCTGCGCCGCAACAGGGGGGGGGTCATCCCACCACCCGTGTTCCGTCAGCGGCATGTCCCGCCTTGTGAGGTAGGCCTGCAGGGCGCTTGTGCCTTCGGGGCCTGGACCGCATTCAGCTGCTCCTCGGAGAGCAGCGCCGCAATCCCGACGCCCAGGAGATGGGGCATCTACTGCCCTGAGCACGACGATGTGGCCTGCCGCAACGCGCGCTGGCATCTCGACATTGATCACCGCGCGGCAGAAACAGCAGGTCGATACAGACGCGCCACGCTCTCGCGCGCCACGTCGCCAGCTGGCGCGACGGCGACCAGTGGCGCACTATTTCGCAGCACGTCGGACAGCATTCGCTCGGCCCCGGCGCGCGCCAGCGGGGCGAGCGCTGCCTCGGGCGCGATGTCCCTGGGCAGCGCGACGGACGATGGCGCCCCGACGTCGAGGAGCATTGCGGAGAGTGGCGGCTGATCCCCGACGCCCACGCGCGGGGCGAGCAACGCCTCAAGCGCCGCGTCCTCGACCCGACACCCGCGCGCGGGATGGGCGCTGTTTCGAATGCCATATCGCAGAGCACCGCGACTGGCACCAGTAGCACAACGCTACGCGGCGCGTCGCAGAGCGCTTGTTCTACCCCGACGCCGGCGAGCGCGGCGAGCCCCGCCTCGAGCATCGCGCTGCTAATCAGCACAAGCGCCACGGGATATAACATCTCAATATCGAGAAGCACGCCGCAGAGCAGCATCTCGACACTAACGTCCACGAGTTGGACGCATGCGGCCGCGGGGACCACGTCGCCGACCACCGCGACGTGCACCCGCAGAGCATCGCGGAGCAGCGCGTCCAAGAGCAGCGGCTTGACCCCAGCGAAAGCGAGCGGGGCGAGTGCTCCGAGAATTGCGTCGCTGAGCCGCGCCGCGGGCATTTGCGTCTCGCGTCGAGCAGCGCGCCGGTGATCGCCGCGTCAACCTCGGCGACCGCGCGTGGGACGAGCGCTGTCTCCAGTGCCTTGCCTTCGACTGCCAAGGCGGCGCATCGTTGAGCTGCGCGTCGGAGAGACATGCGTCGGCCCCGACGTGCGCGGGGGGGGCCAGTGCTGCCTTCAGTGCCGCGTCGTTGACCAACGACTTGAGTGCATAATCGCCGGCGACCGCGAGGGGCGCCAGCAGCGCGCCGCCGAGTTGCGCGCCGGCGAGCGCCAGCTCGAGACGTGCGCCAGCGGGGCGAGCGCTGCCCGCAGCATCGCGTCGCTGGGCCAGGCGAAGAGCGCCACCGCACCCACGTCGAGCAGCATGTCTTTGGCCACCGCGGCGGGCGACAACGGCGCAGCGCCTGGACAGCCCGACTAGGGGCGCCAGCGCGCCGACGTGCACTGTGGGGGCGGGCAGCGACGCGAGCATCGCGTCGCTGAGCAACGCGACGGACGCGCGCATCTCGACGTGGACCAGCAGCGAGTCACAGTGCAGCAGGTCAACCCTGACGTCCACGAGCGGTAGGAGCATTGTCTCGAGTGCGAATTCGCATGCCATCGCCGCGGGTGCCAGCGGCACTTGATTAAGCAGCATCATTGGTTGGCATGGTGGGTTTGGGCCCCTGTTTCCCCCGCCCCCCTGCCCGGGCCCCTTGGCCCCCTTGGCTTCGTGCTCCGCATTGGCCCGCTGGGCGTGGGATGCGCGAATCCATTTACTGTCGCGGGCCGCGTCGCCGCGCCGGCCCACGAGGGCGACGCGAGCATTGGCGAGCACGTCGAAGAGCACCTGCTCGAGTCCGACGCGCACCAGTAAAACGAGCAGCGCGTCGAGCACCGCGCCGCGGAGCTACGCGACGGGCGCCGGCAAAGCAGCGCCGCGCAGCGCGTCAGGGCGCGCGTGCTCGACCTTGACGAGCGCCGCCTCGCGCGTCGCGTCGCCGATCGCGACTGGCGACAGCAGCGCGCCGTTAGAAAGCCCGGCGGCGAGGGCCAGCTTGACCGCGGCGCGCGCCAGCGGGGCGGGCGCTGCCTCGAGCGCCACTCGCTGAACTGCGCGACGGGCACTCGCAGTCGGCAGTTGAGCAGCGCGTCGCTGACCGTCCCGGCGGAGGCAGGAGCGCATCGCTAGACAGCGCGACTGGGGGCGCCAGCGCCCCGACGTGCGCCGGTGGGGCGGGGGCAATTGCGAGCATTGCGCCGCATCGTTGAGCATTACGCGGGCACCGCAATCTCGACGCTGATCAGCAGTCAGCAGCAGCTCTACCCTGGCGTTATCGAGCGGGGCGAGTTCTGTCTCGAGTACCATGCATCTTTCCGTCAACACGTCACCAGCTGCAAATAATTTTGCAGCACGTGTCGGAACAGCAGGTCGCTCTTGACGCTCATGCGCGGGACGACTACTGCAGCGAGCGTCACGTCGCGGGGCATCGCGACGGGAATTAGCACCCCGAAGCAGAGCAGCACGTCGGGAAGCAGTAGGTTGACTATTTTGGCCTCGCGCGTGACGAGCACCGCCTTGGGGGCTACCCCGCTGGCCGCCACCGCAGGCGCCAGCGGCGCACCGTTGAGTCGCGTGCTGGCGAGCACCAGCTTTGCCCTGGCGTGCGCTGGCAGGGCGAGCACTGCCACGAGCACCACGCCGCTTAGCTGTGCGACGGGCACTCATATCCTCACGTTGAGCAGCGCGCTGCTGGCCGCCACGGCAGGCACCAACAGTGCATCGCTGAGCAGTCCGATTGGGAGCACCCTCGCCGTGACGCGCACCCAACTTGTTTGAGCACCGCACCGCTGAGCTCCGCGACTGGCACGGGTACCTCGACGTTGAGCACCGCGCCGGGGAGCTGCGGCTCGACCCCCAATCCACGGCTGGGACGCATATTGTTTCGAGTGCCGCGTCGCTGACCACCACGACGGGCACCAGTTGCGCACCATCGTCGAGCGCGACCTGGAGCAGCAGATCGACCCTGACGGCCATGAGTGGGACGAGAGTACCGCTTCGAGTGCTGCCTCGATCGCTAATGGGTCCATGGTCCAGTACTCCCGCGATCCGCATTGGCCGGCTGAGGGTGGGATGCGTGCATCCGTTTACATGCATGAGCCGCACTGGCCGATTGGAGTGGATGCGAGTTGTGCCTTATTTCCACGAGCCGCATTGGCCCACAGGGGTGGAATGCGGGCCCCCCCCGTATTGCGAAGGCCTTACGGCCAGTGCAGCCGACCCTGAGAACGACGAAGATGAAAACGAGGGGGGCAGGGGGAGGAGGATGAATTGGATGTGGAGGAAGGGTGGGGGAGGTGGATAAGGGAGGAGGAGGGGGGAGAAGGATGTGAAGGAAAACCAAGAGGAGGACAAGGAGGCAGAGGAGAGCAGGAGGAGGGGGAGCATAGGGGGGGGGAGGAGGAGGAGGAGGAGGAGGAGGAGGAGGAGGAGGAGGAGGAGGAGGAGGAGGCGGAGGAAGAGGAGGAGGAGGAGGGGGAGCAGGAGGAGGCGGAGGAGGAGGAGGAGGAGGAGGAGGAGGCCAGAGGCTTTCTTGGGACAGCCTGGGGCTCTCTTGAGGCCGTCATGGGCCGTCCAGGGCTCTTCTTGCGCCGTCTCGAGGCACTCTTGGAGGCCTCCTGGGCAATTCGGGGCTCTCCTGGGCTGTCTTGGGGCAATATTGGGGGCCTCTCGGGCCGTCTTGGAGGCGTCTTGGGCCGTCTTTGGACCCTCTTCGGCCGTTAAGGGGCCCTCTTGGGGGGCGCCTCTTGGGCTGTCTCGGGGCGATCTTTGGGGCATCTTGGGCCGTCTTGGCGCGTCGGGAAGCGGAAAAGGCAAGACCGCCAACATTTGTTTAACACGTATGGGAAATCCATGAAGTTTGCCTCTTGGGGCGTTCGTGGGAAAGCTCCTGGAGGCCTCTTGGGGCGCTTTGCAGGCCTCTTGGGTCGTCTGGAGGCCGTCAAGGCGTCTTGGACAGATCGTTCGGCGATTCGGGGTTCTCTTGGACTGTCTTTGTGGCCTCTTGGGGCACTCTTGGCCCGTCTTGGGTTTGAGACTCCCGGGGAGGGCGTCGTATCTGACCCCCCCCCGGGACCCCCCCCCCGGCGGGGAAGGGATCGAAGGGAAGGGGCTTTTTTTTTCGACTCAGTTACGACGTTGCTCAACTTCGCTTTGGTTGGCGCGCTGAGGAGGTCCCTGGAAAAGAGGGGTGCTTCGACGAGCCCAGGGAAAGGGGGAGGCAGGGAAAGGGGACGACAGAGACGCCGACCAACGACTGACGGAGATGACGACTTGAACGGACGGAGATGACGACTTGAACGGACAAGCCCCTCACACACGCCGATAGGGCCGGCGGATTTTCACAAGCCGTATTGGCCCGTTGGGGGTGGGATGCGAGCTTAGTGCAGCCCGTCGGCGAGCACCTGCTCGACTCGACGTGCAAAGAGCATAGACTGGTTGGATCGCCCCTATTCAGGCCCGTTTGCCAGCTCGCCCTGGGTCGTCCCCCAATGCGAGCTACCAGGCGCGTCCCGATGCTTACCAGTAGCACGCCAGTGTTACCATCCCGCACGCGCCAACGCGCGTGTCAAAGGCGGCGCGATTGCCACGGGTGCGCAGACGGGCTCTTGAGCGGCCAGATCCCAGCATGCCCGCTTTAACATTCCAGCCGGGGCCCCTTCTGCGCCGCAACGGGGGGGGGGTCATCCCACCACCCGTGTTTCGTCAGCGGCATGTCCCGCCTTGTGAGGTAGGCCTGCAGGGCGCTTGTGCCTTCGGGGCCTGGACGAACCCTCGTCCGAATTGGCGCGTATCTCTTTCTCTCTCTCCCTCTCTTACTCCCCTTTATGCCCCACCTGCCCCTTGCCCTCCTTACTCCTCCTTCACCCACCTGCCCCTCCTACTTCTCATTATCTTCTCTTTCTCCTCCCTCCTCCTCGTCCTCCTCCTCCTTTTCCTCCTCCTCCTTCTCCTCCTCCTCCTCCTCGTCCTCGTCGTCCTCAATTTCCCCTCCTCCTCCTCCTCCTCCTCCTCCTCCTCCTCCTCCTCGTCTTGTTGCGGGGACGATCTGCATGAACCCGTTCGTGAGGAACCTCAACCAGATCTCTTCCCGCTTTGCTTCGACGCAGCTGCGAACAACAAATGAGGAGCCTAGTTGAGGCCGCCCGTAACTGTTGCCCCGCCGTCGCGGCTAGCCCCGTGCCTCCCTTTCCCCCGTTTGGGCGCCCTTCTTTCTGTTCGGATGCCATCACGTTCACCTCGTTTCTTCCGTTGTCACCTATCCCCTCTTTTCTGGTGTTTCCTAACGAAGATGATTTGCAATCTAGCGCCGTGCTCACAGCAGCGCTCGCCTCACATCCTCCAGGATGGCCCTAGTGTTTCTTCGGATACACGCGGTGCTCTCAGGTGCTGGGGCTCCTCCTTCTTCTTCTCTTCCTCTTCCTCCTCCTCCACCACCTCATCCTTCTCCTCCTCCTCCTCCTCCTCCTCCTCCCTCCTCGCTCTCCCCTACGTATGTGTCGGCGGCGGCGAAGTCGCGGCTTCCGAGCGCAACAGGCGCCGTGCCAAGAAGTACGCGGAAGGGGTCATGGCCCAGCGCACCGGGCCCGTCCAGATCACGGAGGACGCCGCCTCAGACGTGTTCGCCGTCGTCCTGTCGAGGAAGAGGCGGAGGGCGAGGAGGGTGGGACGGATGAGGAAGGAGAGGGAGCAGTGCGGGCATCAGGAGGAGGAGGGAGGGCATGCCCGTCGTCGTTGTCCGAGATGTTCCCCTCCCCTGTTTGCTCATCCCTCTCCTCGTCTTCCGCCTTTCGGTACCCCTCACCCTCGAAATGCCCATCAGTCTGCACTCTTCCTTCTGCTCTCCCCTTCTCCTCCTCCTCTTTCCCCCTCCCCCTCTCTCCCTCCCCGCCTTCTTCTGCTCTCCCCCCTCGTTCTCGTATCTCATCCCCCCCTTCCCTTGCTGCACATGTGTTTATACTCTACATGGGTCGTCCTCCTCCTGGTCCTCTGCGTGAGCTCCTCGCATTTTTATCCTCTTTCTCCCCCGCACAGAGGACTACGACGACGGCGACCTCACCATGCTGATGGTGCCGCAGGAGGCCGTTGGTTTCGTCACGGGTCGCGCCGGGAACTTCCTGCGTTCCATCGAGGAGGAATGGTGCTTCGGGCGCCCAATGTATCAGGCGTGTTCAGTGAGGTTCGCTTCTCCCACCTCCCCACCCCCCACCCCCCAGCAGACAGGGGAACGTAACGGCGAAGGACGAGGTGAGGAGAAGGTGCAGAAGATGACGGACGTGGTGCAGGAGAGGGGAGATCATGGAGTAGCAAAGGAGGGACTGAGAGCACCAGCAGGAGGATGGATGGGGCGACGGAGAGTGAGTGAACTGGAGGGAGGAAGAGGAGGCGGGGGGGACGGTGCGGAAAACGAGGGGGAGCGGAGAACGAGGGCGGCATGGTAGCAAGCGTTCTCGGAGCAGGGGGAAGGAGAGGGTTGAAGTCGAGGAGGATAGAGAATCACCTTCTCGTCATTATCTCTGTCTCTTTCTCTCGTCCTTGGCCTCCTTTTGATCCTTCTTCTCCTGCTCATCCTCCTCGTCCTTCCCTTCCTGTTCTCTTTCCTCTCGGCCTCCTAGTTCGTCCTTCCCGTCTCCTATTCCTATTCCCCCCTTTCCATCGCTTTCTTCATCATCCGTATCCGTCATCGCATCATCAAAATCATCCCTACCTTTTCTCATCTCTCCTCCTCTTTCCTCGTTCCCCACGTTTTCCTCATGCTTCCCCCCCTCATCCTCCACTGGTGTTTCCCTCTTCTTTCTCCGCCTCGGCGCACATGCTGCGCCATTCCAGTCGACGCGCACTGTTGTGCTGGGACTGCGCACGGGTGTTCGGTTTGGCCGTTGTCTCACTCACTGCATTTTCGTGCAGCATTGCTCTGCGACAGTGACCACTAGCACGAGGGCCTGGGTAGACGACAGATATTTCGGGCTCAAATGTCCTCCTGCCGCTTACTGCCCCTGACACCACGGTCAGGGGCAGTAAGCGGCAGGAGGGAATCAAGTTAGCTCCCAACAGCGTGATCCTCTGCAATACGACGAGCGACGCCAGGCGCCTCTTCTGAAGTGCTGCGGAAGACGGCACGGAGGTTTTGGCATTGCTGCACATGGGTTGCCTCGGAGTCGATCTCGGAGGTGGGCGACGCGTGGCACGTCCGTCGAGACAGAAGCGGATCAAGAAAGCGGCTGACAGCAACCAGGAGCTTCGACGACATGTTTTCGCGCCCCAGTGCTACACAGCCACACCGAAGGTAGAGTTCCTGGGTCCACAGGCAAGCAGGCAAGGGCAACGTATGCTCACCAAGTTCACGGTGTATACGGCATTCACTTGTTGCAGCTAAACAGGCAGATCGGGCCAGTTTCAGGTGTTTGCGGAAGGTGCCTCAAGAAAATGTTCGACTTGCGTGCGCAAGGGCGAGGGCCTGGAGTCACGCTGCCACAGCTATGTCTACATCAGTGGTTGAGAACTTGGATCGACTCCCTCGACATGCCCAAAGATATTCGACGTGTATGGAGCAGCACAGTTCAGCATATCAAGGACCTTGGTTTCAATGAGAGCGCTCGACATGTACACGGACCCATATCGGCGGTGATAGCCTACATCGTGAATGCAGGTTGGGGCCCCAAGTCGCCGTCGTATTGGTGTCGATCTAGAAAGCTTGAGTTTGAAGCAGTGTATTGGGCATTTCTAGATAGCAGCATTGATTCACAATTCACGGATACAGCCGATGATCTTGACTATTCTGAGCAGGCGTGCAATCAACAACAGCTGGCAGCTGCAGCCAACGAATCTCATTGGAGCGGCTTGCAGTGTTCCCCAAACAGTGCTTGCACTTATGTAGGGGTTCTTGCTTGGTTATGACTTCTCGGGACCAGGAGCGTCTTTTGCGGGCGGTGCCGCCCGTTGGCATCTGGCGCCTCATGCCGGCATCATTCGCACGCCTTTGCGCGAGGGCTGGATGGGCACAATCCGTTTCAAAAAATGCCATCAAGAACCTTGGTATGCGTTTGCGCGCGCAAGTTTTTTGTTGAAGATCCGTCGCAACACGGATATTCAACAAAAAACTTGCGCGCGTGCTCTTGCGAATTCTTAAGACAACCATGTAATTCTACCGGACGGGCTTCCCGCGCGCGCATGTCAAAATCGTTCGAACGCCTTTGCGCGCGTGCCGTCGCGAGAATCCTTCAGCAAAACATGGGACGAAACGCGCGCGCGTTTCTCGTCGCGCGCGCATGCCGAAATCCGTCAAAAACTGGCCGCTTCGTATCAATTTCAAAACCGAACGTCAAAAAAATCTCATGGTTTTGCAACATCAGCATTCGCAACTAACATGCGCTCGCGCCCTTGCGAGCTCTGAAGAGAACCATCGGTTTCTCAACATGCTCGCGAAACTCTGCCAAATCTGCCTCTGGCGCCGCAAGCCGACATCATTCGCACGACCTTGCGCGCGCGCTGGGGGGCACGATCCGCGTCAAAGAATGCCGCGCGGGCCACTCTGGCGAGCCGGCCTCGCGCACATGTCGATGTCTATGCAAAAGTTTCACCACCGACGCGAAGACGCCGTCATCGTCGTCGGCGCGATAAGCATCGGCGCCCGCATTTTCCTCGCCTTCGTCGGTGCGAGCATCTTCAACAGCATCGCTACTATCATCATCGTGCGTACCGTTGTCGGCGTTGCCATGATACCGCGCCCGCCCAAATCGCCGACTCGCAGCGCAGTGCCCGCTAGGATGCGCCCAGCGGTCCTCTCCAACCCGGACCCGTCTGTGGTTCCAAATTAGCTGGCCGCTGCGCGCGCGTGTTTTGGTCGGCGCGGCCGCAGAGATGTACCAGCCAACGCCAAGCATTTATTGCAATCGCCACCGCATGGGTTTGCAGACCAAGTTGCAGGTGGGTGGGTTGGATGTTGGCCAAAACATGGGATGTGTCACTTCGCTTGAGAAAACCAACAGCATGACATATATTGCACTGCGTAAGCTGCAAGAACCAAGTGTATGGGGTCCACGCTGGTTAACCTATTCTTTCAATACCGGCCACATAGGCACCAGTTGATACAATTAATGTTGACGGTCGCTCCTGGTGGTTGCGGGACCAATGCTAGGAAACATGCAGTTGGTTGGTTCCCGTAGCCATTTTGCCAGCGATGTGAGAAAGCAGCAGGGGACATGCGACATTGCGGGTGGCTGTGTGAGGCCAACGGCGATGCGAGGGCCGATCAGGTCACAAGCACGTGTACCCATGCCTTCGGCACGAGGCGAATCGGACAGTTGTATGTGGTACCGAGGACGTATACCACGGCACAGGACCCAGGCACCATCACCATGCAGAGACGAAACGTGGACTGGCGCTGGCACTGGGTGTGAGGAACTGGTGCCTGGATGTCTTCGAGAGGCACGATGCAGAAGCCGTCAGTCACCTTCGGCGATGCTCCGGGAGGACACGACAGCCGATTCCCAGCGTTACAGGGAGAGTTGGCGTCGGCCTCTGTGCCACGATCGGCCCACAGTCACAGGAGACTGGCCCAGGGTGGCCGGCCCAGCGGCAGGGCGACCCCAGACAGTTCCACATGGCGAAGTGCGAGCTCTGGAGATTGCCATACGAGGGTCGGATTGGCCCATGGCTTTCGTCACAGATGAGATCAATAAGATCATATGTTTAACGGATGCTCTGGATGATTGTCACAAATGCGTCGTTGCCGTGGTAGAACCCACTTGTACAGTACGTGGGCTGAGCCGTACAGCTTGTGAGATTTGGTGTGTGAGAAGTGCCTCCACATCTCTCAGCGGATGAAGCCGTGAGGGGGAACATCGCGCCTTGGCTTCCCCACGGTTCATAGTTCACGCTCTGGCCGGGGGAGCTGCCGAGCTCTTTGAAGGTGTGAGAGCCCGTATCGCCGAGGGGGAAGAGAGGGCTGTCTGAGGAGAAGACGTCTTGAGGGCCACGCTGGAGGCCGCTGCGGCTGGGCGCGAGGATGCGAAGGTAGCCTCGCCCGAGTCCGCTGCGGCGGCTTCTTCGGTCCCCGCGCATCCCCCTCCCCACCCTTTGCGGCAGCTGGGTTTAATTTCTCTCACCAGCTGGGTGACTGTTGTTTTGAATGCACCAATTGTCATGACAGTGGCACCCGGCTCACCCTGCACGGATGGCTTGATTCATTCTGTCTCCCGTTAGATCACATCGATGCCATTATCAAATCGGAGACCTAAGGGTGCACGTTGCTTTTAGCTGGGGGTTGGGCTCACGAATCTTGCGCTTTGAGTTGTAGTCACGCGCTCGAGGTCTAGATATGTGGGGCGCGCGGCCATTTCTGCACGATCTACCTAAAAGCGGGCCTCAGGAATGAGCGTCTTGGTTCCCAGCCCCTCGATGCCACCAGGAGGTCGTATTTGGACAGGTTCAGTCTGGGGGAAGGCTCTGAGTGCTGCCGAATAGTCAGCACGTCAGCAAGTCCAATGATAGTTCCTTCACTTCTATCGACATCGCCACGTAGTCATTCCCATTCCTATACCTCCTCCTCCATCCCTTCTCCTCTTCACCTTCCTTCTGCTCCAACCTGCCAAAGAGGCGAAGCCCCGCCCCCGTCATTTCGCAGGTGCACGCTGATGTTTTTCTGCGAGGTCGGCGGCAAGGGCGGCGGCCGCAGCAAGGATCGACCGCCGCCGACGCTGACCGCCGCCGTCGCTCGCGTCGCCTCGTCGTCGTCGTCGTCGGCGGCGGCGGCGTTGGCGTTGGCGTGGTTTCCGCCGCCGCCTTCGTCCTCGTCGGCTTTGGAAGAGTCTTCGGAGTCGTGTCGGTCTCGTCGCCGCCGTCGCTGTCGGCATCGTGGGCGTCGTCGTCGTGCTGTCGTTAACGTCGACGTGGCCTGCCGCGTTGATGGCGTCGTCGTCGTGTTTGTCATCTTCATCCTTCATGTTCTGTCTCGCCCTTCCCCGCTCCCTCATGGAAGCTCCCATCGGCCCTTCCCTCCTTAGCGGGGGACAGTTCGGAGGAGACCGTAGGTGGAGGAAGAAGTCGAAGTGGTGGTGGTGGAGAAGGAGAAGGAGGACTGGGAGGATGACAATCGGTATGAGGGACAGGTTGGAGGAGGAGGAAGAGGAGGAGGAGGAGGCGGAGGAGGCGGAATGAGAAGCTGGATGGAGAGAAGGAGCAGGAGAATTGGGGAAATGAGGAGGGGAAAAAGAGGATGACGATCCCCTCTCATCCCCCTCATCTCTCTCTCTCCTCCTCCTCCTCCTCCTCCTCCTCCTCCTCCTCCTCCCCCGCCCACCCTTCTTCCCCTCCTCCCCCTCCTCATCCTTCTCGTCCTCCTCCTCCTCCTGAATGCCTGAATGCCTGAAGGCAAACATGTCGTACTGACCTTGTCCTTCTTCCCCAAGGCTGGTCGGCCAGGGGGGGTGATCAAACTAGTAAGGTAAACCAGCAGGTAGGCATAAGCCACCGATTCTTCCACAGGAGAGAAGCGTGAGGCGGTGCACACGCATGTATTGTGCCGGCTTAGTGGTGGCATCGCGTGGCCAACCAAGTTGGTTGGGACGCCCTAGCTATCGCCAGGCTAGCTGCATCGGTTGCCACTGGAGCTCGCGGAGAGGAGAGATAGGTGGGCGGTCGTATCTGTGGCTGCACTCGCCAATGCCACGGTTAGCTGCACTTGTAGTAGCGCGGGGCTGCACTGCTGGTCGACAGGCTGGGAAGGTAGAGCGGCGACCTGCTTCTGCGCACAAGATGGGGAAGAGGTGGCGGGCGGCGTGGGGCGGTGCGGCAGCGTGTCCAATCTCGCCCAGGTGGAAGGCGCAAATGCCTATCCCTTATGCCTACTTGCGGTGCTTCTGACAGCGGCCGCCTTGGCCAACGCAAGGACAGCCAGCGTCGATGCGTCCTTCCGTGCCCCGCTCTGATATTCACCCCTCCCTGAATTGCAAGCGGCGTGAGTGGAGGCTGACGGGTGAGGTGAGGAGTTGAGGGACATGGTAGCTACGGCAGGTTGAGCAGACTAACGCCTGCTGGGCGAGCTGGTGATGCAAAGAGTGGAGGTAGACTGAGACGAAAGAGAACAAGGGTGAAAAGAAGTGGGGCATGTTGGCGGGTCTGCTGGATACAGGTCGGCGGTGGCGCGGCCGCGGCCACCCAGCCTTCGCCAGGGCAGCCGGCAGTGAGTTTCTCCTTCGCCCCACCAGAATCCTGCTTCCGCCCACCCGCTCAGCCGCCACACGAGTGGGAAGGGGTAGGTTGGGTGAGGTGAGCCAGAGGAGAGTGAAGGTTGGGTAAGGCCCTCTCAGGACCAGTGCAGAGGAGGCTCTTCGTGTCGCTACCTCCGAGGCCCCAGCTCGCAGCTGGTGGTTAGGGCCCCCACCAAGGAGGCGCATGAGACAGCTCTATTCACTGGTCGGGTGTGGCTTGCGCACTCGCGATGCGTCGGTGGAGTAGCATACCTGGGTGGGACAGCCACGGTGGGTTTGGAGCCCCGTCTGACCACGGACCCACTGCACAGCATAGCATGTCTGAGGGGTATGCGCCGTAAGTTCCGTGTTGCTGCGTTAGTCGAGAGGGCGTTCGGTGTGAGCCAACCGTTGTTGTGGCTGGGTGTCCAGGGAGTGCGGCTGTGTTGCAGAAGGGCAGTGCCGAGAAAGGGATGTGGAAAGGGGCAGCTGGCCTCACGGGCCCCAGCTTCCAGAGGCATGCCACAGTGGGTCTGGAGCAGTATCGATAAACATATATGCGCATATGTATATATATATATACATATATATATAGACTCGGCGGCCTCTTGGACCGTCTTGAGGGATTCCTTTTAGTGGAGTAAGAAGAGTCAAGCATGCGGGAGGTAGGTGACGCACCGATGGGTCGCCGTTCGACCGGTGCCATTTTGAGACGTAAGCCTCGGTGTTTGTGGGCGACCAGGGGAGAGGCTCCTGATTCACCAGGTTGGTCGGCTGTGCGGGCTGGTAGACCTAAGCGAAAGGCTACCACAGTGTCCCAGGGGGCGTCGATTCGGCTTGACTGACTGTGTCGCTGCTTGCCAGCTGCTGCGATGGCGTCGTGTTTGTACCACCTTGGGTGGTCTTTGAGGCGTCGACAGCTTGCTCAGCAGCGTGGTTCACGTTGTCGTACCCGAGGTATGTCGCGTCCTCGTTGTCGTCGTGGATGGCCTTCATGTCGGCTATCAGCGGTAGGTACTTTCTGTCGCAGGTGTCGCTGCCCGCTGTTTGGATGCTGTCGTTCGCAATCATTGCACCCCATTATCCTGGATGCGGCCCGTCCGTCTGGCTGCTATCAGCGGTGGGTACCTCCTCCTCCTCCTCCTTCTCCTCCTCCTCCTCCTCTTTCTCCTCCTCCTCCTTCTCCTCCTCCTCCTCCTCCTCCTCATGCATCGCCTCATCCTCCTCCTTTTCCGCCTTCTCCTTCTCCTCCTCCGCCTCCTTCTACATGTCCTTCCCCCCGCCGCAAGGAGTACGAGAAGCTCGCCATCTTCGGGGGCGTCCGCGCCAGGCGCGGGGCGGAGCTGAAGGCCATCGTCGTCGCCGCTGTCCTCGTAGTCGATGTCGTCGTCGTGATCGCCGCCGTCGTCGTCAACGTCAACGTCGTCGTCGTCGTCGTCATCTTCGTCTTCGTCGCCGTCGTCGTCGGCACTGTACTCGTCGTAGTTGTCGCCTTCGTCGCCTTAGTCGTCGCCGCCGCCGCCGCCGTCGCCGCGACGCCGTCGCCGTCGTCGTCGTTGTCGTCAACGTCGATGTCGTTGCAGATATCGTTGTCGTCGGATGAGGAGTGTGGAGAGAGTGAAACGTTGGAGGAGGAGGAGGAGGAGGTGGAGGAGGAGGTGGAGGAGGACGAGGAAGTGGCGCGGGAGGTGGAAGGGGATAGGGACGGAGGGGGGGGTGGGCGGTGTGGGAAAACGAGGACGAGAAACGAATTGAAGATCCTCAGCGCAGTTGGGGCAAAGAGAGGGAGGTTGAGGAGAGGGAAAGGTGGCTGAGAAGGAGTAGGGGAGATGAGGAGGAGGATGAAGGAAGATGTGAAGAGGAGGAGGAGAAGGAGGAGGAGGGGCAGGAGGAGGATGAGTAGCCACGAGCCAGGATCTTGAGGAAGAGGTTGAGGAGGAGGGAGGGCGAGGAGGAGCTAAAGGTCCTCAGCGCAGTGGAGACGAAGGTGCCAGGCTACTTCGCGAAGATCAGGGACGAGGTGGTCGGTCGGGAACCCGTCCTCTCTTCCTCATTGTCCGTCTTTATCATTTCATTTCCCCCTCCTTATTCTCACTTCTTACCACTCCTCTTCCTGCTCCTTATCCTGTATACCCTTTTCTCCTGGCAGTTTGCTCGTATGCACCCACCCCTTTTGCGCATGGCTCCAACACAGGTTTTACAAGGTTGTACCTTTCGTTTATTCAAAATGGTGCATCTGCCGAAGTGCTGGCTACAATTCAAGATCGGTGCACTGCTTCGTCGCTCGGATTGGCGCTCAGGGCGGGCCCCGTTTCTGGATCCGATGTCTTCCTCGTGTTGCCGTTCATTGCCTTCTGTCTTCTGCCTCCCCCTGCTCCTTCTCCTCCCTCTCATCCGCCGTCTCCTCCTCCCACTCCAGTGCGCCAGTGGCCCCGCTTGCAAACTGCAGAAAAACCTCGGGTCGATTCTTGAGACTGCCATTTGGGGATCAAGATGTTACAGCAAACCCCAACCCGCGGCTAGGACAGGCTAGAGATGTTAGGCTTGTCCGTCCTCCCTCCTTGTCCTCGAGGTAATCGACCGCGACAGGAACAAGGACAAGTCCGGCACCTGGGGCACCGACACGATGACCTTCCAGGACGACGAGCTGTCATACGCCCTCGGCAAGCAAGGTGCACACATTTGGGCGTCTTCTCTTCCCCTCTTCCTCCTCCTCCCCCTCTACACCTCTCCTCCTGCCCCTTCCTCCCCCCCCCCCTTCCTTCTCCTTCCCTCCTGCTTCCTTCCCCTCATCCCGCTCCCCGCCATCCCCCTCGCGCCACGTCGCGGTCTTTTCTTGAAGGCGGCACGCGCAAGAAGCTTGAGCGCTCCTCCGGCGCCATCGTGCAGTACGTCGGGCATACGGCGCTCTTCTCGGGCACAAAGCCCGAGCGCCGGCGCGCCAAGGAGTACATGAAGTGGCTGTTCGAGCAGCTCGAGGGGCCGGTTTACGTGGAGGGCTGGGAGAAGCGTGACCCGGGCGGCTGCGGAGTGGCCCCGGCCAGCGGCGGATCTGGGGCCGGCCCTCCTGACGCCTCCTACCAGCCCTCGGAGAAGAGGTTGAAAGGTTGAAGGCAGTCAAGCAGTGGCGGAGCGTCCCGGCTCGCCTATATAGCCCCACCAAGCAATGTTCTAAGAACCTGTTGTATGCACGAAATGTTTTTAGAGCATTTCTGGTTGAGACTGTCTTGGTTTAGCACATCGGGTTAATATTCTAAGAGCATTGGTTTTGTTCTTAGAACGTTTCTGGCTATAGGAATGCCGGGACTGTCGGTCCCTGCTCAAGGCAGGGGTCGGCCCTAGTGCAGTTTCTTTGGCCCCCTTTTGGAACCCTCCAGGTGACGACGTCACCGTGGTGGACGTTCCTTCGGACTGCATCGGCTACATCACGGGCAATCGCCGCGCGGCCATGGGGGCCATGGAGGAGGATTGGTGGGTCCCCTTTCCGCTCCCTGCATCCCCCTCTCCGAATTACCCTAGTAAACCGTCGCGCGGCGGATGCTGCGTGCTGAGGAGTGGGGCGTCCTGATGTTCTTCATGAACAAGCCTGGGGAGGGCAAGGGCAAGAGCAGGCGCCTTGTGTGTCGTTGTCGACCGCCGTCGTCATCTTCTCGTGGTCGGTACTCTGACGTCTTACGTGGTCGTAAGAGATTTTCGAAGTCGCCTCCAGCGAGAACACGCCACCCCGCCGTGCCCCCGAAGCGCGACTGGCACTAGAGAACAACCTCCTTGTTCTTCTGGGGGCGGTCTGGCGGCAGAGTATGAGAGGCTGTGGAGGGGCAAGCCATGGAAGGCAACACAGACGAAACAGTCCTGGGCGTTTCCTACGCAATCCTACCCTGTCCAGTTCGTTCCGTGGGTGCGCTTCCTGGACGCATTCGCTGGTAGGGGTACATCTCACAGGTCTGTAGTGTGTGTGTGTGTGTGGTTATTCTGCCCTTCAAGTGTTGACGGCCTGTGGGGAGCATAAGAGCAGGGGTGACTAAGAACCCAGCACGCCCCACCCACTTAAAGCCGGACTACACGGGGCGACAGGGTTGGGACTCAAGAGACGGGGGTCAATGCAAACGGGGGTCAGGCAGAGCGCCAGGTCTTGCAGGATCCTGCAAAGCCAGGGTTGCATTGACCTGGGCCTGGGTGCAGGGCCCTGCAGGATCCTGCAGGATCTTGCAAGATCATGCAAGGCCTGACTGCCCCGGGCTTGGGCTGACACGGGTCAATCAATCCCCGACAGGTGTTGGTTGTCGACACTTGCCCAGCCCGTCCATTTTGGGGGCCACGGTTCACTTCTCATGGTTTTGCTTCTCGCAGGTCGGCTCGAGGGTTGCATTTGGTTTGCCTGGAGACTCTTTGAATCTCATGGCAGTTTAAAAGTGTGCAGTGTGAAGGTGGGGTTCATTTGCCAGACGGGGCTAGGATGAGGATCAATCTGGTCCAGAGCGTTCCGGCACGCTCTCAGAGCTTTCTGGAACGCTCTGAGAAGGTCACGGCGCCCGACACATCCTCCAGGGCCGCCGGATCTCAGAGATTTTCGATCTATCCTCTCCCGAATTGATCCTCGTCCTGGCTTCGTCTTAGTTCGCTTGTTTGGGAATGAATCGAGCCGCCAAGCCATACACAGCAATCTCCAGCGCGGGTGTTCGAGACGGCACGCCGCGGTCACCTCACCACCCCAAGTTGGGGATCTGCCCCTCGAAACCCGAAGAACCGCGGGGGGACGAGGGTCTCCGTAAGACTCAGCCAGGACGAGGATAACATCGGATAAGGATAAATCGAGAATCTTTGAAATCCGGCGACTCTGGAGGATGTCTTGGGCGCCGCGGCCTTCTCAGTGCGTTCCGGGACGCGCTGAGAGCGAATTTCTCCTCGTCCTAGCCCCGTCCCGTTCCTGGAAGGCCCAGGCAGGCGAACACGAGACGGGTGCCTCCGGCTCGTCTGACTCCTCCTTCTCTCTCAAGCCTCAGGGCCCTCGAGGGCCCTTTTTGGGGGGCCAGGGGGGGTGCGCCAGGGAATCCCGGAGGAGCGGGAAGAAGGGGAGGACGGGACGAGAGGGGGAGCGGGAGGAGGGGAGGACGGCACGAGAGGGGAGGAGGAGGAGGAGGAGGAGGAGGAGGAGGGAGGAGGAGGATGAGGAGGAGGAGGAGGAGGAGGAGGAGGAGGAGGAGGGAGAAGGACCCGCGGGGAGCCTCCCGCCTCGCCCGCGCGGAGCAGCGCTGTTCAGACCTGCCCGAAGCAGCCCGACGGCCTCGGGCCTCTCGGGGCGGCCGCGGGCGCGCGCCTCGGGGCGGAGCCCCCGCTGCGGCAGCCCCGCGGCGCCGCGCGCGCCGCTCCCGCGGGACGCTCCCCTCCCCTTGGGGAGAGATCCCCACCCGGGGGGGGGGGGGGGGAGTCCACACCGCCCAGTTGTTTCCTGCTTTGCGGCCTCCTCGGAGGCCCTCGTCGCCACCGTCGCATGCGCTTCGAAGTTCTGGTCGGAACGCACCCCGGGAGCGGTACGGGGAGCAGCCGTATGGGTACCCTTGGGGGGGGGCAATGGGTACCCTTGGGGGAGCCCCGGGAGTGGCCTCCCCAATCTAGGGGGGAGCAATCGGTCAGTGGGGCCCCGGCCACCCTTGGGAATCGGGATCGTTTCAAGGATGCTCAGGTTGAGCGATCCTGCTGGAGTCGAGGCAACAGCGGGCGAGCTTCTGTTTGCGGGTCGTCCCACTCTGCTGCGGGAGGAGGCGGTCCTACCCCGTCCGGAGGTCCAGCAGTCGGGCAATCAGCAGGGGTCCAGCCAGCCCGTGCCAATGATCGCCCCCCTTGTGCCAAACCAGTTCCAAAGCATCCCTCGGTTCGCGCGAGCGAGCAGCGCAGAGGAGGGATGCACCTGGTGCGAGCGCCGAGCGTGCTGGAGCCAGCCTCCATCGGAAAAACGGCAGCAGGGCAATACCCAGGAAGGGGAAGGAGGCAGGAGCGGAGAAGGACCACGAGCGCGAACGGCTACGAGTGAGAAGCCAGCGCACAAGCCGTCGCGACACAAGCGAGCTGTAGGGAGTCAGGGGAAGCGGATGGTCGTGGGAACAAGCTTAGGGGAACGGACGATGGGTTAACACACAATTACTCAGAAGTCCGCGCGGATTTCTTGGATCGGCGCTGGGCCCCCCTCCCTGGCGCTCGCCGCCAGGCGGGTCCAGCGCGGATGCGAGAAACTCGCGCGGACCTCTGAGTTTTTATGCTCATGTCGTTGTTCGTCCCCCTATGTAGGTTGTCAGGTGAAGCGGATGGTCGTGTTTGTTCGGACAGACCTCCTACCCTGACACGTCGATTCAGGAATTGGCCGTTTTCGGTTGGCGAGAGGGCTTCGCGGCCGTCATTTTTGCGGGTCCAGGTCCGTCGGTTTCGGTCCCACGCCGTTTTCACTAAGGGGAGGTTTACTAAAGGGAGGTTTGTCCACCGCCGATCGTGGGGACAAATTGTTCCAGATCAACTGCGATGGCATCGCCTCCAGCAGTCTGGTCCTTGCACATGCGGTGCAGCCGGGGAGCCTCTTCGGAGGGGATCCGCGCCTCACCTCACAACTCTGGCGTCCGTCGTCGTCGTCATTGTCATTGTCCTAGTAGTCGTCGTCGTCTTCGTCGTCGTCGGTATTCTCTGTGTCGTCGTCTTCCTCGTCGTCTCAGGGGCGGCAGCGAGATGCTCATCATCTGCGGGGCCGAGCGCCCCCGCCGTGGCGCCGAGCTCAAGGTGATGAGCAGCGTCGAGACGAAGAACCCCGGCACCTTCACGAAGGCTGGGAGGGCATATTCTACGCATGTCTGCCGTGATTCGAAGAAGGGGAAACTGCAGAAACATACATTTTCGGTGGTCCGTACGGATCTCTTGGTCTGCGCTGCGTTGGGCCCCCCTGGCAGCGCCTCCGGCGCCGCCCCGCGCGGACCGGCGAAAGTTTATGTTTATGCCGCTTGTTGTTCCTCTAGTGATGCGCACGTGTCTTCAGGGAAACCGGCCATGGATGACCGATTTCGGCATTTTGGGGCCTTTCCTGGGACTCGGGCCCGTCAGAATCCGCATTTTTTCAGGATCCCTGGGGAGGGAGGAGGGCACCCGGCTCCAGGACCCGTTTCCCTCAGGATAGCATTCGCATATCTCCTCCTCCCCCTCCTTGCTTCCCTCTGCCACGCTCACATCAGAAGTTGTCGCGGCGAATCCGTGCTCACGGCGGAGCTGGAAGCTCCTTCTTATTCGATCGGAGCTCTTTTCCCGTGGTGCACTGCTCGATCGTGGCGAGGCTCCCCTTCTCATGAAGTCAGTCCCGGCTGGATCGGCGCGCCTCAGGCTACGTCTACTCCTCTCCGTCTCCCTCCGCCAGCCTTCTCGTGCAGCCCTCCCTCCTCCCTTGAAGGCTTATCCCTCCGCCTTTTCATGCAGCCCGTCGTCCTCCCCGTGTTTCCTTCTTCTCCTCTCCCTCTTCCTCGTTGCTTCATTCTGGTAGGATCGAGTGTGTACGTTGTCGGCCATGGTTGAGGGCGTTATCATTGTTATGAATCGTCTCCTTCATGTTCTTCTTGTGCTTCGTCTTCTTCTTTCCCAGAAGAGTCTCATGGAGGCTTCTGGGACCTCCTGGGGCTTTGGGGTCCCCAGGCGTTTTCATGAAGCTCGGGGGTATATCCAAAACGTTCGAGGCATTTACCATGCAGTGGGGGGGCATGCCAAGAAAATCCCTGCTTGCCTCCAGGGTGCCTTGGGTTTCTTGGGTGTCGAAGGCCTTGCGATGGAGAGCGCGACGTGCCCACCCCTTCCCACCCCAAACATCCATGGACGTCCTGGGGTCTCAGGGTTGGGTTTCTTGCGGAAGGTCTCCTGTGGTCGGGCCTCCACTGTATCCAAAACGTCCGAGGCGTTTACCATGCTCGTCTGGGCTCCTGGGGCGTTGTCGACGCCACGGCTGGAGGCACCTCGAAGTGCTGGCCAGAATGCGCCTCGGGAGAGGGCAGGCTCGAAGATCGATTCAGTCAGTCAAGCCAGGCGCCAGCAACGGCGCATCGGCAGGATCGAAGGTCGATTGCCAGATCGTGTCCCCTTTCGGGGATCGAAGATTGATTGCATGATTGCGAAGATCTTTCGAGGATCGAAGAAGAGGGAAGGACCGAATAGTGTTTCGTCTCAGCTTTGGCCTCCAGAGGCCCCTAATGGGCATCCAGGGACTCCCAGGGATGTCCAGCGGCGGGATGGGCTCTACATACCTCGTAGGCAACCCCTCGAAGGTGGCGCAACCTTCGCGAGGGAAGCGAGGTTGAGGATGCAGGGATGAGAGCATGAGGCAAGCCTTGGCACTTTCAGATATGGTCGTGTGGGTAGGCCGAAGGGTTTGTGAAACGCTCCGCAGTTGCTACCCGTGCGAGTACGATCTGATGGTTCGCAGTATAGCAAGACGAAGCAAGGTGGAACCAATGTCTGAGCCTCCTGCCGCTCCTCCTCCTCCCCCTCCTCCTCCTCCTCCTCCTTCCCTACTCCCCCTCCTCCTCCTCCTCCTCCTCCTCCTCCTCCTCCTTCCCTCCTCCTCCTCCTCCTCCTCCTCCTCCTCCTCCTCCTCCTCCTCCTCCTCCCTCCTCCCTCCTCCTCCTCCTCCTCCTCCTCCTCCTCCTCTCTCCTTCCGCCACAACTTCTCATAATCATTATCTTCCACCCTCTCCACTTCATGTGGGTTCCCTTTACTGCTCCCGCTCATGCATTACTCTCTACCTCCTCCTCCTCCCCTGGCCAGTCCTCGTCGTCAGCTTCCCCCTTCCCCTGTTGGTTTTCCTCCTGCCCGTCAGTTTGGCTTTCCCTGCCTCATACTTCCTCGTCCCCCGTCTCCTCCTCCTTTACCTTCTCCTCTTCCTCCTCCCCGCCTCCCTCGTCTTTCTCGTCACCGAATTTCATACTCAATCCTTGTTTCTCCTCCTCCTTCCCTTTCTCATCTTCCTAATCCTCACCCCCCTCTTCTTCCTCGTCAGATATGTTGACTTTCCCTACCCCATTCTTCCTTCCCTATCCTCGTCCAACCGACCATTCGTCTGGCCTGCACTTCGTGTACAACAGCCTTATCTCTTCCCCCCCTTACTCCTGCGCCTCGTCATCCCTCTTCCTCCTCCTCCTCCTCCTCGATCTTAATTCCCCGTCCTCCCCTTCCACTCCTCGTCTTCCGTCTGGTCCCACTCCACATCTTGTTCCCCCCCGCCTCGCTCTCAGTCATTCCTTCCCGCCTCCTAACCCCTATCGCCTCGTCATCCTCGTCCTCGTCTTCCTCCCCCTGCCCCTTCTCCTCCTCCTCCTCCTCCTGCTCCTCCTCCTCCTCCTCCTCCTCCTCCTCCTCCTCCTCCTCCTCCCCCTCACCCTCCACATCTTCCTGCTCCCCGCATCGTCCTCCTGCTCCTGCCCCTTCACCTCATAGGGGACATCCGCCGGTGGTCTCCCTCCCCTCTCCACGACCAGGGGATCCGCGAGAAGAAGTCGAACGAGAAGGGCTTCGACACCGACCGCATGATCTTCCGCGACGACGAGCTCAGCTACGCGCTTGGCAAGGAGGGCCACCGTCTCCCTCAGAAGCGCCTCATGGGTTGTTCTTCAGGTTTCCGCTGATGTTATTCGGTTTGCCAGCTGCGCCCCGTAAGGTGCGCCCATGGACTGCTAGAGTCGTCCCAAACAGGCGCAGGGCCACCTCCCCCTGAGATGCGTACGCCCTCGGAAGCCGAGGCCGCCGGTGTTTTGAGGCGTGGTCTACTCGCAAGACCACCAGGGCCAGATTTGTTGCCTTCCCCTGCCACGGCATCGAGGCCCGTCCGCCCTGGCCGACGCTTCCATCGGATATGGACCGTTCGCGCTCTTCGGGAGCCTGGGCGGTCGTTGTCGTGGTCTAGGCTGTGCTTACCCGACGGGGGTCAGGATGCCACAGTGTTCTGTACCGTCTGTGGTGTTTGTTGGCAAGTGGATTGGGATGAATCTTGCAATAGCACAGGGTGCATCTCACATCAGACTGTCTGTCGCTAGGGCACAGAGTAGGATGAGGAGGAGGAGGAGGAGGAGGAGGAGGAGGAGGAGGGCCTCCACACACCCCCTCCTTCCTTGGTTGCTTACCCCTTATCCCCCATTATCCTTCTTCCTCTCCGTCGTCTCCCCCATTGCCCTCTAGCCCCGTCCCCTAGTCCATCCTCCTCTTTCTCGTCGTCTTCCGCCTTCTCCTCCTCCTCGTCCGACCTTCTCGCCCTCCTCCCTTCTTCTACTCCTATGCGTTTCCCCTCCTCCCCCCCTTACTTATCCATCTCTCTTCCCTCCTTCTCCTGCTTCGCGTTCCTCTGCCCCCCCCTCCTTCTGCGCCCTCCCCTCCCCCCTGCCCCTCTCCCCGTCAGCCTCGACGTAGGCGGCCCTGGGAAGCCCGCGGGACAGGGGGGGAGGAGGAGGAGGAGGAGGAGGAGGAGGAGGAGGAGGAGGAGGAGGAGGAGGAGGAGGAGGAGGAGGAGGAGGAGGAGGAGGAGGAGGAGGAGTGGTGGAGGAGGAGGAGGAGGGAGGATGAGAGGAGAGGAGTGTAAGAAGCGGAGGAGGTTGGGGTTGATGAGGAGGAGGAGGGGAGGAGGAGGAGGAAGCGGAGAGTAGGAGGAGGAGGAGGAGGAGAAGGAGGAGGAGGAGGAGGAGAAGGCGGAGCCCCCCCTCCCCCCCCGGTCTGCGAGGAGGGCGCCACCCGCAAGAAGCTCGGGGGCTCCTCTGGGGCCGTGCTGCAGTACGTGGGCCACGTCGCCTTTATCGCCGGCGACCTGAAGACGCGGCGGCGCCTCGGGTCGGCGACCATTCGCTTGGCATCGCTCGGAAGTGTGCAGCTTTTCTCGGCGAGGGCCCTCGAGGAGCAGTTTCGAGCATGCTGCGAAACATATTCACACACGAAACCGCAAATTAGCCTGGCAAAGGACCCAACCAGATGCAGTTGTGCACACCGCAATTGTGAAGATCTTCTTCGGTGGCGCTCCCTAAGGCTCCACGAACCCTGTGAGGGGTGTCCTCACATGGTTGCGGGGGACGCATGTGGACGGTGGCACTGGGCCTTTCGGTGGAGCTTCCTTTGGGGCCACGAAACGTGTGAGCGGGTTGCCGAAATGGGTGTGGGGGACGCATGTGGGCGGTGGCACTGGGGCCTTCGGTGGAGCGCCCCACGGGGCCACAAAACGTGTGAGTGGTGTGCCGAAGTTGGTGCGGGGGACGCATGTGGACGGTGGCGCTGGGGCCTTCGGTGGAGCTCCCTATAGGGCCACGAACCCTGTGAGGGGTGTGCCGGGGTTGCATGAGGACGGTGGCACTGGGGCCTTCGGTGGAGCCTCCTATGGTGCCACGAAGTGTGCGAGAGGTGTGCCGAAATCGGTGCGGGGGACGCATGTGGACGGTAGCGCCGGGGCCTTCGGTGGAGCTCCTTATGGAGCCACGGAGTGAGTGAGGGGTGTGTCGAAATGGAAAAGAGGGGCAGGCCGCTTCGCACACAGGGCCCCCCCCCCCACCAGGGCCCCACCCCCCCTTAGGGAAGGGACCATCCAGCCAGGCCCGCCCCAGAGGGCAGGGATCCAGGGATTGGAGCAGGACAGGGAACCCCCCACCCCCACAGGCAGGGACCAGGGGCTCAGGGCCCCTTCACCCACCAGCCCGCCCCCCACAGGCAGGGCCCAGGGATCAAGGGGCCCGGGACAGCACCAGGGCAGCAAGAGGGCCCAGCGATGGGAGGAGGGAGGGGGCAGCAGGAGGAGGAGTGGACGCGGGGGCGCCGTTCTTCAAAACGAGGGGACCAACACCACAGGAGGATGGGATGGCTGGGAAACATGCTCGGGGAAGGGCCTTCTAAGGCATATGGCGGATCCGAGAGCGCAGAGGAGGAAAAAGGCATCGAGGCCGCTGCCATTGCTTCGTGTTGGCGTCTGCGGGTCTCCCCAGGAGGCCCTCGTCGCGTCGCGCACCGCTGATGTGCTAGCAAAGCTTGCATAGAACGCACCCCGGGAGAGGGTCCTGGGGAGTGGTCTGTATGGGACATTGTGGGCTCACCACCTCTTCCTACTCCTCTCCTCATCCTCATCCTCCTCCTCCTCCTCCTCTCTCCTCCTCCTCCTCTCATCCTCCTCCTCCTCCTCCTCCCTCCGTAGCCATTTGGCTCAACAGTTTATCGTCAGGGTGGTCTGCGCGACCCTCTCGGCCTGGCACCCCCCGGGTCTGGGACCATGCGGGGATCCTGCAAGCGCGGGCCCGAACGACGCCGGAGTATCGGACACCCCTTCTGGGGGCTCCCCTGGCTGCAGAGGCAGCCTTCCGGCACGGGTCCCCAGCCTTTTGGTTCCGAAGTCTCACCGGCGCGGACGGGGGGCCCACAAGCGGTTGCTGATCGGAGAGCCCCCTGGCCCGCTCGCTTCCGCCGCCCCACGAGGAGCAGAAGCGGCGCAGGCATCAACGTTCGGAGGTCCGCGCGGATGTTTTGGGCGGGGTGCCGGCCCCCCTGGTGAGCAACACGCGCTTCGGGTGTTTGTTGTTGCCCCCCTCAACGTCCGCCATTCCCGCCTCATCATCATCTGCCTTCTCCTCTTCGCCGTGGCCCTCGTCTTACTTCTCCGCCTGTCATCCTGCGCCGTGCTCTTCGTGTGCCTGTTTCTCGTCCGATCCGTCGGCGTCCTCCTCGTCGGCATCCTCCTCCTCCTCCTCCTCCTCCTCCTCCTCCTCCTCCTCCTCCTCCTCCTCCTCCTCCTCCTCCTCCTCCTCCTCCTCCTCTCTCCCCGTCAGGGGCCTAATAGCATACTTAAGTGTGCGCGACCAGTTTCCGTCCGCCTGCGTTTGAACGAGGTCTCTCGTGCGCACATGATCGTGGAGGGCGTACACGCGCACGTGTCTTTGTCCCCTCCGATCGTTGTCGTCTTCCCTGTCCTCGTAGTTCTTGGTCGTCGTCCTCCTCATCCTCGTTCGATTCCTCCTCCTTGTCCTCGTTCGCTTCCTCCTGCTCGTCCTCGCTATCCTCCTTGTCATCCTCCTGCTTGCGAATCCCTCCTTTCTTTCCCCTGCTTCCTCAGTCGTGTAAGCATTTTACCCTGCCGCTCATTGTGACGGGAGTCAAACACTCATCAGGCAGACGCTAGCCAGGTCAGCAGACGGCCAGATCGCCCATGCAAACCAGCGGCTCGCTTGCTTCCTTATTTAGCCAACATGGTATTACTCATTATCAGTTTGCCGCTATAGCTTAATCTTTCCTTATCCCTGTGCCTCGGCAACGCATTCTCCGTATGTTTTGTCATCCTCGCAGTACACCTCGGTATCCTCCTCCTCCTCCTCCTCCTCTTCCTACTCATCCTCTTTCCCCTCCCCTGCAGCAGTATCTGCAAACCTCGCCGTCGGTCAGAGCCTCACCACCCCGTTCCATGTCCTGCCTTTCGTTGTCATATTCGTGCTCCTCCTCCTGCGTCCCCTGTGTTCGGTATCCCTTAATCCTCCTCCATTTATCTGGTTACTCGTCACCACCACCACTACAATCAGCATCGTCACCATCCGCATGATCAGCAGTATCGTCATCATCATGGTGATCAGCAGCATCATCATCATCATCATCATCATCATCATCATCATCATCATCATCATCATCATCATCATCATCATCATCATCATCATCATCATCATCACCGTCATCACCGTCATCACCACCACCACCATCATCATCATCATCGTCATCATCACCATCATCAACACCATCATCATCATCATCATCATCATCAGCATCATCATCATCATCATCATCGTCATCGTCATCATGATCAGCAACATCATCATCGTCTTAATCAACAGCAACATCATCATTACCATCAGCCTTCTCACCACGGCCATGGTCATGGTCATGATCAGCATTATGATCATGGTATTCCTCCTCATCATCAGCAGCATCAGCAGCATCAGCATCAGCACCACCACCATCATCATCATCATCATCATCAGCATCATCATCATCATCATCATCATCATCATCATCGTCAGTCTGATCATCATTTTGATCATCACCATCAGCAGCAGCAACAGCATCATCATCATCATCATCATCAGCAGCAGCAGCATCATCATCAAAGTCGCTGTCCTCATCGCCATTCTTGGCCCAGGCCGCGCCCCCGAGCGCCTTGGTCTTGCCGCCGCGCTCTTCGGAGCGGCCCGCGGCGGCGTGCCGTGACCGGGAGATGGTGGGCATGGCGAGCCCGCCGCCGCTCCTCGTCGCCCGCCGCGGCGACCTCTTGCTCGAGGCGCACTCCTGCCTCATCGCCGAGGCGCTGTTGGCCCGCTTCTTCGCTGGCGAGGCGGAGGACGGGGACAGCAGCGAGGCTCGGCGGACCGCCGAGCGGGCTCGGCCGCGCACCGCTTGCGAGCAGGAGCTGGAGAGCAGCCCGGCGGGCTCGTTCTTCATCGGGGGCCTGCAGCCCGTTCTGGAGGTGGGCGTGGACGAGCAGGACGACGAGGTGGCGCTGCACGTCGAGAGCGGCGTCGTGGCGCTGGACTTCGCCGGGGACGACGAGTGGTACGGCGGCTCCGGAGGCGAAGCAGCTCCTCAAGTCGTTACAGGTGCCGATCTGGCTGAGGACGAGGGTCGCGGTGGCGAGGGCAACTCGTGCGAGCAGGTGGGCCTGGTCGCGCACGTGCAGGCGTTCCCCTCGAGCTGGAGGCGCAGCGGGAGATCGCGGACGCTGAGGACGTCAAACATCCCCCCGAGGGCTCTGACAGCACCATGGGGCAGGCGAGCGAGGGGTTCGCTGCTCAAGTCGGGAACGAGGGCGGCTCGAGGGTCGGGGAGCAGCTGCTGGACGGCGCTGCGGGCGTCAGCGAGGGCTTCACGGAGGGCGGGCTGGAGCGCAAGCTGGAGGCCGAGGCCGTGAAAGAGCTCGCGAAGCCTGCACTCGCCAGGTGCCTGCCGGGGCCGCCGCCGGGGCCGCCGCGGGCCCCTCCTGCATGGACGACCTCGTCCGCGCAGTCGGCGCCCCCGCGCGAGCCAGCACTCGCCGGGGGCCAGCAGGGGCCGCCGCAGCAGGAGGCTGCGGTCTCCAGCGAGGCGTTCATGGCCAAGGTCGGGGACGGGCCCAGCGTCTGGAGCAGCTGCTGGACGATGCCGTGGTCGTCGGCAGGGGCTTCACGGAGAGCGCGGAGCTTGGCTTGCAGCACCGCCCCGGCCCCGCGATCAAGGCCAGCCAGGCCTAGTCGCGTGTGGACGCGGCGCGCGCCGCTCAGAAGGGCCAGTGGCGGCTCGCGACCGATGTGCTGGTTGACAAGACGTTCGAGGCCCCTGTCGTGGCGTCGGAGGCGCAGGTGGACGGCCGCTCCGAGGTGCCCTCCCCAGGGGCCCCCGAGGTCCAGGAGCACGCGGAGCCGCAGTCGGCGCTTCTTGAGGGCCTCGACCAGGCTGCGAAGGCCATCGGGCTCGGTAGGCACGATTGGGACTTGGTCTCCGGGGCACTTCGTCGTGATGCTGCCGTCGATACGAATTGCTTCGCGCAGCGCAAGGCCACAGTTGAGGCGCTCCAGTCTGTAGCGCTGTCGACGGCGTGGTGTGGATGGAGCTGGACGACGCCGCCGAGTACGGATACTCGGGCCCCTTCGTCCTTCCTCGTGTGCGGGTACGGCGTGCTCGTGAATTTCTTCGGCCTCGAGCTATGGGTTGCATGGGGAGCCGCCGCTGCGGCAAGGCGGTGGTTCGGCTGATCGCCCGAGACCCACCCGAGCCACTCCCATCAGCATCACCATCACCATCATCGTCATTATTATCACCATCATCATCGTCATCATCAGCATCGTATTCATCGTCATCGCCATCATCATAAACATCATCACTTCCATCGTCACCATATTCATCGTCATCGTCATCACCATCTCTCGTATCATTAGCAGCCCTCTGTTGCCCCTCCACTTTCCAGCACCCGCCACCCGTATCCAGATTTTTCGTTCTCATCCTGATCCTCCTCCTCCCTCGTCCCCACACCCCCGCACTTCTCCCACAAGCTATCGGCCCATGGACCTTTCCCGGGGCCCATTCTGTTGGGACTCCTGAGGGGAGTCTAGCCGTGGAAGCGAGACGCATCCCCGAGGGGCATTCCGATGCCAAACCCCCAGTCTCATTACCCTCCCAAATAACAAAAATGAATCGTCAAACCGCTTTTCTCTTAGAAACCCCTCACCCCCTCAGTCCTCCTCATCCGCAGTCCTGACTCCTCCTTGAACCATCTTCTTCCTCCTCAGCCGTGCGGCCTTCGGGAAAAGGCGCTGCCGGGAGTTCATCGACTGGCTGCTGCAGCAGCGGAAGGGCTCCGTCACCATCGCCGACGTTTCGCAGCGGGAGGAACGCGCGCCAAACGGATGACGATGATGATGATGGTTATGATGATGATGATGATACTGATGATGATGACGTTGATGATGATGATGATGATGATGATGATGATGATGATGATGATGACGCTGACGATGACGATGATGATACTGATAATGATAATGATGATGATGATGATGATGATGATGATGCTGATGATGATGATGATGATGATAATAATGATGATGATGGTGGTGGTGGTAATGATAAGGACGATGATGATGATGCTGATGATGATGATGATGCTGATGCTGATGCTGATGCTGATGATGATGATGATGATGATGATGATGATGATGATGATGATGATGATGATGATGATGATGATGATGATGATGATGATGATGGTTGTGATGATGGTGAGGAGAAGGAGAAGGAGGCAGAGGAGGAGGAGGCGGAGGGAGGAGGAGGAGGAACAGGATGAGCAGCAAGAGGAGGAGGAAGAGAAGGAGGAGGAGGAGGAGGAGGAGGAAGAGGAGGAGGAGGAGGAGGAACGACCAGGAGAATGGACAAGGGGGAGGAGGGTCTGGAAAGCGAGATGGGGCAGAGGAGTAGGAGGAAGGAGGCGGTCCGATGAAGGAGGACGAAGAAGCAGTTGTGACGAGGAGTGGAGGACGAGCAGTTGTGGGGGGTAGCGATGTGTATGGTTCGCGGGAGTGTGTTTGGATGCCTGCGTGTGGACCGCGAGTGCGAGGGGGAGGTATATGACACAGGACTCGGTGAGCGGCATCTGAGACCCACGGGACCACGAGGTGGAGGGAACGAAAGAGTTGCAAGAAATCGGGCGAGGAAGAAGGGGGAGGAGGGATAGGGAAGGGAATGCGGGGAGAAGGACGAGGAGGAGGAGGAGGTTGGGGAGGACGGTGAGGGTAGTGATGCTGTAGTGGGAGAGGTTGGTCGGGAGGAGGAGGAGGAAAATTATGAGGATGAAGAAGAGAAGGACGAGTTCATGAGGTGGCTCGCGCTGCGATAAAGACCGTATCCGCCGCGCCAAGAGGAGGAGAAGGATGATAATGAGAAGATCGCGGGGGAAGGCTAGGACTAGGAATGGGACGATGAGTTGGAGGAGGACGAGGAGGAATACTCCGACGCGCTAGGACACCACCGAGGTGCATGTCCCCGAGAATTGCAAGGGCTGGGTGACCGGCAATCGCGGCCACCAGGGGGCGGCCGAAACCACCGCGGCGGCGGCAGCCGCCTTCCAGTGAGGGAGAGGGGAGGAGGAGGAGAGAGCGGAAGGTGCGAGGAGGAGGAGGAGGAGGAGGAGGAAGAGAAGGAGGAGGGGGTTGCGGAGGAGGGGGAGGAGGAGGATGGTCAGGAGGAAGAGGAGGAGGAAGGAGTAGGTGGTGGATGAGGTGGTGCAGGAGGAGGAGAGGGAGGGATGATCAGAAGGAGGAGGGAGGCGGGTGGGGAATGAGGAGAGGAGGAGAAGGAGGAGGACGAGAAGAAGAAGGGAGGAGGAGGGTGAGGCGGGGAGGAGGATGGGTAGCGTGAGCAGGAAGGAGGAATGAGGAGGAGGAGGAGGATCGAGGAGGAGGAGGGTGGGCTCGAGGAGGAGGAGAGAGAGGAGGGGAGAGTGGAGAGGAGGAGGAGGAGGTGGAGGAGGGGGAGGAGGGATCAGGTAGGAGGAAGAGCAGAAAGGAGAGTGGAGAGCAGGGGGAGGAGAAGGATAGAGGAGGAGGAGAAGCGGAGGGGGGGAGGAGGGATGGGGAGGAGGAGGAGGAGGAGGAGGACGTGGAGGAGAAGGATGAGGAGGAGGCGGAGGAAGCAAGGTGTGGCCGCCGCGAGGCTCGGAGCTTCGTCGCATGGAGCAGGAGACGGGCACCTTCATGTTCATGGCGCTGGACGGGAGGGGCATGGAGCGGCTCCTCCGCCTGTGAGGGGAACAAAGGAAACACTCCTACGCCGCCTTTTTGACATGCCGACTAGGAGGAGGAGAAGGAGGAGGAAAAGGAGGAGGAGGAGGAGGAGGAGGAGGAGGAGGAGGAGGAGGAGGAGGAGCAGTAGGACGAGACTGATGGCGAGGAGGAGGAGGAGGAGGAGGAGGAGGAGGAGGAGGAGGAGGTGGGGGTAAGGGGCAGAAGGGTGAGGAGGAGGAGGAGGAGGCCGAGAGAAGGACCGAGGAGGAGGAGTGGTCCAAGGATTGCCAGGAGAGCGAAGAGGAAACGGCGGAGGGGGAAGAGGGGGAAGGGGCGGAAGGGTATTGGGACGGCTTGGAAGAGCGGCTCCTCCTCTTCCCTTCCGTCCTCCTTCCTCTTCCTCCTCCTCAGTATCATCATCACCATCAACATCATCATCAGCAGCATCATCACCAGCACAATCATCATCATCATCATCATCATCATCATCATCATCATCATCATCATCATCATCAGCATCAGCATCAGCATCATCATCATCGCCACCACCAACATCATCAGACTCTTCATCAACCTTGCATCATTCTCAACATACTCATCATTAACACTGGCAGCACTCTCATCATACTTGCCAGCATCACCATCATCAGCAGCAATAGCATCATAATCAGCACCACCATCTACATTATCTTCATCCGGGGGGGCATCCTTTTCATCATCAGATCATCATCACTATCCTACTCATCATCATGTCAACGCCATCGATACCTTCGTCGTCATCATCGTCATCGTCAGCATCTAAACGTACACTCCTCGTCCGCCTCATTCTCGTTCCCGCTCCCTCTTCGGCTCCTAGTCCCCCCTCCCGCTTTCAACCACATGATTGGCTTGCTCGTCTCCCTTATCGGAGTCCTCTATGTTCCCTCCTCATTGCACAAGTTCCCTTCTCAGCATCCTCATTCCGTTCCACCTCTGCATTGTTTTTGTTGTTCCCCATTCGAGGTACATGCATCATTCTTCGCTATCCTCTCCTAGTCCCTACCCCTTCAGCCGCACACATCTATCATCACCCCCATTCGCCAAGGGAATCCGCATTCTCATCACCGGCACACCCCTCACCATGGCCCCAAAATGCAGATGAGACGGAGGGGAGAGGAGGAGAGGGGTAGAGGAGGGAGGAGGGAGAGGATGACAGAGGTTCGTGGACGAAAGAGGAGGAAGAAGGTCCGAAGGGGAAGTTCGCGCAGGAACGGGGGTGGAGTCTCCAGTTGAGTCCCGATGGCTCGTTACCGCCCCTTGGGGCGAGGTTCACCCTGTTGCGTGTGCCTTGGCCCCGCAGGGCCTTCGGGTCATCGCAACTAGGGTATGGGCACTGTCCCTCAGGACGTGGCCCTGGGCGGGGAGCGAGGGAGAGAGGAAGGGGAGAGGACATCAGCCGTACCCCAGGAAAGAGGGGAGGAGCCAGTCAGGCCTGTTCGTGCCATACTAGCTGGCGCCCTGCCTATCTCGCACAACCCCTCCCGATGCGCTGCAGGGTTTCTGTATCCGCAGACGCGTGTCCAAGCGGACCTGGAAGGTTCAAACAGAGAAGCCACTCCCCGAACAGTGCTTGCACGAGGGGGGGGCTAATACCTGGCTCCCTCAGATGCCTGGACGGGTCCGCCGAGGACCTCCCACGCTGCCCCCCGTGCCGCCTGGAATGCGTGCAGGCGCCCCGAGCGCTGGATGGGTCCGCCGGGATTGTACCCCGTGCGGGGGGAGGGGCCGCCAAGGCAGCGCAGCGTGGCTGCCCGTGCCGCCCTGCGGGTGCTCGCGGGCGCCTCGTGCGCTGGGTGGGTCCGCCGAGGCCTCGCCACGCTGCCGCCCGCACTGCTCTCGTGGGCGTTGGCGCCTCGTGCGCTGAGGTTACTCCACAGGGCTTGCGCGGCAGTGCTCGCACGGCACGGCTGGCACCGCACAGCCTGCACCGCACATCTCGCACTACATCCATCGCACCACGCTGCTCAGACCGTGTGGCTTTCGCATCCAGCTTACCACCACGCAGCTTACACGACATAGCTGCCGACACAGCTCCCACGACGTAGGCTGCGCCGCTTAGCTGCCACTTCTATAGCTTTACTCGCTACATAGCTAACACCACATTTCTCATGACACGTCGCGCACAACGCGTATATCCCTTCACGTCGCAACATCTCACAGGTAGGGGTCCACGATGCCTAGCATATGTTTCCTCGTGATCGGAGAATGGGAGCTAGCCGTGTACGTACGAGGAGGAGGTGTCGGAAGGGTGAGAGGTTGAGCACATGTAAAATGGGAATGCGGAGGGGTATGGACGAGGACGAGCATCAGCAGCAGGAGCTTGAGCGGAAGGAGTGGGAGGATCAGGAGGACCCGCGGAAGGCGGAAGAGGAGCAAGACGAGGGACGACAACGATTGGGAATGACTCGGGTTCACAGAAGTGGCCCGGTGGGGCGAGAGTACCACTCTGAACGACGGGAGCACAGCGCCGATGCTAAATTGAGGCTCACGCTGCAGCGGCAGCACCATTTTGAAGAACCGAGAACCGTCGCATGGTATCACGAACGAGAAACACACACATACTAAAGTCCTGCGTGTTAGAAGAATGCGCGGAGAGGGCGGGACATCTTCCGCACAAAGTCAGGTGAGAAGGGAGTGTCGTATTTACATGGGGTATCTGGGGAGGGGGAGGAGGAGGAGGAGGAGGAGGAGGAGAGGAGAAGGAGGAGGGGGAGAAAGAGAGGACGAGGGAAGGAAGCTCTTCCACTCTGCCCCCCCCCGTCCTCGGCTCTTCCACGTCGTTGACCCTTGTTCCCGCGAAAGCGGCGGCGCGACGACGACGACGACGACAAGGCTTCTCATCTTCTGCCACGACCTGGCCAAGACGAGCCCGCATGGCCGCATGGCCGGCCGAGCGCGCCTCGTCAACGAGCTGATCCAGGAGACTATGTCCGTCGGCTGCCACTGGGAGGGAGGGAGACACGCGCCGGATGAAGAAAAGAAAAGGGGACGAGGCAGAAGAGGATCGCATGTCCGGTTCATTGAACGCTATTGTCGTTCTGGGTCGTCAGGGAGGTTCCTCGATGCTACAGCAATTGTACGTTTCTGTGGGTTGCCTTTTTGTGCTTATCGTTCTCGGTGTGTTGTTTGTTGCTTTCGTGCGTCTTCGTGTTAGTTGTTTATTGCTTTGGTTGTGGGTCGTGTTGTGATTTGGGGTTTTTAGGTTGGTGAGTGGTTGGTATCGGTTTATAATGTGTGTGGTTGTGGTGGTTGTTGTTAATATTTGATTCTTCCTATTTTATTTATTTCTTTTTCTTTTTTTAATGTTTTATATTTCTTTACTTGTGATTTGTTTTTTTGTTTGTGTTTTCTTTTTTCTTAATTGTCGCTCTTGTCTTTTACGTGTTTCTCTTATTTTATTTGTTTTTTTTGCTGGAATTACTATTTATCTCATAATTCTTGTTTTTTACTTTTTCTACATTTTTGATCATTCTAGTTTTCTTTATTTTATAGCAGGCGACGCTTCGGGGCATGCTCGGAGCGCGGACGGGGATTGGTCCTGGGGCTGATCTTTCGGGGGAGGGAGGCGGTGGAGGAGGTGATGGACGGGGATAGGGGGGCGACGAGGAGCACAAGGAGAGAGGAGGAGCAGAACGATATGGAGGCGGAGAGGGACACTGAAGAAGATGATGAGCAGCAGTCGGAGGGGCGGAGGCATGATGGTGGAAGGTGGAAGGATGATGATGATCCTGATGATGCTGATCATGATGATGATCATGATGATGATGCTGATGATGATGCTGATGATGATGCTGATGCTGATGCTGATGCTGATGATGATGCTGATGATGATGATGATGATGATGATGATGAGGATGAGGATGAGGATGAGGATGAGGATGAGGATGAGGATGAGGATGAGGATGATGATGATGATGATGATGATGATGATGATGATGATGATGATGTGATGATGATGATGATGATGATGATGATGATGATGATGGATGATGAGAGAAGAGGAGGGAGGAGGGAGGAGGAGGAGGGAGGGCGGGAGGAGGAGGAGGAGGAGGAGGAGGAGGAGGAGGAGGAGGAGGAGGACACGGTAGAACTCCGTCGCCAGAAACCTCCAGAGGTCCTCTCCGAAAGCCGCTGGTGATGCAGCATAGGCGCGAGGGCACAGGGGATGCTCGGGCGTCCCAGCCGACTCGGGGAAGCTGGAGCGTCAGCCCCCTGGGATCGACCTCCCGACGGGTGTGGCCCTGTTTCGGGCTCACGGCGGACTGGGCGAGAGCCCCTCGGAATCCGTGGCCCGCGAGCGGGCCAGGCCCCGCGCAGTGGCTCCCGTGGATCTGCTGCCCGACGGGCCCCGGCGGGGCCTGCGGCCGCGTCTTGGGCGGCTGTCCGGCGCCCCTCGCTCGTCTGGGCTCCTGGTCGTCCCGTGCACGCGATGGGGTGGTGCCGTAATTCGCTGCAGAGCTGGCGAGGATAAGGTCTAAGGAGGGGGCGAGGGAGGGGGGAGAGGAGGAGGAGGAGGAGGAGGAGGAGGAGGAGGAGAAGTCGGTGGAAGCAGGGGGATGATTAGGAAATAGGGGCGAGCACGTGGAGGATGAGGAGTAGAAGGCTGTGGAGGGTGAAGGGGGACGAGTACGAGGACGAGGTCGAGGAGGAGAGAAAAGGACAAGGGAAGGATGAGGATAGGGACAATCGTAAACCCAAGACCCATCAACCATGTTGAAATACACCTTCCCTCCAAGCTCCCTCCTCATAGGCTCCTGCAAGCACTCAGTTTCACTGAGGGAAGTGCCCCTCTGGGAGAGAACATGTTGAAGATTCTGAAGCGTGCCAGAACACGATTCCCAGGAATTCAGCGCCTAGAATCAGTAGGAATGTTGCGTGCTGACAATGGTGAATCGTGGCTGAATATCATTATTCGGGCTTCAGCTCCGCGAATCAACGTAGCTGCTGCGCACTGATCATCCTGCATCGTTCCAGCACACCGTGCCTGATACGTTAACCATGACATCTGCGAATTCTTGCACATGGTTAAGACGAGTGTCCGCGGCGCTAAGGCGAGAGTCACATCTTGAAAAGGAACCGCCCTCCATCTGGGCAGCTCTTGCAATTTCTTAAGACGAGTGTGCGCGGCGCTGAGGCGAGAGCCACATTTTGAAAACGACCCGCCCTCTATCCATGAAATCTGGCACATGTTTCAAACGAATGTGCGCAACGCTAAGGCGAGAGCCACATTGGAAGCGGCCCGCCCTCCATCCGTGAAGCATCACAAGCGGTAAGGGAGTCTCAGACCAAACGCCCGGCCCGCCCCTCTGACTGGCCTCGGAATGCGACATGGATGAGTTAGTTATGAGGAATGGGGGAGGACAGGAATACGGACGACCAGTAGGGGAAGGAGGAACCCGATGACACGCAAGACGATCCAAGGAAGAGGCCAGGGCAGGACGAGGGGTGGCTACAAGATCGGCTGCATTAGTGATCCAAGGAGGGGGGCAGTAGCATGAAAGGAGGATGAGCCGGTGGAGTAGGAAAGTGATGCTGATGAGGAGCAAGAAGAGGATAAGGATAATGATGTAGGGATATAGAGATCAGGATGCGGATCGGGATGGAGATAGGGACATAGGATATGTGTGCAAGGGAAAAGGGCCAATGGTATAGAGATAGGGAAATCGACAGAGGGTAGCGATAGGGAGGAACAAGAAGACAACAGGAGACAACTGGGGGCAACGCGAGACAATGGGAGACAACGGGGGAATGAAGCCCAACCCATTTCAGGTCGGGGTCGCCCCGCACTTGGCTTCTATAAGACCCTTACAGATAAGGCTTTTAGGGTACCAGGTTTACGACGAGGAGAAGCTGCGCGACGACCCCGGCCACGACGCCGACGACGGCCACATCCACGACCACGGCGACGAAGATAACCCTGGGCAGCGACGACGACCACGACGTACAACGACGAACGACGTGCAACGACGAACGACAGCGAACGACGCCGACGCCGACGACGACGCCGACGCCGACCAACAAAAATCGGCGCGGTCCGAGGAGAAGCTGCGCGACGATGGCGACGGCGGCCGCGGCCGCTCGGACAGCCGCCGGCGCTCCCCCTCGCGCCGCCGCTCCTCGTCGCGCAGGCGCCCTCCGTCGGCCACCGCCGCTCGTCGGCGCCCGCCGTCGCACGGCGCTCGTCGGCCGCCGCGCGGGGCGCTCGTCGCCGACCGTGGTCGTTCGTCCGGCGCTCGTCCTTCGGCCGCCGCCGTTCGTCGTGGTCGCCTTCGTCGCTCGCCGTGGTCGCCCTCGTCGTTCTCTTCGTGGTCGTCGTCGCTTGACGTGGCTCGCTGGCATCCTCGCTGTCCAGCGTCGGTGTCGTCGCCGTAGCCGTGAGCCCGGCCGTGGCCGCCGTCGGCGTCGTGGTCGTTGTCGTCGCCATCGTCTTCGCTGCCGTCGTCGTCGTCGTCGTCGTCGTACCTCTTGCCCAGGGCGAGAGAGGTTTGAGGGATGGGGTCGACGAGGAGGAAGAATGGGAGGAGGGAGGCGACATCCACAGGATCTTGCAGCCACCAGAAACCAGGAACCAGTAGGGGGAGGAGGAGGAAGAGGAGGAGAAGGATGTTTGGGGAGAGCGCTGAGGGAGAGTAGAGCCGCAGCATCGTCTGCCAAGGCCAGGACGCCAGCATGGCAGCCACCAGACCGAAGACCTGAACTGCGGCGCAAACCACCATGTTATAATGTCCGACGCGGTTGCAGGCACCTCCACAAAGTCAGCAACCAGCGACCAGCGACCCCGAGTGAGGGGCCACCCCGATCCCGCCACTCCCATCACTTGGGCACACCCCTCACACGTTTCGTGCCCCATACGGAGCTCCACCGAAGTCGGCGCCAGTGGCTGCGTTCGCATGCCGCCACCGCTCTCAGTTTGGCGCATCCCTCACACGCTTCGTGGCCCCATAATGGAGCTTCACCGAAGGTTCCAGTGGCTGCGTTCGCATGCGCCCCCCCCCTGAGTTTGGCACACCCTTCACACGTTTTATGGTCTCATACGGAGCTCCACCGAAGGCTCCAGTGGCTGCGTTCGCATGCCGCCCCCCCCTCAGTTTGACACATCCCTCACACGCTTCGTGGCCCCATAGGGATCTCCGCCGAAATCCCCAGTGGCTGCTTTCGCATGCCGCGCCCGCATGTCTTCTCCCGCTTCTCCACGCGCCTGTCAGCCGCAACGGGTCACGTCAGCATGTAACTCGTTTCGTCTGACCTCCGCGCCCCCTGCGGGCGGCCCCAGTGGCAGCCCCCGCATGGCGGCCCCGCCTCATTTCGGCGTTTGTTTTCCCCGTAGTGAGCTCCCCCGAAGGCGTGGTTCACAACGTCGGTAATCACAGCTGCACGCGGTTGGGTCTTGCGCAGGGATAACTGTTTTGGGCTCGTGGCCCAGGGCTTTGAGCTGGAGAGCGCGCCGACGTGCGCGCCAGCCAGAACAAGGAACCCCAGTTGAGGCCAGTGGTCACACGGACCATGTTGGCGTTGCGCCTGCACGCGTACCTGGTGCGCTTCCCACTGCGTCGGCTTCCAATGCTCTAGCCTGCGGCCCGCTCTGGCCCGAACGCGGTGTGATCGACATCGCTTTGACAAAAGGGTAATTAGCCCCAAAGGGGGGGATGGCGAAGACAATCGCTCTTCGTGCTTCGCGGTCTTGGCTGGAGGGTTCCACAGGGGCGCCGCGCGAGAGCGCGACCAGCTACTCTTTGGGTACAGCTTGTACAGGAGCACGAGAAGTTCCACTTTGATTCGGATGGGCCTGGTCCTGTCAGTAACCCCTGGCGCTGGATCGCCACTCCCGTCAACGAGCTCGCGGCTTGCCCCCTGTTTCACCTCGAGTTATTCTGCGTGCTGGTTTTCCCGTGCGCCGCTTGTCTGTGGCTTTTCACCCGTGTCTCCCGTCAAAGATCACCAGACACGACAGGCACCGCCTCAAGCGCGGACAGAGCAGAGCATAGACGGGCAGGGGAAGGGGATGATCACGAGGAGGTGGCGTGATGGGGGGGCGAGGGGAAGAGGAGGGCCAGGTCTTCAGGCCTTCAGATGAGGCGTGAGAGGAGGAAACGGACTAGGAGGAGGCTGCGACTGACTGCCCCGGGTGCTCCGTGCAGCGCCCTCGTTGACGACGCCTCCCTGTTACCCTCCCTCCCCTCTCCCCTCCAGCTCCCTCTTCCACCTTGTTCACCTTCCGCGTCCCTGCCTCTCTCACGTCGTCCCAGTCGCCGCCACCACTGCCGTCGTCCTCGCCCTTCTTCTCGACGATGTCGACGCTGGCGGCCTCGGCGTAGGCGTCGGCGTCGGCGAGGTGGTGGTAATCGTCCTCGTCGGCGTCGTCGGCGGCGTCGGCGCGGTGGTAGTTAGTTGTCGTCGTCGATGGCGTCGCCGGCGTGTGCTGGTGGTGGTCGTCGTCGGCGTCGGAGTCGGCGTCGGCGTCGGCGTCGGCGTCGGTGTCGGCGTCGGCGTCGGCGTCGTTGTCGTCGTTGTCGGCGTCGGCATCTGCGTCGTCGTCTTCGTCGTCCGCGTCGGCGGCCTTGGCGTCGTCGGCGTCGCCTTGCGGCAGCCAGGCGCTCGCCCTCGCGCCGCGGGCGCGGGCGCTCCGACTCGCGCTCGCGCTCGCGCGGGCGCCGCTGAGCGGGGGCGATGAGCGGGGCGGCGAGTATGGGCAACGAGGGCTCGGGGGGCAAGGATGCGGAGGATGATTAAGGCAAAGGAGGAAGCGGAGGAGAGGGATTAGGGGGGAGGGTGGAGAGGGAAGTGGAAGGTGGGAGGTGGAGCAGGGGCAGGAGGAACAGGATGGAGGAGACAGGGGGCGGCGACGACGTGGGCGAGGATCGGGAGCGTAAGGGTGACCCTCTGCACGGACCTGCGCCCTTGGACTTGGCCCCCCTGTCGCCCCAGGAAGCCGCGCTCCAAGGGTCATGCTTAAGTCAGGCACGTCCCTCTACAGGAGGAAAATTCAGACATAGTTATAAACATAGTCTGAGAACGATTTCTCTGTCATTTTTGAAACCGTTTTTGAGCATTTTGTCGATCATGCTTTTTGTCCTTCAAGCTCCGGGCTGTAGGAGGGCATGCCCGACCTAAGGTCACTCCTCCCCGGGGCCGCTCTTGCGTGCAGCCGAGGGCCGGCCAGGGGCCCAGGCTCTGGTCGAGGAGGCCAGCGCACGCGGGCGGCCAGCGCGGGATCTCGGGGCACTGAGCATCGAGGGCGGGGGGATGCCGGGGGGGGGGTGCGCCCGGAGGTCTCCAGGAGACGTCCGGGGACCTACCGGGAGGGAGAAAGGGCATCAGTAACACGTTGCCGCTTCGTTTCTTCGTTCCGTCAGCGTGAATTCGTTCGTTCCTGGCCGAAGGCATGCTTTTCCTCCAACTGGCGCGCTCACTGTTCTCCACGGCGGAACGGTCTTGACATTGTGTTTGCTCACCCAAACCATGGAGGATGTGGGCGGGGGGGTAAGGGTGGGAGGCAGATGAGTAGGTTCAGCGCTGGGCCACGGCGCGGCGAGTGTCCATCCGAACGCCAGGAGCGATGGCACCCCCCATTTGGCTTTCGAGCTTCTTTCCGTTCCTGTCTTTCCTCCTCCTCAGGTGTCGGTTTTTGCCCGCAGTGGGTGCGAACATCAGATGGTGTCAAACCGAGGGCATCGAACCACACCTGCCATCTTTTATGACACGTTCTGCGAGTCACACTCATGAGCGGTAAGCGAGGGAGGCGCGAATTGTTATCCTGGTTCCCCTCCTGTTTCTTCTTCTTCTTCTTCTTCTTCTTCTCCGCTTCCTGCTTCTTCTCCTCTCCCTCCTCCTCCTCCATGTCTGTCTCCTCCTCCTCCTCCTCCTCCTCCTCCTCCCGCTCCTCCTCCTCGTCCATATCCTCCTCCTCCTCCTCCTCCTCCTCCTCCTCCTCCTCCTCTTCCTCCTCCTCCTCCTCCTCCTCCTCCTCCTCACCCATCCTCTCCCAGGCCTCCTCCTCTCTTCATCCTTCCATCACCCGAACATCATACTCTTGACGCTCCGCGCATCTCCACTGCTCCGCCCGCCTTCCGCTTTCGCCTGCCTCTGTCTCCGCTTTGTAGCTTTCGCCACCCTCTTTTTGTCCCCTTTCCCGCGTCACACTTGCGACAGCAGGGCTTGCGCTACTCTTTCGACCTTATATGACGGCGCGCGGCTGGCCGCGTCGCTCGCGAGCAAAACGCATCCCCACTGCTCCACCCAGGAACGTCCGCCAGGCGACCTGCCTCGTTCAGGGGAGAGTAGGAGCATCCGGCGGAACAGCCTGGCGGGTCAGCCGCCACGCCCAGCTCGGAGCTGACCTGCGCAGCCTGCGCATATCTAGGCGTGGGCTCGCTGCGCCTGCTGTCGGAGGAGGCGGTTGTCAGCTCTCCCCAAGGCTTTGAGCCACTAGTGGCGTTTTATTCCTGCTCTTTTGGCCTCCACTTTTGTTTGTTGGTTTCGTTCTTGCGGCGCGCGCTGGACTCGCGCTCCGCACCCCGTTGTTCGTTACCGTTTTTGTCGGAGCCGGGCCTTATGGATTGGCCCCCTCTTTCTCGATGGGGATGGCTGCATCGCGGGCGCGCGCGTGCCCATTGCTGCGCATCTCGCTCACATGGTTCGCGGCCATGGCGGTTGCGCGGGGCGGGGCCGGGTGCATGCCCAACGGCATGCGCTTTCCATTATAGCGGCGGAGTTGTCTTGAACGCGTGGTCTCTAGTCTGGCGCGGTGTAAAGTTGCCCGCCAACGCCCTTCCGACAGTGTCAAACACCCGCAGGTGGCCATGCGCCGCCCCGCAGGCACTCGGAGGCCTCCGCCCAGCGTCGCGCCCAGAGGGCCGCGTAGTGAGTCTGGCGAGTGTTTCTCAGTCTTGCTGGTCGCGCTCGGCATCCTTGCGCGCGCTGACAAGGGGCGTTTTCTGCAAACCGCTGCCGGAGGCCCAGCGAGCCCCAACGCAAATTGAATTGATGAGGGAGCTTGAGCGCTTTCCAGCATAAGCAAGAACGTTAGGTTGCAGAGGGAAGCCTTGGCTACAGACGTCCGAAATGGATGCCTTGCCGGTGTTTCCATATATATATATAATATATATATATATATATATATATATATGTATATATATGTATATATAAATATATATGTGCATGGGCCAGTATAGTAATAACGCATGACTCCTATTCCAGCATCGATAATTATACATGTACGGGCTGTTATAGGAGACGATATGCACGGAACAGTATAGCACGACAGCTATGCACATTTTCCCGGCCGTCCATGTACGCAGAGGGCGTCTCTCGAACATTCCGTTTTGGATGAGCATTGCCTCGCGGGGTTCTCGTGTGGCTGTGCTATGCTCTCACGGGTTTCATGGGGGTCGCTCATCGGGCTCTAACGGGTCTCGTGGGGTTCGCTGGTCGGGTTCGTCGGGCTCTCACGGTCTCGGAGGGCCACAAAAAGATTCCCAAAAGGCCCTAAGAGGGCCCCCAGATGCACCCAAGAGAGCTGATCAGGACCCAAACAGGGCTCCGTGAGGGTCCCAAGAGGCCTTGGAGATGTGTCACGGCCGTGAACCATCTCGGGGCCCTCTCGAGACCTTATTGGCCCCCCCTCGGAGCTTTCTCGGGCCCTGCAAAGACGGCGGTGGAGGCCTCAAGAGGGCCCACCCCCGGAGGGGGCGGCCGCCCCCCCTTGCGCTGGGCTCCGGGGCGGCGGGCGGCCGGGACCGGTCACGCAGGGCCCGGGGCGCCCGCGGGGGCGCCCCCCCCCCCTGGGGGAGTGATGTTGCCGCCGTCGCCGGGGCACCTGGGCGACGGCGGCCGGAGGAGGGGGCAGGGCGGCTCCGGGGGCGCCGAGCTCCGGGGCGGCGGGCGACCGGGGCAGGTCATTCTGGGCCGGGGGCGCCCGGGGCACCCGCCTAGCATCCTATATTCCCTTTCTCATTTTGCATCCTACTCCTCTTGCGTCCTATCCCTCCTGCATCCTATTTTTCTTCCCCCTCCCTCGTCCTCCTCCTCCCCCTGCCTCCTCCTGCCTCCTCCTTCTCCTCCGGCTCCTCAGGGCACCAAGGGCCCCAGAGCATTCAGAGGGCTCTTGGGGTCCCCACTGCACTCCCCACTAGCGCCCCCACTAGCGCCCCACTAGCGACTGTCACTCGGTTCGTGGCCATGCCGAGTTGGCTTGAAGTCGAGTGCGAACTCGAGTGCAAAGTCCCGCGGAATATGTCACCTAGTGGGAACCCTAGTGGGCGCCCGCCCTAGTGGGGGCCTTAGTGGGGGCGGGGGCCCTAGTGGGCGCCCTAGTGGGTCCCTTAGTGGGCGCCCAAGTGGGCGCCTCAGTGGGCGCCCTAATGGGTCCCTAAGTGGGCGCCCTAGTGGGGCTTCAGTGGGTCCGCTACTGGGCCCTGGTGGGGCCTTAGGGAAATAGTGGAGGCCCTAGTAGGCGCCCTAGTGGTGGCCCTAGTGGGCGCCTTGGTGGGTCCGTTAGTGGGCGCCCTAGTGGGCGCCCTCGTGGGTCCCTTAGTGGGCGCCCTGGTGGGGCTTCAGTGGGTCCGCTACTGGGCCCTGGTGGGGACCCTGGTGGGGCCTTAGTGAGGGCCCTAGTGGGGCCCTAGTGGGGGCCCTAGTGGGGACCTCAGTGGGCGCCCTAGTGGGCGCCCTCGTGGGTCCCTTAGTGGGCGCCCTCGTGGGGATTCAGTGGGTCCGCTATTGGGCTGTAGTGGACGCCCTCCTGGAGAAGCCTCGTTGTTGCCTGGTGGGCTTCTGGATGCGAGCTCCGAGTGGCTTCGCCCAAGAGAGTCCGAAAGGGTTCAAGACCTACCGACGAGAACCCGACAGAGCCCAACGTGAAGAGGAAAATGAGAGAGGAGGAGCCCGACGGAGCCCGACAGAGCCTGACGAGAGGAGCAGGATGACAAGGAGAGAGGAGGAGGGAAGATGACAAGGGGAGATGAGGAGCCCGACGGGTCCCAATCGAGCCCCAAAGAGCTCAACGAGAGCCTCACGAGAGCCCCCGTGGAAGCCCGACGAGAGACCCACGAGAGCCATTCATACGAGACCCCGAGCGAACCCCGAGGAACGTCCTGCGAAAGCCCCGCAGGGGAACCCCATGAGAGCCCCACAGGAACCCCGCGAGAGCCCGATGAGCAAGCCCTACGTGACCCGTGAGAGCCCAACAACGCCCCGCGAACACCCCGCGAGGCAATGCTCGTCCAAAAGACAGCGCTCGAGAGGCAGGCAACGTACTTGGACGGTCGAGTAAACGTTACCACAATTGGGATACACTTGTGCATCGCTCTCGTTCTACACTGGCCCATGCACGTAGGTTCCTTTGCCCGCCCATCCCCGCATTTTTTTTATGCCGGCCGATGCTCAATGATGTGGCCTATGCCGGCCAATGTGTACATGCTAATACAGTGGCCCACGCATTTATCGTGCACGTCTTTGGCGAAGGCCCCTTCTGCGGCCGAATTTTTTGTACGTATTGAAGCACTGCCGACGGGTCGATGGGCCTTCGGCAGTCGTCTGCAGACAGCGACCCGTGTCAGAGCTCGCAGGGATGCCGAGGGCGACCGACGTAGCAGTGCAACACTCGCCAGACTCACCATGCGAGCTTCCTGGGGGGCGACACTGGGAGGAGGCCTCCCAGCGCCTGCAGGGCGGTGTATGGCCATGTGTGAGCGATTGGCAGTAGCGGGGAAGGCTTCGGCGGGACTGTCTGCGCTCGCGTAGCCGACTTTAGGCGCGCGCCCGCGACGGTGACCGCCCGCGGGCGCTTTGTGATCATTTGCGCGCGCGCGTGGGCGCGCGTGGAAGCTTTCGCTGTTGACCCTGTTGGGAAGATGTGACCACGCGGGAGTGCTTGCCAGTGCTTCGCGCGCCTGTGGGCGCCCATGGTCTGGCATGGCCGCTTGCGGGCGTCTCTCCCAGTAGCTGCCCGCTTGCGAGTGCCCGCGTGCGCCTTCGTGCGCACGGAATGGCGTTGCTAAGCTGCGAGCCGCGCGAACTGCCCCCAGCGTCAACGGAGGCAGCGACCCCAGTGAAAAACAAGTTTTGGAAAAAACGCCCCTGCGACGATCATAGACGCTGGCGGAGGGGCCGGCTGAGGAGGAGGAGGAGGAGGAGGAGAAGGAGGAAGAGGAGGAGGAGGAGGAGGAGGAAGAGGAGGAGGAGAGGAAGAGGAGGAGGAGGGGGAGGGGGAGGGGGAGGGGGAGGAGGAGCAGGAGCAGGAGCAGAAGCAGAGCAGGAGCAGGAGCAGGAGCAGGAGCAGCACGAGCAGGAGCAGGAGCAGGAGCAGGAGCAGGAGCAGGAGGAGGAGGAGGAGGAGGAGGGGGGGAGGGGGAGGAGGAGGGGGAGGAGGAGAAGGAGGAGGAGGAGGAGGAGGAGGTGGAGGAGGAGGTGGAGGAGGAGGGAGGAGGAGGAGGAGGAGGAGGAGGAGGAGGAGGAGGAGGAGGAGGAGGAGGAGGAGGAGGAGGAGGAGGAGGAGGAGCAGGAAGAGGAGAAAGAGGAGGAGGAGGAGGAGGAGCAGGAAGAGGAGGAGGAGGAGGAGGAGGAGGAGGAGGAGGAGGAGGAGGAGGAGACGGTGGAGGAGGCGCAGGCGAAGTGCCCAGGCCCTCTGGCGAGGGTCGTCGAGCGAGCGCGCGGCGTCGGCCGAGCGCCCGTCCGAGCGCCTGGCAGCGGCCGCGTGGCACGCTCCCAACGCACGGGCGTGCCCGCCCAGTGGTGGGTGGACTGGGCGGAGGCTAGCGGACCGCGCGAGGTGTAGCGCGACAAGCACCAGCACCTCGGCGCCGCGGAGGCGGACGTAGACACCCGAGCCAAGGGCACCCGCAGCACGACTCCGAGGGAGACTTGCGCCAGCAGCGCAGCCGCGGAGTCCGCACGAGCGCACTAGCGGCGCGAGTCTGATGCGCAGCGCGAGTCGGAGGACCAGCAGCGCGACCCGGAGAGGGAACCCAAGGGTTCTCCGAGCGACGAACACCAAGAGCAGAGCGAGGAGGACCACCGCAATGTCACCGAGGTGCGGGCGCAGCGGGCAAGCGCAACAGGACTCCGAGGCGCAGGCGAGAAAGGCCCGAGGCGCGGCGCGACAAGGGCCAGCAGCACAATTCGGAGGCGCACCGGCACGACCCCGAGAGGGAGACCCCAAACCCGATCCTCGGGGGCTGCCAGAGGTGCCCCTGGCCCAAGGTGCCCCCAGCGTTTCCCGCTCCATTTTGTTGCTCCACGGAGCCTCCTAGGGCTCGTAGGGGGTGCTCTGGAGGCAATGGGGGCCTTCTTGGACATCCGGGAGGCACCTTGGGCTAGGGGCACTTCTAGCAGCACCCGAGATCTTAGCTGCCCCGATGCGGGCGTTTTGATACACAACGCGTGTTGTGCTCAAAACGTCCGTGTGAACATGCTGCGTGTTGGCCCAGCGTGTTGGCCCACGCCTTGACGAACGTGCCGGGCCCGGCGTGCGTTTTCAATCTGCGCGTTGAGCTCCGCATTGATATGCTGATATGCGATCGGGGCAGCCAGGGCTCGGCTTCGAGGACATCGGAGCAGCCAAAGCTCGGCTCCGATGCCTGCGTGCTGCGTGCTGCGTATCGGGGCAGCCAAGGCTCGGCTCCGAGGTCACGCTCGACGGGCACCTGCCGCGCGCATCGGAGGCGGCGCAGCCCCCACCCACCCCGCGGCCGAGGGTGCTCTCCGAGGCCCACCGCCCATGGGGGGGCGCCGCAGTCGCTGGACCCCCGCGTGGGCAGCCTCCCCGCTTAGGCGGCGGCGCGGCGACACAAAATTCTCCGCGACCTTCGTGGGTCTGTGAGCGACCTTCGTCTTGGCATCGCTCAGACGTGTGCATCTGTCGGCGAGGAGCATCAAGGATAATCTCGGCTCGTCGGGCGAAACGAATGCACGCACGAAGCCGGACAAATGCACGGGGAGTGGACGTCCGAGAGAAGGCAGGTCGTGGGCCACCTTCTTGGGTCGTTTGACGTTAGCTGCCTCGACGGTACGCCCGTGCTGAAACGCAACACGTACTGTGTTCAAAACGTCCGTGTTCACATGTTGCGTGTTGGTTCGGCATGTTTTAACGTCGCAGCGCGGCAGAGGCAATCCACACGAGCGTCTGTGCGAGACCAGGTCACGGTGTCGCGAATTAGCCCGCATGCAGCTGGCTCGACACGTGTAAGCCCACGTTGGGCGAGCGTGTCGGCAAAAAATGCGTGTTCGGTCTACGGGTTGTTCTCCGTGTGCTTTGCGTATCGGGGCAGCTACGCGTGGGTCTGTGGCACGTCAGTCCAATCCCATGTCGAGGACAAGGGGGGAGGGCCACGAGGACGCCTACCGTCTTTCCACGCAGCGACAAAGCTTCCCTCCCTCGCGGCTGAGCTTCGCGCGCGGGCTGACGAAGGCCGCGGGGCTCCGGCCAATGGCCGCAGGGCCCAGTGCTGACGTGCGAGCGAAGCACAGCGAGCTCGGCGGGGAAGGGCCCGACGCCTGGTCCCACGCGCAGCCCGACACCCAGGAACACGAGGCGGAGCGGCGGCGACTGGCGGGCCGAGGCTGCGGCGACGGGCGGGGGAACGGACACGGATGCGGGCAGCGAGTTCGGATGGGGGCCCGCTGGACGCCCAGCCAGGCGCCGCGACCGACCCCCCGCAACGACGCCCAGGACGGCGATCCACGGCTGCGCACGACGGGCGGCCCAGGACGGCGGCCAGCAGCGCGATGGGGGACGACCAGCACGCGCCGCCCGCCGAGGACGACGGGCCCCGGCCAGCGCGGCGCGGAGGCCACCGCCCACGTGCGCTGCGTGTGCCTTGGCATCGCTCGGACGCGTGGGCGGGATCGGCGGCGCGGAGACGCTAGAGTTCCTGGGCAGCAGAGGTCGGTTTTCGACGAGGCGCCCGGAGGGCCAGGCCGCGCAGCATGGCTCGGGAGGAGGCCCGCGGCCGCGAAGCTGCTGGAGCGGAGCGACGCACCGACGGCCGCGCTCCGCGCCCAGGAGACCAAGCGCGACGCCCTGCATGGAACGAGGCAGGCGAGGCGCGCCGAGCGAGAGCCTGATCTCAGCGAGCGAAGAAGGGCATATAAATCAACTTTTTCGCCTTCCGGGGCGCCTGTCCCTGGGCGGTTGGAAAGTTTATACCCCTACGGTGCCACCGTAAGGGTATAAACTTTCCAGCCGCCCAGGGACAGGCGCCCCCGACGGCGAACAAGTTTATTTTATACCGTTCTCCGCCCGTTATTGATCGAGGTGGTGTTTCGGGCCAGGGGTGCCGCGCGCGGGCGACCGCCTGGAGCGGCGGACTGCGCGTCCACGTGCTCAGCGCGGCCACCCGGCCGACGCGTCGCCAGGACACGACCGCCGCGCATCCTGGGGGGCCCCAGGCACGCACCCTGAGATCCTTCAGCTCAGCGATCTGGCCCTGGAGCGTCTCCATGGCGACGGGGGAGGCGAGGATTGCTGAACCGTAAGAATCCTGGCATACCGAAATCTGTCAGTTCAGCAGTCCTTGCCTCCCCTGTGGCCATGGAGACGGTCAGCGGCCAGATTGCCCTGTCGCACGCGTGGGCCTGGCGAGAAGCTGCCGCGGGGGCCCCTTCGCCTGCAGGCCGGGGCTCCCGCGGCAGACCGGATGCGCCACGTGGCTTGCGGAACCCGAGGGCTATTATGTTCCAACCTACGTTAGCCTCGACCACCAGACAGAATCTGGAGCACCAGAACAGTACCGAAGCTGTAGTGCTTCCACATGTCGTGCCCTGGGAGGCGATGCTCGTTCGACACTTCGCTGGCGTGTCGGGCATACACCGTGTTCGGATTCAACTCCTGGGAGGTTAAATTCTGTTTTCGCCCTGGTCCGAAATCTGGCTTAATCCAGCTTAATCCCGCTGTATCGGGCTTCGTCCTGCTTAATCCGAGGCCCACTCTTGCGCAACGGCCCCCCAATGGGGCTTCATCCTCCTCAATCCTTCCGACGAACACCTCCCAGTAGTTGCCTCCCAAACCGTGCCGATACTTTTTTGGGTGCTCGAAACTCCTTGTGGGAGGTGGTCCTCAAGTACGATGGGGACAACATAACCCGTGGGCAGGCCCGACGGGCCGGCAGGGCCAGCTGGCGGCGGGGTGGCCCCGGGCGGCTCCCCTGCGGCCAGGCCCGCGCGCAGGGGCCCTGTCGCGCGGCCTGACCGCGGGAGACCCGTGGCGCGCGAGAGGCGGGCTCCCGCGGCCACGCGACTGGCCGCGCCGCTTCTCCGGGAGCCCCGCCCGCGGGCCGGGGATCGGCCGAGGCGTCGGCGTCGACGTCGGCGGCGGCGTCGAAGGTCGACGTCGTCGGGGTCGGCGTCGTCGTCGCCGCCGTCGGCGTCGGCTGCGGCGGCGTCGGCGTCGTGCCTCGCCGGCCGGGCTGGGCTCGCGATCAAGAGGAGCGTGGCGAGGGGGGGGGCCAGGGCATTGGGGATCAGGGTTGAGTGGGGGCGTGTCCCTCTGCAGGAGGAGTATTCAGAAATTGTCTGGGGAAGAGGTTCCGATTATTGTTCTGACAGTCCTTGAATGTTTGTAACTTGTTTGATCTGTCTTCCCATCTCCCCGCCTATCAGCAGAGGGGCCACGAGCCGCGCGGCTCTTCCAGCAGAGCCCCTGGGGCGCTGATGGCGGAGTCGGCCGCGGCACGGCTGCCCGGCGCGTCGCGCAAGACGCGCGGGGGGAAGAGCGAGGGCCCGAGCCTCTGGCGCGGGACGCAGCCTCCATCTCCGTGCGGGCGCAGGGCGCAGTCTCGCAGCCTCTGGCGAGACGCGCGGGGGAGGTGCTTCCGCAGCCTGCATCTCCGTGCGCGCCTCATCCCGCCCCCGCGGCGACCATGGCTGGCGCGCCCGACGCGAGCTTCACCATCACAGTCACCGTCATCAGCACCACCATCATCACCATCATCCTTAGCAACAGCATCACCATCACCATCACCATCACTATCGCCATCATCGCCATCCTCAGTAGCATCAGCATCATCGTCATCATCACCATCATCGTCATCATCAGCTGCAGCATTATCAGCAGCAGCAACATATCAGCATTAGCATCATCGGCACCATTGTCATCGGCATCAGCATCGTCATCAGCAGCATCATCGGCAACATTATCAGCATCGCCAGCATACTCATCATCTTCACCAGCATCAGCCTGAGCATCAGCATGAGCATTAGCATCATAATCACCATCATCAGCACCATCATCACCAGCGGCAGCACCATCACCGATAACTACCACAGTCATCCTCATTAGCATCATCATCACCCGCATCATCATAATCTTCATCAGTAGCATCATCACCATCAGCATTTCACTCATCACATGCATCGCCATCGTCATCATATTCTTCATCACTATCATTATCCGCATCCTCATCAGCAGAAACATCATCATCATCCACATCATCATTATCATCATCAGCAGCATACTCGTCCTTGTCGGCGTCATCATCAACATCAGCATCAGCACCACCACCACCACTATCACCATCGCAGTCACCATCACCAGCGTCATACTCAGCATCATCAGCACCACCATCATCATCATCATCATCATCATCATCATCATCATCATCATCATCATCATCATGATCATCATACTCGTCGTCGTCGTCTTCATCGTCATCGTCATCGTCATCATCAGCAGCAATAGCATCATCATCATCACCACCACCGCCACCACCATCATCATCACCATCACCACCAGTTTCATCCTTATCGTCTTCATCCGCCTTCTCCTCCTCGCGACGTTCCCAATCGTCCCCCGTCTCCTCGTCCTCATCCTAATCTCCTGGCGGCGCTCGCGCGAGCCGCTGGCACAATAAGCTCGGGGGTTGCTAAAGGTGTCCCTGGCCCAAGGTGCCCCCAGCTATTTTTTTGTCAGTGACCACTGGGCCTTGTGAGGGGTTGTCTGGAGTCCGTGGGGGCCTCCTTTGAAATCCCGGGGGGGGGGGCTAGGGCCAGGGGGCGTACTCCTAGCAACACCCGATGATTGTCTTTTGGGCCTGGCAACGGCCGAGGCCGCGCCGTTGTCAACTATATGGCCCTAAGTCGTCTGCTCGGGCCCTGACTCTGTTTATGGGGGCACCATATTTGTTCAGTCCGAGAGGCCGCGGGGCGCCAGCGAGAAAGAGAAGCAGGCGGAGGAGGAGGGGGCGAGCAGGGGAGGAGGAGGAGGAGGAGGAGGAGGAGGAGGAGGAGGAGGAGGAGGAGGAGAGGAGGAGGAGGAGGAGGAGGAGGAGGAGGAGGAGGAGGGAGGAGGAGGAGGAAGGGGTTGGGAGGAAGAGGAGGAGGATCAGGAGGTGGGGCGCAACCCAGAGGGGGAAGGAGCAGGAACGAGGGGAGCAGGAGGAGGAGGACGAGCAGGCGGAAGGAGCAGGAGAAGGGGACAAGGGACGAGGGGTAAGGAGGAAAAGCTGGGAACAATCAAAGACATATCACAAGCATTTCGAGCTCCGCGAGGGGTTCCTCGGATCAGCGCTGGGCCCCCCCCCCCTGGCGGCGCCGCCCCTGTCGCGCTCCGCGCGCCAGGGAGGAGGGTCCAGCGCCGATCCGAGAAGTCCGCGCGAACCTTCGAGTTTTATGTTTATGTCAACGTTTGCTGCCTTAGAGGAGGAGCAAGGGGAGGAGCCACCCGGAGGATGGAGTAGAGAAGGCGAGGAAGGAGGAGGAGGAGGAGGAGGAGGAGGAGGAGTATGGAGTAGAGAAGGCGAGGAAGGAGAAGGAGGAGGAGGAGGAGGAGGAGGAGGAGGCGGGGGCGCAGGAGGAAGATTGGAACCAGGTCGGCGGGGAGAGGGGGGAGGACGGATAATGGCGACCAACATCGCAGATACGAGCAGACCGCCGACATCCAGCAAGCCCCCCAGTCATCACGGGCTCACTCGTTCAGCGACTACAGGCTGGGCTCGGACGGTGCCAGAACAAGGATCAGTCCGTTCCACAGCGCTCCAGAACGCTCTCAGAGCGCCCTGCAATGCTCTGAGAAGGCCGCAGCGCTCGAGACATCCTCCAGAGCCGCCAGATCTCAGAGAGTCTCGGTTTATCCTCACCCGAAGTTGCCTTTTTCGTCCTAGCTTCGTCACACTACTGTGGGGGCGTTTGTTAAGGAAGGCCCCACGAGGCTTCCGACCCAAGAGGATTCCTAATCATTTGAGGCCGGCAGTGATATCCCTTGCCAGGCCTCGACTGGTGCTCCACCAGTTCTTCAGACCGAGGTCTCTTTATTGAAAGATTCCTTGCCAAATGCCCTCGCCGTAAGCTCCGGCTTCACATCCAGTGACCGTGTCGACACCTCAGCCGACCAGCGCCTGCGGCAGCAACGACAGGCCCCGAGGCGCGCGCCTGCCCTGGCGACCGGTCGCGCGCCCGCGCGTCGACCCGTCGCCCGGCGCCAGGATGTGCACCAGCCGGATGGGGTTTCGAGGTTTGGAGCATCCGACAGTGGCACGGATGGAGGGCGGGTCGTTTTCGGAATGGTTTCTGTTTGGATGCCGCGCGCACCCGTCTTGATCCAGGTCCATTCCTGTGGCCCAATGGGTTGCCCTGACGGGTGGCAAGCCGTTTTCAAAGTGGGGCTCCTGTCTAGGCGCCGCGCACACCCGCCCTGAGGAATACACCCCTGCGGCAGCAGCCCAGCCTGCGCTCGAGCGGGAGGGCATGGCGCACAGGTCGAAAGAGGAGAAGGTACCAATACTCACGCTGCATCTTTGGGGGACCTCGCCTGTCCCCGAAGTTGAGGTATTTTCTTGTGCCCGACGCGGGCCCGTTGCGGACTCGACACGGATTTGGCGTGGATTCGATGCTGACTCGACACGGATCCCACGAGTCCAACATGCATTTGACACGGACTCGACGCGTATAGGGCCCCTGATAGGGCCGCGACGGGACAGACAAGGTCCCGCGAATTTGCAGCATAACAACACCGCTACCTTTCCATCGTCGGCACGGCTTGGTTCGCATCGTCTGGTCAGAACGACCCTCTGGAGAGGTCCGGGGAGTTGCGGTATCGGTACCTGTCTCTCCCCGCTGGAGGGTCTTGGGTGGTTCGTGGCTTGTCGGCCTAGGCATGATCTCATAAACTAGTCGAGACCCCCCCGTAAGACCCTTTTTAGATGATTATTGATAATAACCAGGTGTTTTGCCTATTTGTTCCAACCGTGTATCATTTGTCAAAGATGTAGCCGCCGCCTGAAGTGAACCCATGATCTCACGCTGTACAACTCTTCGCACATGATATCAGTTCGAAAGCCTCACAACCAGCTTTACTTGTGTAAGTCTCCAAAACCAAGATCAGTTTGGAAAGCCCTACAGTCAACTTTAAAGTGAAAGACCCCACACATGAAAATCAAGTTGTAATCAATTTACAATGTGATTTTGATGGTGGGGGTTTTGGAAAGGCAGAGCCGTGGGGCCGCGGAAGCTTACCAGGAGCACAGGCAAAAAACTTGAAACACATTAGCACAGATGTGGTTTTCACATGGAAAAACAGGAAACTGATGGAAACCATGTGACACTCACTAATTTTAAGTGTAAGAAGGACGTTAACACTGACAGCTTCCATGTCTTCCGCATTTTCTTGGTAAGCTCCCACGGCCCAACGGCAAGCCCAGAACACTTCCCACAACAACAAACAATCCAGAAAGCCCGACAATCATACTCAATGTATACATCCCCGGAATTAACCAATTCGAGGTGCCACACAACCGTAGGTTCTACAATTGAAATCAACTTCACAATCTCCACAGCCAAATTCAAGTTTTAAGCCCCCACAAACGACACCAAACAGCAATCCATTTACTCATTGATTTTGGTTGTTGAGGGTTTGCAAAGGCAGAACCGTGGAACCGCGGAAGCTTACCAGGATCACAAGAAACATATTAAACTGTATATGTTTTCGTATGGGCAAACGAGAAAGGGAACTATGGAATACATGCGACCCTCACGGTTGTCATGTGTAAACCACAGGTATTCCTTATTTGTTCTTTCTTCTCCATATGAAAACACATGTTTTTTCATGTGTGCCATGTTTTCTGGTTTTCCTGGTGAGTTCCCACGGCCCCACGGCACGCCCGTACAGTTCCCGACAATCCCCCACAGGTCTGAAACGCGCCACAACCACATTCAAGTTGTAAATCGCCACACTTAGAATCAAGTTGGGACGCCTCACGCTCAAATCCCATTTGCACATCTGTACTATTAAGATCAATGTGTAAAGCCCCACAATCACATCCAACGTGAAAACCCCAACAGCTACAACCAACTCGTAATCCGTTTACACCTTGATTTTCATTGTGGGGGGCTTGCAAAGGCAGAGCCGTAGGGCCGTGGAAGCTCACCAGGCGCGCAGGTAAACAACATCAGGAACAATATGGAACACTTAGCGTTTTCACATGAAAAGAGCATGGAAGCTATGAGGTCGCGCGGCTCTCATCATTTTTTCTTTGTAAGACGAGTAAGAACACTGACAGGCACATGGCTTCCTGACTGTTTCCTATTTTCCAGTTGAAAACATAGGTTGCTTCATATGGCTCATGCTTTTCACGTTTCCCTGCTAAGGTCCCACGGCCCACAGCAAGCCCCTGCGATTCTCCACAAGTCGAATCAGTTTGAAAAGCACCAGAACCACATTCAATGTGCCAACCACCACAGTTCAAACCAATTCGGGGGGGCCCACAATCACATTCAATGTGGAAGCCCCCACAACTAAAATCAGGGTGAAATGCCCATAGTCAAATTCAATATGTACATCGCCACACATGGAGCCAATGCGTATATCCTATGGCCCGAGATCCAGGAGCGGCGGCGGAACCGGCCGAAACACATTCGAAACCAAAAATAAGCGCAGACATCGCTTCACCCATGAAGCTACAATTCAAACGTACATTCGAAAGCAAGTGAAACAACACATGTGCGCAGCGACAGAACTGAGGTCTGCGCATTGGGCATCCAGCTAGCGCCTCTGGCGCGATGCTGGCGCAGCGGCGCTGCGGCGCTGGCGCGTCTTCCCCTTGTTCGCCATCTTGGTGCGTTGCCACTCTTCCACTGCAGCGCTGCACGTTGGGCTTCAAGACGCGGACACCTCAGCGGCAGGGGGATCTTGCACAAGACCCCGCTCGTTCAGGATAGTCGTTCCGAGACGACGTTGGCTTCGAGGAGGCAGAGGGCAACCGGAACATCTAAATCCATGTTTAGCTGGTGCCGCAGGCCACCAGTTGCACCGCCGTGCGCCTGTTTTTCTTGTCCTGTTTCGTTGCGGTTGTCTTGTCCGGGCAAGCCGCGGAGACCAGTGAAGGTCGGTTGGCCTCGACGTGTTGACGGCCAGCCCCTCGGCGAGGGTCTGCGCCGAGCCGCGCGGACCTGCCCTGTCCAGGCAGGTCCGTCCCCTGTCCAGGGGCTGCGGCTGCCGCGTGGGTTTGCCTTGCCCACGCACGGACCCGCTCCCTTTTTCGGGGGCCAAGCGCAAACGCGAGCGCTTGGTACACAAGGACTGACAGAATGACGATGATAGAAATGCAGGATAACTTGGGGAACGATGGGGACGAGATGCGCAATGTGATGCGTACCCAAGTGGTGAAAACACGCACGGTGAATAAACACAATGATTTATGGACGTGCAGATCACGAGGCAACACATCAAGCAAAGCCTTGATGTAACCACGCAAGAATGGTCTCACCGCCCTCCCACTGTGGGCCGTTCTGCTTTGGGTCGTGCCGCGAGCGAGCCGACGGTCCAGGAGAAGGAGGACAGAGGAGGAGGATGGGGAGGATGGAGGGAGGAAGGATGAGGAGGAGGAGGAGGAGAAGGAGGTGGAGGAGGAGGACCACCACCAGTCTCCCTTTGATCCTGCCCCTTTTCTTCTCCTTCTTCCTCCCTCCTGCTCCTTTTTTGTGTTCATCTGTTTCCTTTGTCCTGGTCCTCCTCATCACCATAAGTGATGCCTCTCCCCCGTCTTCCCATGGTTCTCCCCCTCCTCCGCCCACCTCGTTGCTCCTCTCCCCCATTCCTCCTCTCTCCCCGTTCCTTCTCTCCTTCTCCCGTTCTTTCTCGCCCTCCTCCGCTGTTGAAGGTGAAGGTTTCCGGAGGTCTCCAGAGGCCCACACGGAGGCCGAAGAAGGACTTCGATTCTCGAGCTTCGATCCGTTCGTCGTTGCGGTCGTTCGTCGTTGTGTTGTTTCGCCGTTGTCGTTTGTCTTCGTCGTCATCGTCGTCGTCGGTGGTTGCCTTTTTCCTTTCTGCCTCAAGCTCATGCCCCGCCGCGGGCGCGCGCGAGGATAAGCTAGAATTATCTTCTTTCTCGTTCTCCGTCTCCTCTTCTTTCTCCCCCGCCATCTCTTTCCTCCACGAACCCCACCGACAGCCCGAGACTTTTGATCTTGCGCGTTCAGCAGTTTCGGTCTCTTGCTGGAGTCTGTGGATTTCGAAGGTGGTGTCTGGTAGCGCGGAATGGCACGAAGTGCACGAGCTTAGCAGATGCACGATTTGAAAGTACTTACAACTACACGGTGATGACGAAATCATAACAGAACGCGCGGTGGGGAACGGAAAAGGTCGGACAGTTGTAAAAGAGCATCATTGGTTTATTGATGGACAAACGCGCAGTCCCATAACAAGATCAGCAGTCGAACGCAAAGACACGCTTAAGACATCGAGGAAGTCACCGCGCATGTAAGCATCCAATTCACGTAATCCGTCGCGTTCCGAATTTAGAGTGCGTGTCCTTCCAAGGAAGTTGGCGTAGAAGCGGCAGCACGATCCATGGTGAAGGCGTAAAGTTGTCTCAGGTGGGAGACACATGCAGTAGTGAAATGTCAGGAAACCACGAGGGAGCGCTGTCGGGAGGTAGTACATGAAGGCGACAAAGTTTCCCTTGGCTGCCGTATCTCGAGTTTTGGAATCGGTGGTATCTCTCAGGTTGTCATATAGCAGATTTACGACTACCAACACCGGTTACCACCAAAGGCTTTTAGGTTCATGCCACCTCACGCGGCCTACACTGTTTTTCTCTTGCCTGCGGCAGTGGTTCGCGGGGTCGGCGAGGGCATTCCTCCTATCCTCGCCATGCTCCCTCCACCGGGGGCGGAGGAGAGGTTTGATGCGAGCAGGCCGGCTGATGGCCAAAGTGCGTTTATGATAGTTGTTTCCCATAGGCACGCGCGGCCAAGGAAGCCAACCCCAGTGCGCATCCGCGCGTGTTTGGATTGACATTGAGGCGCAGAGTGGCCGCGAGGTGAGACAAACGGCAGTTGCATGTTTTCGGCCCCGGTGTTGGTGGTACTATAAAAGGCCTCCCAGAGGGGTGGTGAACAATTTCTGTATTTAGGGGGTCGTTCTACCTTCAGCTTCCCGACCTCCTCCCCAGGTTCTCTCCGAGCCATTCAGATCAGTCGGTTTACATTTGCAGTTGGCGAGAAGGCGTGATTCCATGAACCCGATTCGGCACCCTCTTAGGAGACTCCGAAAATGGCTGAGCGCCTTCTCGGACGTGGATTTATCGACTCGTCTCGACAGACTTGGAGCTGTGGAGAAGAGCACCTCGATGCACATACCTCTTGCTCCTCTGCATCAAATGTCAGAACGAGGGTGTCTTCTAGGCTGTGCCGAGCTAGGGGCGGCTCATTACATGTCGCACTACGTATCGTAATTGCCTCACTGTTCGGGGTAACGTTGTCAAGCCTTCCGTAATCTGGTTCCAATGCTATCCCAGGCTTTTGGCGGCAGGCCTTGGGATCCGACCGCGGGTTCTCAATGCGTGCTCCATCTAGGGCCCGTGCGGGAGCTTGATCGGGATACATATTGTGTGGCGTTCGCTGAAGCTTGCATCACGAGCCACCACCGGAGAAGGTCTGGGGAAAGGAACCACCCTCCGAGTTGCTTCATGCGAGATTCAGGATGCTCTCGAGGAGGCCTCCCGTCTTTACATGCTGCATTGGCTAACCCGTCCCTTCTGTATGGGTCCTCCTTCCTCTCTCGCTGATGCTGTGCGCATGTGGTGGTGTCACTGGCCTGCTCTCAGTGTTCGCCTCCCCCCCCCCTTCTGGGGGCTGCTTTGATTGCATGTTTGTGACCTGCCAATCCTTTCGCGCGCGAGCGCCCACCTGCTGGTGTGCATGCCGCACATAGTTGCAGTATTCACTGCCGGCTCGTAACTGGTCGACCGCCCAGCGCGTCATATACCATCTTGTCCGCTCTTTTGTTGTCGTCGCCGCCTCTCTTTGTGCTCTCGCCACCGCGGCTCGGGTGGGGCGTGGTCCTTCACCCTTCCGCCCTCGCCGCCGCCTCTATTGTCCTCTCTGCTTTGCACTCCTCGTCGCCGCATGCTGGAAGTGGGGATTCCGCGTTGGAGGCGTCCTCAGTCAGATTGGCATCCGAGGCGCCAGCGCGGAGCCTCTCCAGTGTGGCCACTTTCCCACCCCCGAGCGCGAGGCCCACGTTGAAGGAAGTAAGAGGCTCCGCGCTCGTTCTGCCAGCCGCTTCTGTGGCGAGGGCTCGTTGAAGTACGAGGCCATGTGGCATTGGAAGGGGCAGCGGCGGCTTGTTGGTCTGCCGATTTTCCTGGAGCCTTATCCCCTCATTGGCGGTTACCTCGTGTGCTCCCTTGCTGCCGCTGGTTCGTCTCTGGCGCTGCTGCGCGACCCCCCTCCTGCGTGTCCCCTCTGGCGCCGCTCCGGTGTGTTGGCGCCGCTGCTGCTGCTGGTGGCGGGGTGGGCCCTTGTCGGGCTGCGCATCGTCGGCGGGCTCGCGGCGGCTGGACAGAGCCCTCGCTACCTGGCGCTCGCGCGCAGAGAGGCGCGTGGCCGAAGCACGGAGTACCTTGCCGCCCCCCCCCCCCCCCCCATAGGAGGAGGAGGAGGAGGAGGAGGAGGAGGAGGAGGAGGAGGAGGAGGAGGAGGAGGAGGAGGAGGAGGAGGAGGAGGAGGAGGAGCCCCCCCCCCCCATCTGCAGTTTTTCGTGCTTCTCTCGCTTCCCGGTCTCTTGCAGCGCCTTTTGCTGCATCATTGGGCACGTGCCCCGCCCGTCGGCATGGACAATATCGACATCATGATTTGTGGGTGTGCTCGCCAGCGGGGGCAAAACAGCATTCCTCAGTATCGTTGTTGTTTGCCTTCTCTTCCGCCTTCTGTTTTCTCCTCCACCCCCCCCACCCTCTCTCTTTCTTTTTTTTCTCTCTCTCTCTCTCTCTCATCCGCATCCTCATCCTTCTCCGCATCTCTCTTCCTTTTAGCGGCCGCGGTGGCTTCCAGCGCCTGCGAGGAGAGGAAGACGGACGGTCCAGCGCTTACACCGCTGCACTTCGCGGCGGTGGCCAACCAACCAGAGGTTGCCCTCCTCCTCCTCTTCTCTCCGTCCTCTTCGTCTCTTCGTCCTCCTCGTCCTCCTCGCCGTCGTCGTTGCTGTCGTCGCCCTCATGCAGCCTTCGTTTTCCGAAGTATCTCCTTCATGCCACCCCACCGACAGTGTCGTAAGGCTGGGCTGGGAAGTCAACCTCCGCGCTTATTATATTGACGCTTGGAACATCCGACAGCTACACGGAGGGCCTGTCGCTCTCAAACTGTGTCTTGGATGTTTTCCGTGTTCGACTTAATCCACCCCAGCGGCCACTTGGGTTATGCAGACGGGGGGCGGGCCGTTTTCAAAATCGGGCTCCTGTCTTGGCGCTGTGATCATTCGATTTAGGAAGTGCACCCGGGCGGCAGGAAACACCTGAACCGCTTAATCATAAAATAAACGGAGCTTTTGACTTGTGCTGTACATACGAGAGGGCGTACCAGGGGATCCTGCGGGATTCCCCACGGGAGAGGCTACGGGGGGACCATACGGGAGACCATATGGGAGACCATGCGGGGGGACTGCGAGGGAGACGCTGCGGCCGATGGGGTGTCATACGAGTCACGGGCTCCGGATCCGGATGAGCTCGCAGTGTTCAGGACATTTCGATCTTGTTCGGCGTCACTCGTGCGAGGGTCCCATGAAGTTTCAGGCGTTCAAGATGTAATCGCGATCAGTCAGGCGAGCATCCGCACATTGCCAAATGCCATCGCTGAGCAACGCCCGACGCTATCCGACGTACGACGCATATTCATCCACCCGGGCGGGGGACAGGGCCGGGGGCCCTGAGGGCAACCTCCAGGCCCCCATGCCGGTGGCAGGGTTCCTTGTCCCCTCCAAGACGGGCCAGGGGGCCTCCCATAGCCCACACAGTGGCCCAACAGGGGTGCGCATCGCCTAAGAAGAGCTCTCGGACGCCCAAGACAGCCCCAAGACCTCCCCGAGAAAACTCCAAGGGAACTCCCAAGAGCACCCCAAAATGCCCAAATTGCCCCATACACATAGGAAAGCGTAAGTTGGTAGCATACTCGACTCTTGTGCGTTCACGGCGTTGAAGATGGCCCAAGGAGACCCCAAGACAGCCCCAAGGCAGCCCAAGAGGCACCCAGGAACACCCTAAGACAGACGCGAAGAGCCCCAAGACGGACCAAGAGTCGCCCAAGAGAGCCCAAGAGAGCCCAAATACGGCCCCACAAGCGGCCCAAGATCGGGAATTTGGACCAACAATTCGAGCTTTCCGCCGCACGATGCTGCCAGGAGCCACCAAGAGATCCCAGTAGGCCCCAAGATACCCCTTAGACGGTCCGAGATGCTTGAAAACATAGCGCCCGAAAGGCTTCAAAGGTGTCTCCAAAGCACCCCCGAGAACTTTTGCACGACATCCTAACGTACACCCAAAGTGTTGCTCCATGGATTAGTGTTGTGAAGATGTCTCGAGCGGGAGCCGCACGAGAGACGCAAACTCGCAAAGACATCCTAGTCTGATTATGATCCGCAGGGACGTAAACTCTGGATCCTGTCTGATGAATATAGCGATACGAGAACGTGCTCGGGCGGGCGCCCCTCTGGCCCTGCATCCCCCCGTCGGTCGGTGTGTCCATCCTTCAGTTCCTCTGTCCATCCTGCCTCCGACCTATCTTGCCTCCTTCCCCTCAGAATTTCCGGTTTGCCTACCTATCTTGCCTCCTGATCCTTCATCCTCCCCACTCCTTCGTCTTCCCTTATGGCTGCATTCCTCCTTTGTCCTGCTGCTCATTTCTGTCCTTTTCAACCTGCACCCTCTCGCCTGCCGATTCTCTGCTCCCCGCCTGCATCTTGCGTCCGCCTTCGCCGGCGCTTTGGAGCGTTGTGAAGTAGTTTGGCTCTTCTGAAGCCGTCTCGAGAGCCTTTTGGGGTTGCCATGGGACTCTCTTGGTGTCTTCTTGGGCCGCCTTGGGGGCCTCTACGGAGAGGAAAACGGAGAGGAAGGCGGAGAGGTCAAAGGCAGGATGAGGAAAGGAGAACCGACAATGGGAGGGCGAGGGAGGGATGAGGGACGGGGATGCTATAATGTGGAGGAGGGTTGAGGCAGCAACAGAAAGCTGAGGGCAGGCGGATCGTGAGGAGTCGAGCATGTTCCAGTTTGAAGCTCACAGCCCATCAAGTTGCCCAGAAACAGAGATGGCGCGGAATGTGCGCGAATGTTCCTAGTGAGTGTAAAGATGCCTGACAGAAGACGTGTTCCGGGACAGCCCAAAAGCTACACGGAAGGAAGGCGGCACGTGTTCACAATGGGGTTATGGTTTTCGCTTTTGCGCCGTGCGTACTCGTCTTAAGATTCCAACAGCTACTCGCATGGATGACTTCTCCTTGGCCAATGGGCCCCTCGAAACCACACTCGTGGCTCCACACTGTGCAACAGTTTCACGCATGGGGATTGAAGCACGTATTGCGGATGGCGATGAATTGCAAGAGTGGGCTCCCGCATAGGATTTCAGTGTTGTGGTTTGTTCAGAAATTCGAATGCAGCAGCTGCATAGATGGAGTGCGATTCCTTTTCGAACCGGGGTTGTTGTTGGACATGTGTAAGGTTTTACGTTCGAGCCGTGTCGCGCCGCTGTTTTAGCCCCGGAGGATGGAGGGCCGTCCTTTGCAAAACGCATCGGCCGCGCGCACAGGCGGGCAGGGGGAGGGGGGAAGGATCCTTAGAAGCACCCCCTGCCTCTTAGAGGGCGCGGGCCTTAGCTAGAGATGTAGGGCCGGCGCCTGCTATAGAAACCGCCTCCTTCTAAGAATCGAAGAAGAAAACATGGCATAACCATTAACTTTTGAAGCTCCGTGCGGATTTCTTGGATCCGCGCGCCCCGCCGCCAGAGAGTGGGGGCCCAGCGCGGATCCTAGAAATCTACGCGGAGCACCAAGAATCCAAATGTATGCCGTTTGTTCTTCTTCTAAAGACGCCTGCCCACAGCCCCCCCCCGCCTGCGCGCCGCTGAACGCGCCTTCCGCATGCCACGTGGGCCCGCGGAGGCCTCGCTTCTGGGAGCGCGTCTCGCGCAGTGGAGACCCACTGCTCTGGCAAAGACTTTCTATGGAGGGGGCTTGGCTCGTCGGCCCCCTGGGCCTCGTCTCCCCTCGCTCACTTCCATCGTGCCTGGTCCTCCTCTTCCTCCTCCCTCCTCCCTCTCCTCCTCCTCCTCTTCCTCCTCCTCTTCGTCCTCCTCTTCCTCGTCGTCCTCGTTTGCATCCTCCTTGCCCTGTCTTCTCTCCTGCATAGCGCTGTCATCAGTTTCTTCTCCTTCCATATCTCTCCGCTCTGTCAGTCTCTCAGCCCTCCTCCCTCCTCGCCGTCCTCCTTCCTCCCTTCTCCTCGTCCCTCTTCTTCAGGTTGCCTGCCTGCTGGTGGAGCTTGGGGCCGACCTGGAGCCTCGGGCGCGTCGGACGGCGATGACGACGGCAGCATCCGCGACCTCGACGACGATGACGACGACCACCACGACGACGACCAAGAACACGACCACGAACACGACCACGAACACGACCACGACCACCACAACCACCGCGACAACGACCACAACCACGCCGAATATACCAAAAACCTTAAGCACGACGACGACGAGCACGCAGAGCGCGACGACGACTTGCGCGACGACGACGACGACGATGCCCTGCTCCGTTAACGGCGAGGACAAAGACGACAACGACGACGACGACGACTCCGATGATGCTGAAGACGACGACGACGAAGACGACGGCGAAGACGACGGCGACGGCTGCGGCGACGACGACGACGACCTCGATGACGCTGAAGACCTCGATATCCTCGATTCCTCCCGCGCATCTCGGAGTGCTTGGCGATCGAGGGCAGGCCCGACATGGAATCGAGAGCGACGCGGAGGGGCGGACATGCTGAGCGCCCGCCACTGAGTGGATCGATGTCGCCGATGCAAGCGTCCGTCAGCGGACCGATGCCCCAGGAGCCAGTCGTCCGCCTGCGCGGGAGCAAGATGGCCCGGCCAGGTTGCCGCGCGGAGCCAGCTGGCCATGAGGCCCTGCACGTCCAGCTGGTCCGCGCGCTGGCTGGGGTGCATCGCCGCCACCGCGAGCAGTTCGTCGGATCCATGTGGTCGCGCCGTTCGGGGCAGGATGTGCTCGGAGGGGGGGTGCGTCGACCCCCAATCGCCCATTCATCGCCGATAGGGGCTCAATAGCCCGCCCAGCCAAGAAACGTGCGGATTTGCTATCGTGCGCATATGTCGCCGATCCATCGGCGATGAGCCGCCGATTCACGCTCGAGGTGCCCCCCCCTGGACTGGTGTCCCCCCCTAACGTTCCCCAGCAGTAGTTGGCAACTGGCAGCAGAGCGCCGCCGTCCTGGTGGCAGTCTGGGTGGGTGGCGACCACGGTGGACCTGCCAAGGGCGCTGCAGCTGGCGGCGTCGCACTGGGGCCACGGCCCCACGGTGAGCCGCGCGCGTGCAGTCTCCGCTCCAGCGGAGCCGGCGCCCTTCTGCCACACCTTCGGCCGCTTGTCGCAAGCAGGGGTGCACGGCCTATGGGCGAGCGACGCGCGTCGAGTTCCAGAGCGGGGGGTCCGTGGTGGGATTCGGCGACGAGGGCGAGGAGGACATGTCACAAAAGCAGCGTCTACTTCTAGGAGGAGTCCGGCAGACAACACCCATAGGAGATCTTGTGCGAGATGTGCAGCGCAGCAGACACGGGAGTCGCGGTGAAGTGCGATCGCGCGGAGGTGTGCTCCCACGCGCCTGGCGTGAGCTTGCTAGAGGGAGGGGGTTGAGGCGGGGTGCGAGGGGAGCATCAGGCCGCTTGCCAGAGCGACCCGAGATGTTCCCAGAGAAGTGCGCGAGGGTCTCCCTAATTCGGAAGTGGCCGAGGAGTGCCCGAGTGGGCGCACGGAGCGTGCCGCTGAATCGGGATGCCGACTCTGAAGCACCACCTGTGGCGTGAAGGCAAGAGCGCACCTGCTCTCTATTTCCTTCCCCCGCTCCCTCCTCCTTATCCTCATACGTGTTCTCGGCTCCACGGGGCGTGCGGCAAAACTGCGTCCGAAGACCCCTCCGTGCCGCGAATGTTGCGTGCGATCTTGGGCCTCAGCAGAGCCACCGGCTCCAACCTTGTTGTCGTCCGCGGCCCACCTCGGGTCTCCCGGCCACCGCCGTGGCCGCGGCGTCGTTGGATTCCTGCCGCTCGGACCTCTTGCGGCCCAGCTTCAGCGCGGGAGGCCCGTCCGGGCAGCTCTGCCAGTCATCGAGGCAAGCCGGGGACCCGCGCGGAGGGCGTCGCAGGCTGTGGGCGCCAACTCTGCAGCCTCGTGCGCAATGTGAACGGCGCGTGCTTTTGTTTCCCGCTTCCCTTTCCTCTCCCCCTCCCTTTTCTCATCCTCTGTCGTTTCCATTGGCCTCGGGGCCAAAAGTATCAAGGATAAAAATAATCCTTCGCCTTGAAAGCATTGTGAAGACGTAGCCTCGCTGAGGTCCCCGTCTTTGCATCAGGGACAGTAAATATGAGGGGTCTGGTCTGATGACGAGACCCCCTATCCCTAATCTGTTCGGCCCTCCCACCATAGGTCCCCTCCCAAAGGATCAGGGATTTGTTAGGTCGAATCAAACAGCACGATTTGCTGCCGATCATCTCTCTGCCGCCTCCCGGCGCCAGCCCCAGTGGCAGTCCTCTCCGGGTTTTTCCGAGAAAGCGCCGGCACGGACGGGCGTCCGCGCGCGCCCGCCTTTCTTGGCCGCGGAGCCGCAGATTCGCAGCGCCCACCGGCGAGAACAAAATGCAGAGGGGGGCGGCACGGGACGGCGCCGTCACCGGAATAGTCTGCGGCGAGCGAGGGGGGGAAACCAGAAGGGAACGGCCATGTCAAAAAGCGGCGGGTCTTCTCAGAGGTAGGTGTTCTGTGTGTTCTGTGGAAGGTTTAGAGGACGTTCCGAGCCTTTTGAGAATGCGTTCTCTCTTTCTCTCTCGCTGCCTCTTCCTCTCCCCCAAGCTCGCCGCCGAGTGGAGGGGTACGACACTGGACGGCGCAGTCACTGGAGCAGGTCCGCGCGGCCATGATATGGCACAAACGCTGATCATCCGCCATCAGTGGAAGTGGCAGTTCAACCGTTCGTGTCACTAGCGAGGGTGGGCGGACAACGAGTTCGGATAGCCCGCGGGCCGCGCCGGAGCGATGGGCAGACATAGGCGACGATTGGGTAGGGGAAGAAGAAGAAGGGAGGCCTCAGGCGTTGCAAGCAGGCGCGCGCTCAAACATCGCCCCCCTTGCAACTTTGGAATGCCAATTTCACGACAGCGCTCGGAGTAAATTCTGCGCCTGCCGGAATCCGCGGGCGTCCGCCGCTCAGTTCAGACGGCGCACTCACGGGAGCAGACGGCCGTCGTTTGATACGTATACGTATCTCACGTTGCACGGCCCGCAAGACCCACAAAAAACGCCCACTGCGCGCGCCGACGTCCGCGGGTGTCCCAGCGGTCGTTGGGACGGCGCAGCAACGAGAGCACGAGCCGAGGCCGTGGAACCGAGGGGTAATCTTCCTGCGCGCCTACCGGAGTGCGCGGGTGGTCTGGCAGCCGCCGTCGGTGCCTGAAAAAGGAGCTTTCCGCTTCCCAGCGGAAGGCTTTGCACGGCATTGCAGGTCTCCTCTCCCCCGTTTTCATTATCTTCCGCTTCCTCCCCTTCCTCCCAGCCTGCGCGGAGCCCCCGGGGAGCCTCTTGGGAGCCTTCGGGGGCCTTTGCCATGTGCGCGTTTTGAATCGTGGGGGCCACCATGGCGGGAAAGGCTCCCGTGGCCAGCCTGATTTGTTGTCGTATGCCTTCTTGTTTGGGGCCGCTTCGGGGGCTTACTATTTGGCCATCATGGGGCGATATCGGGTACCTTCGGGGCCGTCTTGGGTTTCAGACGCCCGGGAAAGTGAGCACGTATCCTAAAACCACCACCGGTTTTGTTTCTCGTAAGGGTGTCGGGACTGGCAATTTGGAGCCTTTTTTTGTGGCGCGTTGGAATTTGGAGGCCTCTCGCGCCGTCCTGACGCAGTCCGTGGCCCGCTTGAACCGCATCGGGGTTCGTAGGTGTGTCTTTGGGTAGAACAGTGCCATTCTCGCAACCTTTTTGGGGCATCCCCCGGCTGTTATCCATTCGTTTCGGAACCAACGGTGGCGCCGGAGAGCACAAAAGGGGGGTGAACGAAGGATGCGGCGCGAGTAAAAGGGAGGCCCCGCTTCGGAAATAACCGAGCGCTCCCGGTAATAATCCCCGTGGGATCATAAAGTTCGGGGGTCTGGCGGGGATAATCAACGATTTGCCCGGGGAAGGTGATGTTAGTTATGTTGATGATGACGATGACGATGATGATGATGCTGATGATCCTGGGCGCTCGCGTAGACTGACATTGTAGACCTTGGCACAATACTGATTCGAAGGATCTCGAGGCTCGTGGTTACAACGTGCCTGCGCAAGAGATTTCCTTTGGCGCTTCTGGCCAAGAAACCCCTTGCGCACGGCCTCAATCCACTCGCCCACGCAGGCTCGGCATCCTTTGGAGCCGCCCTTTCACGGGAGGCACTTGGTGCAGGCCTGGGCGGCAGCGCTTGCCTCCTCGAAGGTGGCGTGTTTCGGCTCAACCGCCGCGGGGTCCATGAAAGTCTTGAACTTGGCCTTTCTCTTGGCCTTGGCCTGGGCCTATGCCAAGTTATTGTCGCTGGTCTCCTTGAGTTTGTTGATCCACTCGTTGCCTCGGGCGCGCATCGTGCTGATGCTCGCGGGCGCTTGGCGGCCCTCGCCTCGGATCTCGCGCGGGGCGCGTTCGATCCAGCGACTCGCCCACCGGCCGCAGGACCAGGTGTCGGCCTGGAACATGTCGCGGCTCCTCGCAGGGCTGGTTTCGCCAGGGCCAACGACGCCGAGCTTGCGGAGGATCTTCCCGGCGGCCTTGGGAGGCCACGTGCGAACGTTACCCACGACTCCTGAGGAGGAGGGTGGGGTTAATTTCGTCCGGCAGCTCCCGAGCAAAGTGAACCCTACCTCCCCCCTCAGAAATCGTGGGGTGTAGGTGTGAGTTCGGGCCTGTTTGGCATTTGCGGGCGGCTGCTTGAGGGCGTCGCGGCACTCCGCCGCGACGCCCCCGCCGATCCGAGACCATGGCGGGCGCTGCCACAAGTGCCCCTTGCCCTGGGCGCCTCCAGGAGCGACAATTTGGGGGCACCTTGGGGTAGGGGCATCTGTAGCAACCGCCGACCTTGAGGTCGGTGTAATGCGCGGGCGCCTCGGAGTGCACGCAGATCAGGACGTGCTCGGCCTGGTCGACTCTCTCGGCCCGGCGCTTCTGCCCCTCGGGTTGCCGGGCGGCGGATTCGTCCTCGCTTCGGCCCTCTCGAGCCCACGCGCCCCTAGATCTCGCCCAGCAGCGCGCGCACTGTGCCCAGCTCGAGGGCATCGCCCTTGACGATCTGCTCGCAGTTCATGATCGCGCACTCCTTGGCGAGGGCGGTGCGGCGAGCCAGTCTGGTCTGGCGCCAGTCGAGCTTGTGCGGCTTCGGGAACTTGTAGTGCTGCTCGATCGTGACCTTGGGCGCTCGGGATTCACAGGCACTCGTGAGCTTCCGCCTGCTTCCGCTTCGTGTCGCTTCCGCTTGATTCCGCCAGCTTTCCGCCAACTTCCGCCGCTTCCGCCGTTGCTGCCGCCGTTTCCGCTAGCTTCCGCCGCCTCAGTTGGAAGTGGGCGGAAGCTAACGAGTGCCTGTGAGGCACCTGGCCTCGCTGCCCTCGATCTGGAAGATCGCCGCGGTCTCCGCCACGAGGACGCGCAGGTGGCGCGCGCCCTCAGCGCCCAGGCCTCTCCAGACATCCTGCGCTCTGCCGCGCCTGCCCTCGTGGACTCCCACCTCGGCGACGCGCGCCACCTTGCCGTGCCAGGATGGGATCTTCGCATGTCTCGACGCGTGTTTTCTGCTTGGCCTTCGCTTGCTTCTTGGCGCCCTTCTTCGCCTGCTTCTCCTGCTTGAACTTTTGGGAGGGGCTCGTCTTTACCTTCGGCGGCCTGCAGGCCACGACGCCAGTCTCGGCCTTCGCGCGCCGCCACTTGCGCGCGTGCTGGCCCAGGAACTGACCCGAGAACATGGGCGCCTACCTGCTCTCGCGAGCACTTGTTCGCGGCGCCTTGATCCGGTTCTCGAGGGCGCGCGGGGATTGGATCTCCTTGATCCACTTCTACGGCGTTCTGAGCACGTCCTTCTGCTCGTCGGTGAGCTCGAGGCCCAGTTCTCAGAGCTCTAGGAGGCAGGGGTTATCGTTCTGCTCGCAGTCCCTCGGCCAGCCGCCCTGGTGGAGGCAGTTCCCGTCGATGGGCGCTCCACTCGGGCACGGGCGGCGCGCCCTCGGACCACCTCTGCGCGCCCTCCAGGCGCTCGCTCGCCGGGCTCTCCTCGACGCCGCGGCTGGGCTCGATGGAGTAGCTCCATGGCTCCATGCCCGCGACGACATTGAGCTCGCCCTGCTCTGTCGGCCGGACCGCGAGCATTTTTCGCATGCGTCTTTTGGAGCGGCCCCGCGCCTCTGTTCTTCTCGCGGAACCAAGATCGCGGATCTTAGCGCCCTCGAAGATGCCCGGAACCAAGATCGCGGATTTTAGATCCTCGATCCGAGGATCGAGCCTGCTTGATGGCGGTCTGTGCTCGAGGACGGCGAGGGCGGATATCGACGATCGCCGAGGCTCGATCCTCGACCCTCGGATCGCGAACCCGACGTCTTCGAGTCCAAGCTCGGCGATCCTCGGATCTAGGGTCCACGGCGCTAAAAGCTGCTCGGGATCAAGACCTTGGATCCTCGATCCGAGGATCGAGCCTCCTCGATGGTGGTCTGGGCCGAAGGGCGGCGATGGTGACGATCGACGATCGCCGAGGCTCGATCCTCGATCCTCGGATCGCGAAACCGAGATCTTCGAGCCCAAGGTTGGCGATCCTTGGATCTGGGATCCAAAGTGCTCGAAGATGCTCGGACTCAAGATCTTGGGCCCTCGATCCGAGAATGGAGGATCGAGCCTGCTTGATTGCTCGATGATTGATCGAGGATCGCTCGGCGAGGGGGGGAGTGGGGCCCCGCAGCTTGGAACGTCACTCGCACGCGCTCGAACGCTCGCATGGAGCTTGACAGCAGATGGGGCTCGAGCGCGTGCCTCGAGACGCTTGCGCGGCACCCTCGTAACGATGAGCACGGGGGAGCTTGGCTCGGGGCGCTCGTGCTCCAGGCGGTCGCCGCTCGCCGCCGCTCGGCTCTCAGGCGCCCTTCGGCGTCGACATGTCGGCTGCGGGCTCGGCTTTCGCATCGGCCTGGCTCTTCTCGGGCTCGCGCTGGTTGGTCGTCTTGTCGTGGCCGGCGCGGATCTGGGCGATCTCTTCGACATTTATCTTGCTGTGCTGGTTGAGGGCCATTGTCTCGAGGCTGAACTGCTTCTCGGCGCTTGCGTCGTCATGCCTGGCGCTTGTCCTGGTAGTTCCGCCCCTGGAGCTCGTAGGCCATGTCGGCGGCGCGCTCGAGGCTCCAGCGCCACTCGGCGACCGCTTGCGCGGCGGCTCTCGCGCGATCGCCGCCCAGCACCGCGCCGTCGGCGCGGCGCCAGTTGACGAACTGCTCGGCCTCGTGGGGGATCATCTCGAAGAGCTGATCGGCTGTCGCGCCGGAGGAAAACTCTTCGCCCTTCTCGACGGGCTCGAATCTCTCGTCGATCGGCAGCACGAGGTCGTGGAGGTGAAGGAGCCCGGAAGGGGACATCTGGGAGGGCCTTGCCGACGCGCTCGGCGCAGGTGCCGATGCTGAGGCGCCGGGCGCTCTCGGCGCCGAGCTCGATGTCCTTCTTCTTCTTGACAAGCTCGAGCACATTCGACTTGAAGCCCGGCATGAGCCAGAAGAGGGTCTCGGGCTGCTTCGCGTGACTTTCGGGGATGTCGTGGAGGCGGGCGTCATTCTCGCAGTTGGTCTTGTAGGACAACGCCACCGCCAACTCGACGCGCCTCTTGTCCTTCTCGTTGAAGATGCGCCCGTGCTCGATGCTCTCGAGAGAACCGCCGTTGCAGGCCATCTCCAGGGCCGCTTGCTGGGCGCTCATCGACCACAAGGCGGTGTCCGCCTTGAAAAAGCAGGCCGACATTCTTGCTGCGTCAGTGCCTTGCGCGCTCGACTGGCATAGGCGCATCTCGGCAATAGAGATCTTGTCCACGATGAAGGACAGCTTGTCGAGGATCTTCTCGTTCTGCTTGGCCATCCGCTCGAGAATCTCGTTCGAGCTCGGGCTCGCGACCCCTTGCAGGGCCGCGACAGGCTGCGTCGCCGCCTGGGCGCGCTTGGCGGCCTGGGACATGGCCGAGGCTCGCGACGCACTCAGGGGCAACATGGCGGGGGGGATAGGCATTGGGAGGGGGAAGATCGGCCATGCATCGGCGATGCGCGCCCGACCGTGCATCCGCACGTTCCTGGGCAGGTTCGGGCTATCGAACCTCTCTGCGATCAATCGGCGATTGGGGGTCGATGCATCCCCTTAACTATGCCTCATCCCCCCTGTCGTTGCCCCTGGAGGGAGGCGGAGGAAGGGGGAGGAGGAGGAGGAGAAAGAAGAGGAGGAGGAGGAGAAGGGGCCACGAATTGTGTAAGGGATGCGTAAAACAAGTAATTCCAATGCTCTGCCTGCTTGAAAATAGCATGTATCTTCAAATCCAATCGGCCCCCCTGGCTCCGCCACGCGTTCCTGACTCGGGAACGGTTGTGAAAGTGAGAATCCGATGGCCCTTCCGCACGTTGGGACTCGGGCAAACTGAGATAGTGAAAATCCCGAAGCCCTGCCACACGCTCGTGACTGCGGAAGCTGAATTGGTCAGACCACCATGGCCATGCTCAGCGTGTTCGATGGCGTTGCTAGTCAAGATTGGATGACTTCAGCTTCGATTCGCAACTCCCCCCCGGGGATCATCAAGTTCTGCCTCCGTGCGTTTCCCCACAATTAGATATTCCAGGCACGGGATACAACATAGGGGGAAAAGGGGGATCTGATTTATTATCGGGGGCAGTGGCGTTCGAGAGTGTGGATTCCCGACGCCACGCAAACAACCAACCACGCTCCAACGTGCCAAAGGTACGATGGCGGGCCTGGAGCAATGTTGACAGGCAGCTCCGAAGGGGAGGCATTTCTTTGAAGACGCGACCCGTGAAACCACCCGCGCCCACATATCGTTTCCGTGAAATTGTTGGATGAGCCACTTGGGCAAGGTATCGTCATAATCTTGGCACGAGGCCATCGACGGCGCGAAAGATCATGCGAAATGCCCGCGCCATCGGCTCGCCCAGCTTGCGGCCCGAGAGACCACTTCCAAATAACTGCCATGGAGGATTCTTGGATGTGGGAGGTGGGGATACCATAATGAGGGACAAATGATGGGGCGAATGGGAAGGATGGGGGCAGGGAGGGGCGGAACATGCAGGACCAGGAGCAGGAGCAGGATGAGAAGGAGGCAGCTGTGGAGGAAGTGGTGGCGGAGAAGATGGGGAGAAAAATGGAAGATGAGAAAAGGAAAGCGGGGTGGAGCTGCCAGGGGGTGATGGAGTTGATGAGGTGGACAAGGAGTAGGAGGAAGAGGAAAAGGAGGAGGAGGAGGAGAGGAGCCGAACGTTGAATAGGAGTACGAGGAACATGACCAAGAGGATGGAGGAAAAGGAGGGCGAGGGGCAACACCGGGAACAACAATCGTCCATCGCGGAGCTTTCGATGGCGCCCCTGGTTTACGCTAGCAGCAGCGCCCCTGGTTTACGTTACGCATACGTCCCTCTCCCTCCTCTTTCCCCGTTTGCTCCCTCTTACTCTCCCGCTTCCATCCCCCCCCCCCCCGCCGTTTGATTCCTTTGATTCCTTTCTCCGTCATTCCGCTCCCGTGCTCTTTCCTCCAACTTTTTGGTGGCCACCCCCGATGTCTTGTTCACATCTCCTTGTTCCTCTTCCCCCCGCGCGTTTCTATTCGGTTCCCTGTCCGTCCTGAACCGTATCCCCCTTCTTCTGTTCGCCCTCCCCCATTCTGCGTTCCTCCTCGTCGTCGTCCTCTTCCTCCTCCTGCCCCCCCCTCTGCCCCCCCCCGTCGCGTTAGGGGGCCCAAAGCTGAGGAGCACAGCGGCGCCCTCGAGACGTCAAGGCGGGCTAAGATGGCAGCGCCCCGCGGCAAGAACCTCGACCAGCAGACGCAGTGGTAGACGTTCAAAGCAATCGAGCAGTGGCGAAGCGTCCTGGTTCGCCTGTAGCCCCACCAAAGAATGTTCTGAGAACCTTTTGTGGTCACCACGAGATCTTCTTAGAACATTTCTGGCGGAGTCTGTCCTGTTTGAACACATCCGGTTTATATTCTAAGAACATTGTTTTTGTTGCCGTGGGACTCCCGTGGGCCACTCTCTTGGGTCATTTGTCATGACTCTCTCTCTCTCTCTCTCTCTCTCTCTCTCTCTCTCTCTCTCTCTCTCTCTCTCTCTCTCTCTCTCTCTCTCTCTCTCTCTCTCTCTCTCTCTCTCTCTCTCTTTCTCTCTCTCCCCCCCTCTCTCTTTCTCTATTTCTCTCTCTCTTTCTTTCTCTCTCTCTCTCTCTCTCTCCCTGTTGCGGATTTACAAACTGTTTCCTTCTGTGACGGATTGACAAATTGCTTCCTTTCGTGGCGGATTTACACATTGATACCTTTTGTGGCGGATCCGCCACCACCACCGCCGCCACCTCCTCTCCTATTTCCATTTCCCATATTTCGGCGCTTCCTTCCCCCCCCCATCCATCCCGACATCCCTCCACCACTAACGACCATGAGGGAGGGGCCGGTGGTGGTGCGAGCAAGGAGGGAAGGAATTGCTATTCTCCCGCCACCAACACCTCGCCCTTTCCTCCCCCATCCCAATTCCCCCTCGCCTCCATTCGTCCAGATCGGCCGCCCCCCACCGCGACCGCATCTCAATGTCCCCATCCGCTCCCCCCATCGTTCCCTGTCCCCTGCCCCATCCCTCTCGCCGTCTCTCGCGCTCTCGCACGCCTCAAAAAAGGGAGGGGTAGCGACTAGGAGGGAGAGAGGAATGGGGGAAGGGCCGCGGTGCGAAGGGGGGAGGGAGAAAAGGCGGATGGAGAGAATTGGGATGGCATCCGCGAGGGAGGGGGGGGGGGGACATGAGAGGACCATGCCCCCATTAACACGATTACCTGCAGCTCTCTCGTTATCTCTCTCCCTCTCTCTCTCTCTCTCTCTCTCTCTCTCTCTCTCTCTCTCTCTCTCTCTCTTTCTCTCTATCTCTCTCTCTTTCTCTCTCTCTCTCTCTCTCTCTCTCTCTCTCTCTCTCTCTCTCTCTCTCTCTCTACGAGGCGCCGACCTTCGACCCGTTCAAGAACAAGTACCGTGTCAAGGACCTTGCGGCGGGTTTCGGCGGTGGCTCACCGCTCTCACCTCAGAGTCGGGGCGGAGCCCCCGCCACCTCAGCCGCTGCCGCGGCAGCGGCGGCCCCGCGGGGAATCAGCCCTGTCCGCAACGCGGGCCTCACGGCAGCGGGCATGGACGAGGCCCAGCGCCAGGCCACCGACCGCGCTGCTCGAGCTGTTCCACCAGATGCTGCTCATCAAGATACTGACGGGGCGGGCGCGCCACCGCAGGACGGACCAGCGGTGTCGCGTGCGCAGTATATGCGCGTGCGTTGTGCCGCTGCCGCGCCTAGCCGCCGCCGCTGGTTCGCTTTTGCTTTTGTGTTCGGCAGGACGGATCGAGGAGTCGCCTCCCTCTCTCTCTGCTGCCGTCTCACCTCTCCTCCCCTCGTCCCCTATGGTACAGGAGTGAGGAGGATTTTTCGAGACAGTTTTACTGACGTTTATGAACCCCCCCTGGCGCAGTGCCGACCATGTCTCGCCTATACTTCTGGCCTGACGGCGGCTTCAGCCCCGGTCAAGCTAATCCATAGGAACGCCATGAGCTCCTACTGTGGCCAAGCCTTCTACCTGGGCGAGGGTCAGGCTGACCTACACCGTGCGGGGCGTGCAAACCCCAGCTCCACCGATGGAGACGGGCCAGGTCGCTCCATACACCTCGTCAGCCTAAACATCACCAGTCTCTCAGCGAACTGGCCAACCATCACCGCTCTTGGTGTCGACCACAACGCCGCAGTCATAGCACTGCAGGAGACCCGACATGCCAAGCCGACCAGACAAGCCATCGCTACCAGCGCCGCCAATCCACACCACGGGGGATACCACGCCAGTCTTGGACCTGACCTGGATCTGGCGCGAGCCCAGCGCAGAGCTGCCCACGGCGGCACAGACCACACCGTCGTGGGCAACACTGGCGCCTCGGGAGGGGTCGCCATCCTCTCTAAGGATGCCATTGTCGACTCCACTGTCGACGACACTGCGCCCTGTATCGTCGCCCTCAAGGCCAAGAAAAGATGGCACGAGGCCTTTCTCCCGCTCTGCACTCAGCACCGCCGCAGGCGGCGACGAAACAACCACGGGCCCGCTGGGATCTACATAGCGAGCCTCTACGGGATTGCTGGAGGAGACAGCGCAGATCTTTTTCGGCTCGCTGACTGCGCCGCCGCTAGGGTCGGCTCAGCCCCGTATTTCATCTGCATGGACGCCAACACGAACATCGACGACAATCCACACCTGCTGCACATGATGCAGCACGGATGGTTTAACGTCGCTGAGGGCACACCAGACCACACCATGCACACATACGGCAATATCCCTGACTGGGACCGCGTCACCAAGTGCCCCCGCACTTCGCGCATCGATTATATCATTGCCAACCAAGCGGCGCGATCCCTTGTCACCGACTTCTGCTATCTGCGCGACTTGCCAGCGAAGTCCCATGTTGGCCTGCAGGTCACGCTTGACCTCAGTCGCCTCGACCATACGGCCCGACGCCTTCTCGCCCCCACGCCCTACCCTCCCAACGATGGAGCTCACGAGGGTCACGAACTGCAGGCATTAGGGACCCTCATCGCTGGGCGATATCAGGACCGCATGGAGCAGGCCGACACACGCGACGACGTGGAACGCATGTTCGCCCTGGCTAACGAGGCCAGTCATGAGTACCATCTCACCCGTCTGCGCGACCTGCCACCTTCACCGCCCGACCACCCAAAAAAGAAGCCCCCCACCATGCACGGACTCACGCCCATGTCCGAGGAGCGACCAGTTGTCCCCCGCGCCTTCCCCACCTACGGAGCTTCCACGATACACATGAACCGACTGTGCAAGCTCCATCGGCAACTCTGTGAGCTTCGCTTCATCGGACAGCACCATCATTTAGATTGCCGTGCCATCCCGCCGTACCTAGCGCAGCGCATCGACTGCACGTGGACCGCGGCCCGCCTCCTATGTCACAAGCTGCGCCCCACGGTTCTCCTTGACTTCCCCGAGGCCTGGACCCCCGACGAGCCAGCACCTCACGGAGAGCACCTTGACGGTTTGATCCAAAACCTCGACTTAGAGCTGGCGCGACGTGCGAACCGTGCCAAAGCTGAACGCATCAAGATATGGGCTGAGGGCGTCCGCGAGCCAAGCGGGCGAAAGGCGGCCATATACGCACGGGCTGCTGACAGCTCGCCCACGGCGTATCTCCGCACGCCTACCACACCTGACGATACGCAACTCCACTGCGACACCAACGCCTTCAAACCTGACAAAGCTAGCACGGACGATAGCGACGCTGACACCGAAGCTGGCGGCTTCAGCCCCAGCGACGGTAGTTCGCCCGACACGGACAACGACGAAGACCACACTTGTGAACCACCACCTGCACAAGTCCCCGACATTCTCCCTGCCAACGCCATTGTTGCTAATACCAAAGACATGCTTAAGCTCATGGTCGACACCTGGGAGCCCATCTTGGGCAGGTACCGCGCCCGTGCAGGACATGACGCCGAAGCCATGCCGACGTGGGCTGACTTCTACGACGAGTACCGACAAGAGCTGCCTACGCCATCACCAGCTACCCCTTTCCACCTCACCGACGACCAACTCATCCACTTTATTCGCACCCGTTCACCGCGCCGTGCGGGGGGACTGGACGGCTGGACTACTAAGGAGGCTAAGGAGTTACCCGACGACATCCTTCGCCTCTTCGCCAGCGTCTTACGCGCTATGCAACGCACTGGCACCATCCCAGAACCCCTCCTTCATGTGCCAAACCCGTGCCTCCGAAAAGGCCGAGGCGAACTCCCAACGGACCAACGACTTCTCTCGGTGCTTTCCGTTTGGATGTATGCGTGGGAAGCGCCAGCTTACCGCAGCCTCACGGACTGGCGGAAAGGATGGACCCACGCCACGAGCTTTGGCGCTGTCCCCAAAGCTACCATTGGGGACGTCAGCACCTCTCTTGCCCTGCGCATCGAACACGCCAGGGCCTTACTCCTTCCCTTAGCTGGGGCTGCCCTTGACCGACAGAAGTGTTTCGACTACCTCATCACGGACATCTGCCTTAACCTTGCGCTTCACGCGGGGTGCCCCCAAGACATCGTTACTGTCCGCAGAAACTTCTACAGTCGCCACAAACGCTACATCCGCATGAACGGAGCGTACTCTAAGGAATTGGCCAGGACCAACGGTCACCTCCAGGGAAGCTCTTGGTCCCTGGACGACATTAAGCTGCTCATGTGTGTGTGGACCAAGAGACAGCATCGATACGTTCCGCGATCACTCAGCACTACCTTTGTTGACGACAGCAACTCCACTACTCACACCGCGCCTGAGTTGCAGAAATCTCTTGATGAAACCGCCAAGTTTGATCGATTTTCAGGTCAACGCATTCACCCTGGCAAAGTGGCGGGGTGGGCGCTCACCGACGAGCTTCACGCCGCCGTTACCCAGCTCACTCTGGCGGAACGGCCCTTACGCGTGGTCGACTCCTTCAAGCTCGTCGGGAGTTACATCAACGCCGAGGCAGCGCCGGCTCCAGCCGCGCTTAACCTCACGGCCACCGCTGACGCCCGTGTTCGGAGGGCGACTAGTCGCCTGCCGCGCATTGGCAAGCTCCCATCGCCGATGCTTATTAAGGCGCGGCACGCCCGTTCCCTTGCTGCCAGCGTCTGTACCACGGGCACCGACATTCAAGCCCCATCAGGCCCCGTCAAAACTGCCTACAACCATGCCCTTAAGGCGGCTATCCGCCCCAAGGGAAACAAGTGGGTCGAGTTTTGGACTCTCATGGCCGTGTGCGTCCCAGGACACGCCCTGGAGATTGACGCCATCACGCAGCGTGAAGTTTTCCTGTGTCTGCGGCGACAGGTTAATCGCGACGCTACACTCTGCGGTCTCGTCAGGGATCTCCAACACCACGTTCAGACCCTGTTTGGGGGAGGACCTGTCGGACGACTTGTCCAGACGCTCCAGCAGCTCCGTTGGACCTGGCCCACATTTGGCATCATGTACGACGACTGGGGCTGCCAGATCAGTTGGCTGAACTTACCCCAAAACGCCTTCCTTCACATGCTGCGGGCCTCACAACGCAGAGCCTTTCTGAGGAGGATCAAGCCACGGCGTCACGACCTTGGATACCTTGCCTCTGTCAGACAGGGCCTCGACCTCTTCGCCAGCACGTGGCTCGCCCGAACGAAAGGAGCAGCCAAATGCACTGCCTGGCAGCTGGCGCTCCTCCTGAACTACCTGTCGGGCGGGGACCACACCCAACAGCGACGATCCCGATCAAACACGTCTGCTGACCCCAGCCCCATCTGCCGATACTGCGACGAGGAAGAGGAAACTCAGGAGCACACTGTCCGCGACTGCAAGTGCTGGGCCCGAGAAAGACTCCCTCTCACCACCCTCATCAGTGACGAGCAGTGGGCCCGTCTTCCGCCGCACACAAGACACTGCGGGCTCTTCGATGAAGACCCAGCCCTCCTCGACCTGCAGGCCGACCTCGCGAGGGACCCGCTACCTCAGCCCATACCGCGGCCCCCACCTGAGGGAGATCCTGCGGCTTCAGCCCAGGACTCCTACACCACCTACCTTGACCACGACACTGGTTGGACATGGGTCTACGCTGCCACGGACGGTGCATGCACCAACCAAGCCATCCCATTGCTAGCACGAGCGGGCTACGGCGTCTACTACGGCATCGACCACCGCATGAACTACAGTGCACGCGTTCACGGCATTACGCAGAACGCACAGCTTGCGGAGACCCTCGCCATTGTCCACCTCACGGCATGTGCTGAACGGCCCGTACACGTTTTCGTGGACAACCAGGCGGTGGTCGATGGGTTCCAAAGTATCATCGACGGACACTCACCACCGCAGGGCACGCACGTGGAGCTCTGGGAAAAGATCCACCGATGCGTCATGGCCAAGCCCAACATGTTCCGCGTCGAGAAAATCGCAAGCCACCTGGGCGACATGGGCATCGACCTCGGGCTCATCGGGCCCATCGCGGAGGAGTTCAATCGTCAGGCTGACGCCCTCGCCACAACGGCGGCACGTACTCATAACCTTCCAGACGACATTGTCGAAGCTGCCAAAACACGACATCGCCAAGCGACCGTGCTTCATGGAGTCGCTGTCGCCATCTACGAGCGTAGACACCGCACACTCCCCCTCCCACACCGCAGGGCTGGGTTTACAGCTGCGGAACTCAACAAAATGGAACCAAATCCCCTGCTGTCTGACCAGGCACCACCCGCGGCTGGACCAGACATCCCACAGAACCCGGACGAGCTCTGGGCCGAGGCCCAACGGGCGATATTCGACGAACAGGAGGACGACCCGTTCGGCTTTGGCGGGGGCCTTGACTTCCTAGGCGACGGGCCAGCCAGCGCCAACCTTGCCCCGTCGGGCACCCGCACGTCGCCCTCGACTCCGCCACTGAGAGCGGCATCGCACCCACATGACAACGCCGCTCACCTTCAAGACGCTGACGAACAGGAGGACGACCTGTTCAGCTTCGGTGGGGGATCGGACGCTTTGGACGACGGACCAGTCAGCGAAAACCCTGCCCCGTCGGGCAACCTCTCGACGCCTACCGCGACTCCGTCCCCGAGAGCGACATCGCCCCCATACGATGATATCGGCCACCGCCAAGACGCCGACGACGACCTGGGTGACCCCCGCGGACTGAGTGGCATAGACGACGCACCGCCGACACCCCACGCTGCCGACCATGCCGCCCTACCGAGACGCCACCCTTCTACGCGACCGACCTCAGAGCCCTTGCACGGCATCATGATTGGTCCCACCGCGCAAACCACTCCGCCCCCCCACCGGCGGCAGCCCGCGGGGGCGGCTTCAGCCCCCCCGCAGGGCACTGAACCAGACAGGCCCTCGCGCCCCGTCCACGCTTCCATCGTTGCTGAGCGAGAGGATGCGGCTCTCCCGACCTCTCGGGGCGTGGCCCTAGCGGCTCCAGCCCTGGGGTCGCGTGTTCCCCTCCAGTCACCTTTCAAGGGTGACGGACGACAGCGTACAGGGTGCCGCACTACGCTAGTCCACCATCTGGACAGGCGTACCGAGGACCTCGCCTCTGTCTCGAGGCCCTCGGCCGCTGGCACTGAGCAGCCACCCCTCACCGACCGCGAAACCGAGCTGTCCCAGGCTATGGCTGCTCTCCAGCAGAGGTGCGTTGCTCTCGCCGCGGACCTCGCCGCCGCCCAAGCTCGCCAAGGCCCTCTACTCCAGCGCCTCCACAGCGCCGGGCGAGCCTTCGCCGAGCTGCTCACGCCCTCGCCCGATGGTGCCGTGCCGTCACTCACCATCCAAGCTATGCTGTCATCGTTCCGCGGCGCTCCACCTGGTGCCCCGCGCTAATCTCCTCCTTTCTGCCTGCCCGTGTGTACGCGTGGCTCCGCGTCCACGGTGTCAGGGCGTGGGGGCGGGGGGTGCCCCGTCACTGCGCGCCGCTTAGCGGCCAAGCGCCCAACTGGCGGTCTGCCAAGCCGCCTAGCCACGTGTCAGCACGTCGCCTTTCTTGTTGGGGCCTCTTTCTTTACGCGGTCTGACAGGTGAGATCATCATCGTCTGTCCGCCGTCTGTAGCGTCTGTCGCACTGCGCCGGGGGAGGGGGTTTTTGTTGCCCGCCCTCGTATCTAAAGGCTGCACCGCCGCAAATAGTGTTTTGCGAGTTGTCGCACCGCAGTGCGCCTCGCGGACGGACCCTGGTCCGCCTACTTGTCCGCTCTCTCTCTCTCTCTCTCTCTCTCTCTCTCTCTCTCTCTCTCTCTCTCTCTCTCTCCCCTCTCTCTCTCTCTCTCTCTCTCTCTCTCTCTCTCTCTCTGTCTCGTTTTCTCTCCTTCGCCCTTCCATGCCGCCCTCATTGGTTCCCTGCAGCACCACCGCGGCTTCCCCCAAGGGCCTCGCATCCTTCCACTAACTGTTCATGACTCCATACATCGAGGGTCGCGGTGGTTGGAGAGGGAGAGGGGCAGGCGGCGAGGATGGTTTGAGCGGCTGTCATCCCCCCTCCCCGCCTCCCTCCCTCTGCAACGCAGCCACTGCCATTTTTTCCCAACCATCCTGTGGTGTTGGGTCCTCGTTTTGAAGAGACGGTGCCCCGCGTTCTCCTTCCTTCCTTCCTTCCTTCCTTCCTCCCGCTGCCTCCTCCCCCCTCCCATCATGATCATCATCAACACCCATTTCGGCACACCCCTCACACGCTTCGTGGCTCCATAGGGAGCTCCACCGAAGGCCCCAGTGCCCGCGGCCGCATGCGTCCCCCACACCCATTTCGGCACACCCCTCACACGTTTCGTGGCTCCATAGGGAGCTCCACCGAAGGCCCCAGTGCCCGCGGCCGCATGCGTCCCCCACACCCATGTCGGCACACTCACACGTTTCGTGGCTCCATAGGGAGCTCCACCGAAGGCCCCAGTGCCCGCGGCCGCATGCGTCCCCCACACCCATTTCGGCACACCCCTCACACGTTTCGTGGCTCCATAGGGAGCTCCACCGAAGGCCCCACATGCGTCCCCCACACCCAAGGTGCGCTCCCGCCCTCCCCCCCACACCCAGTTGCGTCGGCACACCCCTCACACGTTTCGTGGCTCCATAGGGAGCTCCACCGAAGGCCCCAGTGCCCGCGCCGCATGCGTCACCCACACCCATTTCGGCACACCCCTCACACGTTTCGTGGCTCCATAGGGAGCTCCACCGAAGGCCCCAGTGCCCGCGGCCGCATGCGTCCCCCACACCCATTTCGGCACACCCCTCACACGTTTCGTGGCTCCATAGGGAGCTCCACCGAAGGCCCCAGTGCCCGCGGCCGCATGCGTCCCCCCCACACCCATTTCGGCACACCCCTCACACGTTTCGTGGCTCCATAGGGAGCTCCACCGAAGGCCCCAGTGCCCGCGGCCGCATGCGTCCCCCACACCCATTTCGGCACACCCCTCACACGTTTCGTGGCTCCATAGGGAGCTCAGTGCCCGCGGCCGCATGCGCAGGCACGTTCCATTTTCACCCAGTCGGCACACACCCTCACACGTTTCGTGGCTCCATAGGGCTCCACCGAAGGCCCCAGTGCCCGCGCCCGCATGCGTCCCCACACCCATTTCGGCACACCCCTCACACGTTTCGTGGCTCCATAGGGAGCTCCACCGAAGGCCCCAGTGCCCGCGCCGCATGCGTCCCCCACACCCATTTCGGCACACCCCTCACACGTTTCGTGGCTCCATAGGGAGCTCCACCGAAGGCCCCAGTGCCCGCGGCCGCATGCGTCCCCCACACCCATTTCGGCACACCCCTCACACGTTTCGTGGCTCCATAGGGAGCTCCACCGAAGGCCCCAGTGCCCGCGGCCGCATGCGTCCCCCACACCCATTTCGGCACACCCCTCACACGTTTCGTGGCTCCATAGGGAGCTCCACCGAAGGCCCCAGTGCCCGCGGCCGATGCGTCACCCACACCCATTTCGGCACACCCCTCACACGTTTCGTGGCTCCATAGGGAGCTCCACCGAAGGCCTCAGTGCCGCCGCCCGCATGCGTCACCCCCACCCATTTCGGCACACCCCCCGCACTTCTCGCACGGCAGGGTCATCACCACGGTGGCGTGCCAGGGGCGCACCTTGCGCGAAGGCGACGGGGCGGGGGAACGGCGCTCCGGGGGCGGCCAGACCTCCGGGGCGCGAGCAGTCCGCGGCCAGACCATCTCTCGGTCCTGTGGACTCTCGCCCTGGGCCGTCGGCTGCCCGGCGCGCTGCTCCCTCGGTCGACGTCGCCCAGGCGTGATCCTGGATTGCGGCCGCCACGAGGTAGGGAACGGCAAGAAGGAGGACGACGACTGGTGGCTGGAGCTCACGCGCTGCTCTCGCGCGCCACGCGCCACGAGGACCTCCTGCTCATGCGGGCGCCGCGCATCGAGTTCTTCCTGGCAGGGCCGCCGCAGGGCTTGCGGAAGCAGCTGGGGCAGTTTGCGGCGCGCACGAAGCGGTGCAGGAGGGAAGCGACGGCCCTCGCCAGGGAGCTCGGCTTCACCGGGTTCATCCGCGAGGCCTGACCTGAGGAGCGTCTCCCCCGAGCCGCGCCTTCTCTCGACTGCCCGACTAATTGTTTGGCCTCGCGCCGCGGACGACCCGCGCGCGTCGCTGGGACCCTCTCGGGGCGACCAGCGCGCGTCGCGGGAACTCCGTGCTGCGGGGGGCCCGGCGCCTCGTTCGCCCGTCGTCGCTCTGCCCAGCGGTCAGAGACTTGCCCGCTATCAGCCAGCCAGTTAGCTAGTCAGCTCTCTCTGCTTCGCGCAGCGGACGACCCGCGCGCGTCGCTGGGACCCCGCCCGGGGCGACCAGCGCGCGTCGCGGGGACTTCCGCGCTGCGCTGCGCCCGCAGCCTTGGATTTTGGAGTGCGCGGGCAAAGAGGAAGGAAAAGAAGAGCCGAAAGCGGGCGCGATCCTCGCAAGAGGCGTGCCGACATGGGCGTCGCGACGTGCGGACGCTGCCGTCGGGGTTCCCGCGGAAGCTGCCTGCGGCGGCCACGCCCAGTGTCACGTGTGTTCGGACAGGCATGCTCGACACTTACACTAGGCGGTTCCATGATCGCATTCATGCAAATATATTCACTCGCGCGCAGACCCATTCATACTCAGATTCCCTCGCGCTCTGACTCACCCGCGTTCTTTCTCTCGCAATCAGATCTATCGTATTCCTTTGCGTTGTGTACCCCGCCACATTTCGGCACGCCCCCCATGCGGTTCGTGGCCCCATAGGGAGCGCCACCGAAGAAGATACTCACAATTGCGATACTCACAACTGCATATGGTTGGGTCCTTCGCCAGGATTTTTTTTTTTTTTCTCTCTCTCTCTCTCTCTCTCTCGTCCCTCTCACCGTTCCTCCCCCCCCTTCCCTCCATATTTGAGGGCGGTGGCGGCGCGGAGGGCGAGGGCGCGGGAAAATGGGGGGGAGTCGAGGGGGGGCGGGAAGTCAATGTAGAGAAGGAGACGCATGGCGGTGGGAGGGCATCATGCCCTTCCCGCCGCCCGCCCATTCTGCCTTCACAAACGCCCTCCACACGCATTGTTGTTAATCTCCCATCCCTCGCCCCCTTCCCTCCCCCTCACCCTCTTTCCTCCCTTGCGTGCACAAGCATATGTGTATGTGCGTGCGTAGGGATGCCTGAACTTGCAAGACGTGCGCGCGTGCGTGCAATTCCGCGTGCATGTTATATATAACATGTATATATATATATATATATATATATATATTATATATATATATATATGCGGAGGTGGGGCCGAGGAACAAGAGACGTACGACGAGGAGTTGGAGAAGGGGGGGTGGGCGAGGAGGAGGACGACGACGGCGACGGCAACGAGGATGAGGGGGAGAAGGAGGATGGATGGGGGGGGAGGAAGATGAGGGGATGATGATGATGACGGGGAGGAGGAGACGGGGGAATCTGCGATGTAGGCACCGCTGCTCGTTCACAACTTGCACGCGCGTGTTCTTAATAGCCGTCGCACCTGAAAGTAACTCGCGAGTTTAACCTGTCCGCGTGTCCATTTGATTGCAGTGGAAACGTCAGAGAGCATCTCCGCCAAATGAGCCCACGGGAGGAGGAAGAGGAGGAGGAGGAGGAGGAGGAGGAAGGAAAGCAGGATTGGGAGAGAACGGAAGAGGGAAACGGAGTTGGACAAACAACTGCCCTTAAACCCTTTGAAGACCGAAAGCCAGCCATGCCCATCCAGCCTGGCGCCTGAGGAGTTCCAGACTGGATGGGTATGGCGGGCTTTCGGCACTTTGAAGGTTTCATGCTTCCCTCTCCTTCTCCCTCTCCCTCTCCTTAATGCGTCTCTTTCCTTCTCTCTATCCCTCTCTCTCTCTCTCTCTCTCTCTCTTGTGGCGGATGCCAGCATGTTCCCTTTCGTGGCGGATTACAAAGTAAAACCTTTTGTGGCGGATTACAAGTTTATTCCTTAGGTGACGGATTACAACTTGATTCCTTTTGTGGCGGATTACATAGTGATTCATTGTGTGGCGGGTTACCAATTGATTCCTTTTGTGGCGGATTGCAAATTGACCCCTTTTGTGGCGGATTACAAAAGGAATCCTTTTGTGGGGGATTACAAGCTGATTTCTTTTGTGGCGAATTACAAAAGTGATCCTTTTGTGGCGGATTACGCATTGATTCTTATTGTGGCGGATTACAAATGGAACCCTTGCGTGGCGGATTACAAAGGGAACCCTTTTGTGGCGGATAACAGATTGATTCCTTTTGTGGCGGGTTACACAGGAAATCTTTTTGTGGCGAATTACAAAGGGAATCCTTTTGTGGGGATCTTTAGCGGCTTGGACGTGCGAGAGGTTCCCAAGGTTTTAATATGTGTTTTGTTTTTTTTGGGGGGAAACATATAACTATTAAATCGGAAAACAAGGTTTCGCTTGAGACTGTCTCAGGATTTTATAAATCCATTGGGTTTGGCTGATGTAGAACTCAGAGGGAGTCTCAAGCGAAATTGTGTTTTCTGTGTGAACTCCATAGGACAAACCATGAAAATACAGGTTTCGCTTGAGACTCCTTTTGAATTTTACATCAGCCAAGCTCTACTGAATTAAAATAGCCTGACGAAAGACCCAACCATACGTAGTTGTGAATGCCGCAATTGTGGATATATTCTTCGGTGGCGCCCCCGGGCCACGAAACGAGTGAGGGGTGTGCCGAAATGGGGGGCGGAACCGCATGCGAGCGCAGCCACTGGGGCGCTCGGTGGAGCTCCCTATGGAGCCACGAAACGTGTGAGGGGTGTGCCAGAATGGGGGGTGGAACCGCATGCGGGCGCAGCCACTGGGGCCTTCGGTGGAGCTCCCTATGGGGCCACGAAACGTGTGAGGGGTGTGCCAGAATGGGGGGTGGAACCGCATGCGGGCGCAGCCACTGGGGCCTTCGGTGGAGCTCCCTATGGGGCCACGAAACGTGTGAGGGGTGTGCCAGAATGGTGGGTGGAACCGCATGCGGGCGCAGCCACTGGGGCCTTCGGTGGAGCTCCCTATGAGGCCACGAAACGTGTGAGGGGTGTGCCAGAATGGGGGGTGGAACCGCATGCGGGCGCAGCCACCGGGGCCTTCGGTGGAGAACCGCATGCGAGCGCAGCCACTGGGGCCTTCGGTGGAGCTCCCTATGGGGCCACGAAGCGTGCGAGGGGTGTGCCAAAATGGGAGGTGGAACCGCATGCGGGCGCAGCCACTGGGGCCTTCGGTGGAGCTCCCTATGGGGCCACGAAGCGTGTGAGGGGTGTGCCAGAAGGGAGGGGAAGGAGGGAGGAGGAATGAGAGGAGGAGGAAGGAGGAAGGAGGAAGGAGGAAGGAACGCGGGGACCGTCTTTTCAAAACGAGGACCCAACAACACAGGCTGGTTGGGGGGGAAGAAGAAGAAGAAAAAAACATATCCTGGCGAAGGACCCAACCATATGCAGTTGTGAGTATCGCAATTGTGAGTATCTTCTTCGGTGGCGCTCCCTATGGGGCCACGAACCGCATGAAGGGTGTGCCGAAATGTGGCGGGGTACACAACGCAAAGGAATACGATAGATCTGATTACGAGAGAAAGAACGCGGGCGAGTCAGAGCGCGAGGGAATCTGAGTATGAATCGGTCTGCGCGCGAGTGAATATATTTGCATGAATGCGATCATGGAAACGCCTAGTGTAAGTGTCGAGCATGCCTGTCCGAACACACGTGACACTGGGCGTGGCCGCCGCCAGCAGCTTCCGCGGGAACCCCGACGGCAGCGTCCGCATGTCGCGACGCCCATGTCGGCACGCCTCTTGCGAGGATCGCGCCCGCTTTCGGCTCTTCTTTTCCTTCCTCTTTGCCCGCGCACTCCAAAATCCAAGGCTGCGGGCGCAGCGCAGCGCGGAGTCCCCGCGACGCGCGCTGGTCGCCCCGGGCGGGGTCCCAGCGACGCGCGCGGGTCGTCCGCTGCGCGAAGCAGAGAGAGCTGACTAGCTAACTGGCTGGCTGATAGCGGGCAAGTCTCTGACCGCTGGGCAGAGCGACGACGGGCGAACGAGGCGCCGGGCCCCCCGCAGCACGGAGTTCCCGCGACGCGCGCTGGTCGCCCCGAGAGGGTCCCAGCGACGCGCGCGGGTCGTCCGCGGCGCGAGGCCAAACAATTAGTCGGGCAGTCGAGAGAAGGCGCGGCTCGGGGGAGACGCTCCTCAGGTCAGGCCTCGCGGATGAACTCGGTGAAGCCGAGCTCCCTGGCGAGGGCCGTCGCTTCCCTCCTGCGCCGCTTCGTGCGCGCCGCAAACTGCTCCAGCTGCTTCCGCAAGCCCTGCGGCGGCCCTGCCAGGAAGAACTCGACGCGCGGCGCCCGCATGAGCAGGAGGTCCTCGTGGCGCGTGGCGCGCGAGAGCAGCGCGTAGAGCTCCAGCCACCAGTCGTCGTCCTCCTTCTTGCCGTTCCCTACCTCGTGGCGGCCGCAATCCAGGATCACGCCTGGGCGACGTCGACCGAGGGAGCAGCGCGCCGGGCAGCCGACGGCCCAGGGCGAGAGTCCACAGGACCGAGAGATGGTCTGGCCGCGGACTGCTCGCGCCCCGGAGGTCTGGCCGCCCCCGGAGCGCCGTTCCCCCGCCCCGTCGCCTTCGCGCATGGTGCGCCCCTGGCACGCCACCGTGGTGATGACCCTGCCGTGCGAGAAATGCGGGGGGGGTGCCGAAATGGGTGGGGGTGACGCATGCGGGCGGCGGCACTGAGGCCTTCGGTGGAGCTCCCTATGGAGCCACGAAACGTGTGAGGGGTGTGCCGAAATGGGTGTGGGTGACGCATGCGGCCGCGGGCACTGGGGCCTTCGGTGGAGCTCCCTATGGAGCCACGAAACGTGTGAGGGGTGTGCCGAAATGGGTGTGGGTGACGCATGCGGCCGCGGGCACTGGGGCCTTCGGTGGAGCTCCCTATGGAGCCACGAAACGTGTGAGGGGTGTGCCGAAATGGGTGTGGGTGACGCATGCGGCCGCGGGCACTGGGGCCTTCGGTGGAGCTCCCTATGGAGCCACGAAACGTGTGAGGGGTGTGCCGAAATGGGTGTGGGTGACGCATGCGGCCGCGGGCACTGGGGCCTTCGGTGGAGCTCCCTATGGAGCCACGAAACGTGTGAGGGGTGTGCCGAAATGGGTGTGGGTGACGCATGCGGCCGCGGCCACTGGGGCCTTCGGTGGAGCTCCCTATGGGGCCACGAAGCGTGTGAGGGGTGTGCCGAATTGGGTGTTGATGATGATGATGATGATGATGATGATGATGATGATGATGATGATGATGATGATGATGATGATGGGAGGGGGGAGGAGGCAGCGGGAGGAAGGAAGGAAGGAAGGAAGGAGAACGCGGGGCACCGTCTCTTCAAAACGGGGACCCAACACCACAGGATGGTTGGGGAAAATTGAGACACTCTCAAACGAAACCTTGTTTTCCGAGGTAGAAAATTTTACAATGTATTTTGTTTTTTAATACATATATATATATACATATATATATATATATATATAACCTTGGGAACCTCTCGCACGTCCAGGCCGCTAAAGATCCCCACAAAAGGATTTTCTTTGTAATTCGCCACAAAAAGGATTTCCGTTGTAACCCGCCACAAAAGGAATCAATGTGTAATCTGCCACAAAAGGATTCCTTTTGTAATCCGCCACAAAAGGAATCAAAGTGTAATCCGCCACAAAATGGTTCCCTTTGTAATTCGCCACGGAAGGATTCCCTTTGTAATCTGCCACAAGAGGAATCAATGCGTAATCCGCCACAAAGGAATCAATTTCTCATTCGCCACAAAAGGGAATCAATTAGTAATTCTGCACAAGAAATCAGTTTGTAATCCGCCACAAAAGGAATCGACTGTAATCTGACACAAGAGAGTCCATCTGTAATCCGCCACGAAAGGAATCAATTTGGAGTCCGCCACGAAAGAAAATCAATTCGCAATCCTTTACAGAAGGACGAAGAAAGAAGGAGGAGGAGGATGAACGCGAAGTAGATGCCATCAAGATGAGCCAAGAGAGTGGCCCACGGGAGTCCCATGCCTTTTTGTTCTTAGAATATTTCTTGGTTCTAAGAACATTTCGTGGTATGACTTCCGGGACGGTCGGCCCCTGCTCAAATCAACAACCTTCGCTCGACAACCGACGGTTCGGAGGCGGACGCCGACTGCGTCGCCGGGGCGATCGCCACCGCCGCCAAGGAGCACACATCGAAGCTCTATGAGCTTACAGACGCCAAAGAGGAGCTTCACCAGCTCGAAGCACAGCGCGCGATGGACCTCGCCAACACGTTTGACCAGACGCAGAGACAGCGCCGACACCGTCGATGTTTCCAGCGCAGCCACCGCCAGCTCCGTCAGCACCGCCGCCTCCGTTCGGAAACCTTGCGCCAACGAGCTTCCCTGCCCCGGCCGACCTCGAGGTCGCTCTCGCTTCGGCCGGCGGCGAGGTCGATTCGGCTGAGGAGGGCGAGTCCATGGCTCGGGGCGATCGAAATGGGTACGGATATGAATGAGTACGATACCCAATAGCAGTTCCTGCTCATCTTGAACAGGACTCGCTGTCCGCGCCGCCGCGAACGTTTTTCACTGAAGAAACCAACTTTCCTGTCCAACAGCGGCCGCTGTCGGTTTTGGACAACACTTGTTGTTGCATTGTGCCCATCTTCTACGTGCCCATCTCGGGCGTCCAAAGTGGCGTTCGTCGTCTTCGGAAGCGGCCATACACCATGGACTGGTCGGATTCAGTGGTTCACTTCATGGAGAGGTGCGGAGCTGGCAACTGCAAGGCCAAACGCGCGAACGTGGCCGCAGCCAGCATGAACGTTAACGGCGAGCAGAATCTTCAGCAATGCCCGGCAATATTCAGCGATCTTCAGCTGTTGGAAAACGTGTGGGCACCGCGCTAAAAATGTAGCAGTACTGTGTGTTCAAGAGCTCAGGCTCGTCCAAGTGGACACAATTGCGCATGCGATTCAGTGGCGCCAGAGGCGCGGCTGGGAAACTCGCGGCCCCCTCGCCATTTCCAACGACTGCGTGGAGCCAGTCAGCGCGGCGGCCATTCTCGTCAAATCGATCCCACTTGTTTCCCCAGGTCAATCGACAGGAACCGCTTCACGGGCATCCGCCTGGAGGCGCCAGGGTTTCCAAAACTCGGCTGCCACCGACACCCCTGTTCGACGCAGCTCGTTTCCCAGGGCCTAACCACCCAGAAGTTCAGTGGGCTCGTGCCGGACATCGCGACGCTCGGGTTCTAGCTGGGTGGGGGCCCTTGAGGACCCCGCTGACATGACTCCGAGACACGTTCATCGACGCGAACTTCGCTACTAGAAAGCAGGATCAGTTTCAATTTAGTTTTCGGGTAGCCAGTCTAAGGGGCCCGCCACGCGATGCCCAGCGCGTCGCCAGTTTGACGGGCGGGCTCGTCGCAGACCAATGGCCGGAATCGTTTCTTCTAGCCGGCCAGCCGCGGGCGCGGCATCCGAGGTCGCAGCCGACAAAGCCGCCGGTTCAATCATCCAGAATCTCGACTGCGCCATCGCACTGGAGCGCAGCCGCGTCGGGCCGTAGCAAGTGTTCTTCGGGAGCTGTCAATTTTGGGGCGCCCTGGGCGCGAGCGCCGCACTGGGGAGGCTGCGCCCACAGGTGGACAAGGAACGTCGATTCTTGGAAGCCCGCCGCCGCTGGCGTCGCGGGGCGATGGCCTGGCAGACCAGGCAGCACACTAGAAGAGGAAATGGGAAGACTTGCCCCACCGCGACCCACCCGCGACCGAATCCTGCACCAGCAAATCTGCATGATAGGGCGGGCGGCCCTGGGGGCCACGGCAGGGCAGATTGTCCCAGCGGCCGCCAAGAGGGCCCCCCCGCGCGACCCGCGACCGCCTCGACATGTCGTGGAATCCGCAACAGAACTTCGTGCTGATCACAGAGCAGCCGGCTCTGATCGCCATGCCGTTGTCCACCACAGAGAACTTGGGACGCGTGCCCTCGCACATGCAGTCCATCGTGTCTGCTCGCGCTCCAAAGCGCGAGCAGCAAGCGCCCGAGCTTCCAATCCGGCAGCGCAGTCCGTCGCACCCATGTCAGGCCAGCATTGGACGCGGGCCCGAGCACGGCAGTCAACTACTCGACCGGGAAGCGGCAGCACCGAAAAACCGTTCTTGCCCGCCAAGCAGGCCGCTCAATAGTTGAGCCTGGTGTGTTCTGCAGCGTTTCGAGTACGAAGGCTAGCGCACGTGCGACTAACAGTTTTCTGCTGGCAAGGACAGCCACCACCCCCAGCAAGCTCTACCAACGCGCGAACAAATCGAAGCTTGCCGCGCGAGCTTTCAAAACCTTTTCCCCAGCCGCCTTTTCAAAATCAGCCTTGGCTTTGCGCCGACCCTGGGCGCGTGGCCCACCAGGGCCCCGCTATCTGCGCGGGCATGGCGGGGCGCGGGATAGCTGCAGGATGTGGCCTTGTTACATATCATACACAGATGCGCGCCATAGACCCCAGTGGCTGTGAATCTGCACGCGTTTGTAGATGAACCCGGGCGCAGAAGGGGGCGAGACGGTTGGGCGCGATCAGGAGGGCAACGGGGGGCGCCAGGAACACATGACACACGTGGGCTTTTGCGGCGACGGACGGCGGTTGGACATGAAGTGACTGGCAAGCGCGTTCAGGATGAGTGCGCGTGGCAAGTGCATATTGATGGTCGCCAGCGAGTGGCAGGTGGCGTCTCTGCGCAGCACGCATGAGGACAACCTACTTCTGGCAGCAACGAAGGAGTTGCTATGCGGCCAACCGCGTTCTGGCCAGAGTGCGCAATGCGAGTGACATGAAAGGTTTGGGTTTCCGCCGGATGGATATCCTGCCCACTGAGAGAGACATTGCCGCGTGCACAACCGAGGCCACGCCAGCAAGAAGAGCTCTTATCCATGCGACGGCAATTTCGCGATGATGATAGATTTCCGCATGAAAACCGGCACGCCATCGCTCAGCAGTTGCCCAGGGATGGCGGATCTGCGCGCGTTCTCCCCCTCAGCGCACGCATCTCATCGTGGGTTCCGCATTCGACCTCGCATGCCGAGGCGCTGTCATCGGTCGGGCGCGCGCAGATGGGACAACCGATACCAGCCAGGATCATATTGATGTTTTGCCGCATGGTGATCTCACCGCGCTCGTTAACTACCGCGCATGATTTGCTGCAGCTGAGCCTGATGGACATTGCCATGGAGCTCCACGGTGCCATGACCGATTGCATAGACCTCCGTGCCAGTCGCTGGCGGCCGCTGCCTCCCATTAGACAAGTCACAGCGAGTGGCGGTCATTGTCATTCGCAGTACATGTGTTTTCCTCGACACGCACCTAGGAGAGCGATGCTGGCACATGGACGTACCAGGCAGGGCTGGTTCTATCAACTGCTTCTCAACTGCACCACAGACAAATGGAAGGTCACCCGCTTGGAAGGTCACGCGGTGGGTCAAAAACGATCTGCGCTACATCTGGCAATTGCCGAGACTGAGATCGATAATGTTCGAGGCCAGCTAGATTACGACGCCTACTGCTTGACCATGCGTTCTAGAGTAGGATATACCACCCATGCCCCGAGACACACGACATGCACAGGTGATGAGGACAACGGCAGACGTATAACAGATCAGTGAAGTGTGGTTGTCGGCCTCCCGCCCTCGTTCCCCAGCTTCCTCAATATTGAAGCCCACAAATATGTTCCACGCAGGCTAGTACACAAGCCTGGTGTTAAAAAAATGTTCGCGTGTCTCATTGAATTTGCGCTTTAACAGCTCAATCTGAACCATAAACAGCCGTGGATCGCTCCAAGCTCCGCTGTGGGGTTGTTCTCCGCGATGTTGCGGAAACAAAATGGCATCGGAGTGTGAGTGATTGTCATGAGTTGTGGGACCGAGGCTTCAGAATTGATCGGGGTATGTTTTAACGGTGGCTTTCTATCCGCCAGCGCGATGGTTTAAAACCCAAAAGTTCGACAGTTTGTCGCTGGTCGTTGCCGCCCGGCAGCAGCTGGCACCAAACCCGCAGACTCCCCTTGCCGTTCGACGGACAGCCTTGGCCTCGCTACGTTTCGATGCCGCGGCGCCCAGCGCACGCTCGAACGCCGTTGGGCTGCTTGGCGCGCCCGCCAGCAATCGCTGCCCGAGCCCGCAGACCCCCGCTATCGCCCGACATCGGGGCTGATCTGTGCCGTTTCGGCCCCGACGGTGCCACGGTCGCGCACGACAGTTTTTTTCACCCCGGCAAGATTCGCCAACCCTCGTTCGATCGGCTGCCGCGCGGTCGCCAGGCGCCGCCGCGCCCAGCGCCTCCGCCTCCCCAGCGTTTGCGCACCCATCCCCCACCCCTCCGATCCTCCGCGTTGCGCGGAGGAAAAGCGCAAGAGGGGGTTTGATTGTTCTTCTTTCGCGGCGCAGCCGTTCATGAGGACCCCTCGTTTCTCGCCCTGCCTCTCCCTACTCTGCGCCTCATCCCCTTCTGTTCCTCCAACTTTTCTCCCCGCCGTTCCAGCTCGCCCTCTTGCTCCCCTTGTTTGCTTTTCCCCCGTCATCCTCCCCCTCGTTCCTCCAGCGTGTTTTCCTGTTCCTCCCTCTTGTTTCTCCACCCCCTTTTCCTCCCCATCTTGAATTCCTTCCCCTCTGGATCGTCCTCCTCGTCCGTTTTATTCACCGTTTTCTTTTCCTGCGCTGCTCGGAGCGGCCCCCTTGGCCGCCCCCCAGGGCCGCGCAACTAATGTTGCATACTGCCCAGAGCCACCCCTGCGCGTAGCCGAAGTCAGCGCCAGCGTGCCCGAAGGTTGTGTGGGTCGGCCAGGCGAGCAGCAGCGCTCCAGCACTCTGGTCCAGGGCAGCCCACGGTTTCGGCGCTCGACGAGTGGTCCAGAGCCGCGCCAGCTCGAACACCAAAAAGCGTCGGGCTCGTCGCAGTTCGCCGCCCGATTCGCCCCGCAGTCCATGAAGGAAGGTTTCGATAGCTGAACATCGGTGGAGGAGACGGCTCTAGGTGTTGGTCGTCAGCCGCTGGAGTAGGAGGGGGGGCAGCAAAAGGAAGCAGGGGAGAGCACGACTGCATGTTTCCAGCGGCTACGGATGGCCAATGGAAGTCTCATTCGGACAAAGGAGAGAACGGAACGCGGACACGGAGGATGAGAGAACGGGCAGGAGGAACAGGCAGTATGCTCTATGGATGTGTGATTCTCGCGAGGGCAGACGGGTTTAGACGTTCCGTGGAGGTGGAGATTGTTGTCATGACGAAGTGGGGAGAAAGGAAAGTGGTGGACACCCTTAAACCGAGACCCCTCCACAGCTGAGGCAGTCACATTCGAGGATGCCATGTTTTTCATTATGGGACCCCTGACTACACGGGCATTCGCTTTGCCATGTTGGCGCAGCCAGCGGGCGAGACTTGCAGGCCTCGTCGACAATTTCGCTGGCCGTTCAGCTCACGCTCGATTGCCGCACTCAGCGAGGCACGCGGCAGGCGACTGGCTCCCTTGCGCACAGTTTCTTGCCGCACCGACGTCGCGTGCAATGCTGGCAGGGGGATCTGTTATTCTAGGCACCAGTCCATCCAGAAACGATGCTCAGGCGAGTTGCCCTGATCAGGGAAAATAGAGGAGCATGCAGTGGAATAGGAGGCTGGGGAAGCAATCGCATCCCAAGCGGATGAAGATGGAAGGAGGCGTTGAGGAGGATGAAAAAGGGGGAGAGGGGGAGGGGAAGGGGGAGGAGGAAGGAGGGAGGAGGAGGAATAGGCGGATGAAGGGGAATGATATGAGGAAGTGGAGGAAGAAATGGAGGAGGACATGGAGGAGGACATGGAGGAGGAGGGGAGGAGGAGGAGGTGTATTGGGAGGAGGAGGAGGAGGAGGAGGAGGAGGAGGAGGAGGAGGAAGAACAAAAAGAAGGCGAGCAGACAGGTCAGGCCTCCTGGATGCCTCTCGGAGTCCCTTTGGATGCCTCTTGATATCTCATTCGGGTCTTCTTGGGGCGTCTTGGGGGCCTCTTGGCCTGGGGCCTCTCTTAGAGCGTTTTGGGTGTCTCCGGGGAGCCTCTGGGAGCCTCTTTGGAGGTCTCTTGGGAGCCTTCTGGGAGCCTCTTGGAGGTTTCTTGGGGTCTCCTGGTCGCCCCTTGGGGCCCTCTTGGGCCACTCTCGGGAGCCTTGGGGGCCATCTTTGGGCCACCTCGGAGGAGTTCGATCAACGAAAGGGGGGTACAGGAGGCCAAACTGTTGGCCACCTACCTGGGGAACTTCAGAGATTTTCTCCGTCTCGCTGAGCCCTTCTTGGACGCTCCAACGACTCGCGACCCCCCACCATCTGAGGCCAGGTGATCGGGACGGCTCTTCCAGAAGGAGAAGAGGGGGGTTGGAAGGGGAAACTCCCTACACCACTTACGCCCTAAAGGGCTGGTGGGATTGTCCTCGCTGCTCCTTCGTCGCCTGGTTTTCCGTGATGAGGGAGGAGGAGGAGGAAAAACGAGGGTGAGAATGCAGCCGCGCGCCGCCACTTTTCCCGCAAGGCGCCCCTGAGGCACATCGAAGCTGTTGGCAAATAGATGCCACCTAGATCGATCGTGAGATCGATCGTGCTGTCCCGTGGTGTCGCGATGTGCCCCGTGGTCGTGGTTGTTCTTCCCATGCTCTCCTGAAGGAACGCTGTCGGGTGAGATCGCTGGTGACGTCGCTGGTGGGAGTGGTGGTGTGAGATCGATAGTGAGATCGATAGTGAGATCGATCGTTCAAGACATTGTGTTCGGCATCGCGGGGTTGCCGCAGTCGCAGTCCACGCAGCCGGGGCGAGCCGCTGCCCGCCAGGTGCTGCGCACTGCCGCCGCGCACGCAGGGCAGCGGGAGAGGGACGACGGCCCTTCCGCGGCCTGCACCTCGTGCCGCTGCGGCCCCAGCGTGAACACAACACTTCTGTTTGGCAGCCCGTCCCTGCCGCGGTCGCCAGGCGCGAGGCACAGACGCACCCGCCGCACACAACGCGTCGCTCAACGCCGTCGTGCGCGATGCGAGGACGAGGAGGACGGGGCAGGGGAAGAGGTCAGTGGGCCAGGGGGGGGGGGGGAAATACAGGATATGATCGTTCTGCAATTGCACATTACGCTCAGACTTGCAGCCGCCATCGTTGTTTTTGCCGTCGCTCCGTCTTGCCACCGTCGTTCTTCTCTCCGCGTTCTTCACCATACTGACACGCGTGCACGTCGTAGACGTCGGCGTCGTTTTCGTTATCCTGTTTACCGTCGTCGTCCTCGTCGTCGGCGCACTTGCCGCTGGCACCCGTCCGAGAAAGCCTTTTCCGGCCCGCTTGCTCGTCGCAGGCACTTTTGGCGGGAAAAACACCCACCGACACCCACACACCCACACACACACACACACACAAACGTCGACTCCAACGGAAATATGGGGACGCGTGGGACGTGGGGGAAGACAGAAAAACATACGAGGAGTCCTGGGATCTATGTCCACTGGTTTGTGTGCCCCTGGGCCCCTTCAGCCTGGCCCCCCGCCGCCCCAGCCGCCGCAGGGCCACATTCCCAAACTGTTTTTTTTTTTTTTTTTCGCGAGTGTGGTTCCCCCTTTCGTTGGTAGTTTTTCTTAACAATGGATGAGATTTGATGAACGGGTGCGCGTGCATAGTTTCATTTGACTAGGATGACAGGAGGGTGCCGCTAACGGTTCCAATGGGATGGTATCATGTTTTCTAGCTTGCTGACAAATGGGACAGATTTTTACACTGCACATCTCCCAGGCAGGACGGATAACAGCGGGGGGGGCGGCCGATCCAAATTCTTTGTACGGAATGACGATCTACGACGTGCAACCTACGCGGTGCAATCCATGGTGTGCAACCTGTGTCGCGCAATATGTATGGAGCCGTGTATGGGGAGCAGCTTGCGTGGTGCAGCCTAATTCTGCGGTGCTGCCTATGTGGTGGACTCTAGGTTGTGCAATCCATGTGGTGCAATAGATGCTCTGCAGTCTACGCGGTGTAATATATGTTGTGCAACTTGTGTTGATGTGTAATAGATGCTCTGCAGTCTACGCGGTGTAATATATGTATACCGAGTGAAAGCTGTGTAGTGCGGTGTGTATTGCTCATTGTTCTGTGCACTATGTGTTGTAAACCCCATGCGGCGCTGGCTGGCGCATTTCCGCGGTTACGCTAGCGCGGCGGCTCGCGCGCAGAGCGGCCAGCCAGTCTGGCGCGATCGGCGCGGCGCGGTGGCGCTGACGTGTGGGCACTTCGGTGCGAGTGGGTGACTCGGGCGGTCGCGGTATCATGGCGGCGCCGTCAACGGCAGACGCGATGATGACTGCAACGATGTTTGCAACGATGATAGCGTGACGACTGCAAGGGCAATGACGGCGCCGATGCTAATCACGCCGAAGACGATGATGGTATTTTCGCGTCGGTGATGAAGATTGCGATACGGATTTCGACATGTGCGTTCTGAAGAATCCGCACGAGCGCGCACGCAGACCTTTTTGAGAACTGAGGGTACCAAAGTTTAGAATTTGTTTTGTGTCTCTCATGGCAGTCGATGTTCCAATCCCTGCGAAATCATGCGTTTCTTTGCGTAGCTGCGGCATGCGCGCGCGACGGCACGCGCGTGCGCACTTGGTCTTATTAGTTTGCAAGGAGCTCTTGCGACAGCACGCGCGCAAGGGCGTCCGAACGCTGGCGACACGCACGCGAGAAAAGCATTTTTGGTAGCATGTGGTGAACAGATTTTGGCATTCGCGCGTGACGACGCGCGCGTGGTCAATTCGCTTATTTTCGTTCCACAGGTGTTCTTGCAAGCGGACGGGTTGTGAAATAACGGGCGTGGCCACGCATTTTTGTTGGGCAACGGATGACGGGGGCGTTGAGTGTCTGTCTGGGGTGGTACGGATTTATGTTCAGGATGGGCGGCGGGGCAGAATCGCGTGGACATCGGACTACGCAAAACTGACGCGCGCGTTAAATCTGGGAGTCGGGTGGTAGATTATCACAGCATTCCGAACCGGAGAATCTACGTGATGCAGTTCATGTTGTGTCACCTATGTGGTGCATTATGCGTGCTGCGACTTATGTGATGCAGCTTTTTTGGGACAACGCCTGTGTCGCAGTCTACGTTGTATAGGTTGTGCACTTACGTGGTGCAATATATATATATATATATATATATATATATATATATATATATTGCACCACCCACGTGGTGAAATATGTATGGTTCCGTTCATGTGGTGGAGTTCATTTGTGGAACTCGCAGTTGTCCCTTCCACTGCTCGCGCAATCATCCCACCCACCCACCCACCCGCAACTCGGCTTGCAGTGCCCAGGCGGCGCCGATTGCGATGAGTGTTTGGTGTTGGTTGGTGCTTCTATGATGCCGCGCTAGCCCGCGCACGCTCGCGCGCAAAGCGGCCAGCTGGTTTAGCGCGGCCGACACCGACGCGATGGTGCTGACCGCCGGGCACCTCTCTGCGGGCACTTCGGTGCGAGTCGGTAACGTGGGCGGCCGTGGTATCATGACGACGCCGGCAACGGTACACACGATGATGGTCGTAGCGATGTTGGTGACGATGGTGGCGCTGACGACGGCAAGGCCACTGACGGTGCCGATGCTGATCACGCCCGCCAGTGACGATGACGATGTCTTTGCGTCGGTGGTGAAGGTTGTGGAACGAGTTCGACATGCGCGCGCGGCCAACGCGCGCGACGGGCTCGCATGGTATAATTTGACACGGATCGTGCCCCCCCTCCAGCACGCGCGCAAGGGCGCTGGAATGATTGCGGCATGCGGCGCGGGCAACCCGTCTGGTCAAAAACCAGGAACATGCTGGAGAATTGTTGCATCCGCCAAGAATTCGCAAGAGCGCGCGCAGTCTTTCTTGAAAACTAGTGTTACCAAACCATTGCTTGTTCATAGTAGTGTTGCGCTCGACGTCAAACAGTCACTTCTGCAACCAAAGACTTTGGAAGGAGTGCGGCACGCACGCGCGCAATGGCGTTCGAACGGTGTCGACACGCGCGCGCGAAAACAACGTTTGGTAGCGTGTAATGAGCATGTTGGACAACTTGTGGTTTGTTTTGGGCGGTCTGCATGAACGCGATCGCGCGTGTGTTAGAACAGACTATGTTTGCAACCGTTGCTGTATAACACATACATTGAATTCGTTTCAAAGTATGCACATGCATGCTTTTAGCCGTCCCGCTCGTTTTTAGTTTCAAAAGTCTTACACGATTAACCGTTATAAAGATTCCTGCATGCGTGCACGACGATGCGCGCGTGCGTTATTCTCCCCATCGTTTACTGGTGATACGTGAACGTTGCTGATTTTACTGGGGGGCTCGATCAATGTTTCCTGGGATGGTACGACTTCACATTTAGGGTGGACGATGCAGCACAATGGTTTACAACTTGCTATACGAAAAATGTTGCCCAGGTGGGGCGTATATTCTACGAATTGTGTTCATGTTTTTCTGTAAAGCAACAGAAATTCTGCGTGACCCAGAATATTTGAAATTCGATCTGCGTGGTAACCAACGCAGTGTGGTCTAAAGCGGGGCGGCGGCGACGGTGGCGACATGGCGGCTAGAGTACCAGGCAGGCCGAGACGACGGGTAGCGGCAAGGCGGCGACTGGGCGGCCAGAGTGCCACACAGGCCCAGACGACGGATGGAAACGAAGCGACGACGGAGCGGCGACGGCGGCGACATGGCGGCCAAAGCGCCCGACATGCCGAAACTACTGGTGGACACGAGGCGGCGACGGGACGGCGAGCGCGGCGACGTGGCGGCCAGAACGCCACACAGGCCGAGACGACGGCCAACGACGAAGCGACGACGGGGCGGCGACGGCGGCGACTTGGCGGCCAGAGCGCCACACAGGCCAAGACGACGGGCGGAAGCGGGGCGGCGACGGGGCGGCGGCGGCGGCGACATGGCGGCCAGAGCGCCAAGCATGCCGAGACGACGGGCGGAAGCGGGGCGGCGACGGGGCGGCGACGGGGTTTCGATGGCGGCGACATGGCGGCCACAGCGCCAGCCAGGCCCAGGCTACGAGGCGGCGACGGCGGCGACATGGCGACCAGACCTACACACAGGTCCACTCCCTTAGAACAGAAGTGACGAACCCTCAGTACAAGCAGTGTTTGGGACATTTCTCATGCGCCTTCATCCTGTTATCCCCACTGCCATCCCTCGCAGACTTTGCGTCCTATCCCTCCATCTTACGACTTCGTTCAATCGGTTTTATTATCTTCGTCATCCACTCGCGGTCGTCATCCTGATGTTCGGTATGCCCGTCAGGGGCGTCACCATCGATTATGTGGATTATCAGATGTGTTGTCGTTTGTGCCGTCAGGTGTCTTGCTTGTCGCGCTCATCGCCATGTTCGTTCACGTGTTCGTTCTGCACCTTGACGTGGCCACAGTTTTGCAGTGTGTGTCCCAGTCAGCGTCGCTGTTTTCGCCCTGCTCGCTGTCGCCGGCGTCGTCCACGTCCCTCGTTTTGTGCGTCGTCGTCCTGGTCGTTGTGTCCGCTGTCGCTCTGGTCCACTGCTCCTCGCAGTAGTCGGCGTGGTCCTCGTTCTCGTCGTCGCACGCGCATTCGTCGCCGTCGCTGTCATCTTCGATGTGCCGCATGGCCGCATGGTCGGCCCGCCCATCGTCAGGGTTCGCACGTTCGCCCGCGTCAGTAACCGACACGCCCCAAACGGGGCCCCTCATGATTCTTGGACCGATGGAGGTGGAGGAGGTGGAGGAGGAGGAGGAGAAGGAGGAGGAGGGAGGAGGAGGAGGGAAGGAGGAGAAGGATGAGGGAGAGGGAGGAGGACGAGGAGGAGGACCAAAAGAAGGAACATGTTTGGGCTCCAACGCTTGGCCGTCACCGACCTTGCAGATTGGTGTGACGGGCCAGGTGTAGCTCGAATCGCACGCGTGTTCTGCCGCGCCAGTTGTTGTGGTCTTACCTGTACACTCTCCTTTCTTCGCATCAGACGGCAGGTAAGCGTAGAACGCCAGAACTTGCTCAGCACAGGCGTTTGAGGCAGCGACGAGGACGGGCTCGCGTTCTCTTGGGAATACATCAGCCCATTATCCTCGGCAACGGCATTCGCCAGAGGAGATGCGTCATCACATGCATCGACGTCAGCAGGGGCCCAAGCCAGGAGCCCAAGCTCGGACAACCAAAGGCCCTCATTGCAGGTGCTTGTGCGGTCTTCACTTCGGCAATCATGTGCGGAAAGGACGCCCTTTTGGACATGCGTTCGAGCGAGGTCACCCAGCCAGGCCTCCCAGTCAGCGGCTCGGTGGCAAAAGGACAGGGCCGTGATCAGTCGAGACCGCGCGATCGACAGCTCAGATCCTTCATTGCCACAGTGGTTTCGATTTCCAGGGCGGATCCAGGCACGCCTCCACGCATGCCGGATGCGCCGATCTAAGAGGACCCGTCGACGGAGGCATCGGTTATCAGGCAGGGGAAGCGGCAACTGTACACCATGATGGATTCGCTCTCGTCCTTGGCCATCGCTGCCCGCCAGGCCAACAAGGCCAATGGCAGCATCATCGCGGAGTTGGCCTGCCTAAAATTCATGGCGGATCGCACTGAGAAGGCTTCGGCCCAGCTTGGCAGGCTCAGGCGCATGAAGGACACGATCGCGGACACATTGAAATACACGCGGGAGAGATTTCACACATTCAGTTCTGAGGAGGTTCAGCATTCGGCGGAGGTAGAGTCGATCAAGACGAAGATTGCCGAAATGCGGGAACTGGAACAGGTCGAGCGAGAGGGGGGCGAGGACATCGACGGTGACTGGACATGGGTCGGGGTTTCGCAGGAGGAGCAGCAGCTGGAGTGCCTGCGGCTCCCCAAGGAGCGCCTCCGCCGCCGCCCTCGCCGCAGCCTCAGCCAGCTCAACCTGTTCAAGCGGCTCCCGCGCTTTTCCTTGGACAGCTTCAGCAGGCGCCACAAGGGCTGGGCCCAGTCATGCCGCCAACAAGGGCGCCGCATCCTGCGCCGACGCAGGGCCCGCAGATTCCGCAGATGCCTCAGATCATGCAGCATATGATGGCAAGCTCGGCTCAGCAGGGCCATGCCATCAATCAGCTCGGCGATGCGGTTTCGGGCGTTCAGAAAGCAGTCAGAGAGGACTTGCAGGCTGAGCTTCGTCGCGGAGGGCTGACGGGCGAAGGGGCGGCGGCTGCAGCCTGGCCAGCGCCGCCAGCCCCTGCGCCGATGCCTGGCGACCTCTAGCCTCCTTCGAGCTCGGATGTGACTTCTCCCGCGGGTGTGGCGGAGCCGACGCCAGCAGTGGATCCCATGAAGGTTACGCCAGCGCCTCACGGTTGGACTCGTTCGCCCACGCCACCTCCAGCTCTGGTGGCGACTGCGACGCCGACGCCGATCACTGGCATTCCCGCGCCCCTTGCGCCGGAGAAGGAGGCTCTCAGGCAGAGCGAAGTCAAGACGGAGCAGAAAGCCCCACCGCTTGCAGAGCAGGTAGAGGCTACGTAGGTGCCATGTCCAGCTTCGTTCGAGCGCTCGCCAACTGCGCCTTCTGTTCCAGAGCAGCCTCCAGAGGAGGGCCCTGGGATCACACCGCCGCAAGTTTTCTCTGCCCGAGATGTCACTACTGCGGCGCACTCGCAGCCGACAGCACGCGTCAGTTGCGGAGGTAGTTCGTGCTTCCGAGGAGACGATGGGACCAGCCATCGCTCAGCTTGCGGATCCAGCCACGGAGCCCGAGCCCGCCCGCCAGCCAGAATCATTGAGCCAGCCGAGGAAGCAGACGCTGGCAGCCGAACAGTCGGCCCCGAGCCGTTGCCCGCGAGGCAAACGAGCGCGCTATCCCCCATCCCTAATCTCGTTCATCTTTATCGCTCTTCCATGAGACATCTCCTCCTCTGCTGCTTCTTACCTCCTCATGTATATTTCTATCTGATCACATGTGAAGGGGAAAATTTGATCTGCCCTGATTTGTCAGGCCTCGAAATATGGCAAACCACGGGGTCACAGTTTGCCGAAGGCAGCCACTGCCAGTATATATTGCTTTAATCTGGTCCAGTGGACGGTCGTCGCGGACGACGGCCCCCTCGTCTGTCGCGCAGTTCTCAGCGCGCAGAGTTCTAGCACGTCAACTTCCCCAGTCGGCGCAGCAGCTGACGCATTCGCCACTCTGCGCGAGACTCTTGGGCATAGGAGTTGCGCGCGCCATTCATCTCATTACCCCTCCCCCCTCCCCCCACGCCGGCCACGGGGCCCAGGCGTTCAACCTGTCGTTTCGCGTTCGGGAGGCGAGGCCCTCAGATGGAGGAGCAGAAGGACCAAGAGGAGTTGCGGAGCCTGCCCCGCTGCCAGCTCGTCGCCTGCTTGTTTAGCTTAGTGCTCGCCGGGCAATCCGCGAGCGGCGAGCCGAGAGCAGGCCCGGTCTGGGGGGGGGTCGACGCCGCGGGAGGCTTGGGATGCGACGCCTGCGCCGATACCAGTTTTGTCACTAGCGCCCCAGAGGTGCGCTTGCTGGGCGATCCGCGAGCCGCGCCCGCCCTCGTGCTTCGGCCAGGCTGGGGGGGGGGGGGGAGCGGCACGTTTTCTTGTTTTTTGTGGGGGGTGGGGGGCGGGATTTTCGTCTCTCGCTACAGACCTCGCGCGACCGTTGGGCGCTCCAGGGGGCGCGGCACTTTCACCGCCTGCGCTGCCTAGACACTACGTGAGGGTAGGAGCGGAGGTGGAGGAGACGAGTTCTCAGGAGGACACAGACAGGCAAGTGCTAGATCAGGCGCTGGGCTCACTCTTGCCTAGTTCTCTCTCGGCAATCACTGTCGCCCACTGCGGGCGCGTTGTGCTTGCGCAGGTCATTGCGTCCGAAACCATTGCGGATGCCATGTTTAGCAGGGGCCCAGACGAAGCCACCCTTATTTCATGTGGGACATCGCCTTGCTGCTGCTTCGCAGCACAATCTTCTTTTTCCACGAAGTCGGCCACGTCGCTCTAGAGAACGTGCCCTTGCTCGCCCCCCAGCAGGCCTTGGATGTTTTCTGCGCTGCATCAAATCGGCAATGCCAGGCAATATTATTTCTCAGCCTTGTCTTATGTTAACCTCTGTTGAGCTGATCAGTCGTTGGTAATGCTCATGTGCGGCCCCACCTGCGAGGGGCTGATCAGGTCGCCCATTCCCCAGGTCATCCAAAATCCTGATGGGGCCCCGTGTGATGAGGAGAGGCCCTCTATCCGCGCGCGCATGCACAGGGCCCTCCTCGGTTGTCGCCGCTGTTTCAGACCATGCCTTCCCCCCCAGTGTGCTGATGCCTCTATGGTCTCTTCTATGCCCCCCCGGGATCGCATGGCCCTCCATCTGCGCCTAAGCGAGATGGTGCGTGGAGCGCTGTTCATATTTATGCTGACGGGTCCGTCAAACACGTGGGGTGATTCTTCGGCAGCCTGGGCCTTTGTAGTCCTACCCATGGACGTTGAGGGTTACTCCTTCGCCGGCTGGATGTTTGGGCACGTCGCAGACGCGCGCGGGTCTGTTCCGCCCCGCGCCCTATCCAGCACCGGCGCGGAATATGTAGCAGCACTGTGGGCTTCTCTTTTTGTGCTCTCTCGTTGCCTAACATCATCTGCTGCGCTGCCCCTCTATCTCGAGACTGATCCCCTCGGTGTTGTTCGAAACTTGCACGGGAAATCTGGACTGCGCCCGTCGGGCCCCCTGGCGAGGATCACCGCCTCAGCGTGGCTTGCCCCTCACAGCGCACGGCTGTGAGGATTGAGCATGTCTGGGGGGCATTCGGGCCATCCTTGAAACTCTCCGGTGGGTTTCTATGTCCGCTCTACCTTGCCAGGAACGATTATGCCCCCGTCGCTCTTGTCGAGCCCACTTTCTGTCATCTTTCCAAGGGGTGGGAGTGGGCCTTGGATTGCGAAGGGCCCGGCTTTCCCTTTCCCGAGCGGCGCGATTCCACCCGCATGCTTGGGCCCTCGCGCAGGGCGGAGGAGCATCGCATTGCCGAGTTTTCCCTCGTGAAGAATGTATAAATTAAAGAGAAGATCGCTTGAGTCAACTTGTCGCAGTACAACGCCAAGTCCTCATCGACCAAACGCGCGTGGGGATCCAAGGGCCGTGAGCGGAGAGCCCGCAACAAGTCGAGGAGGATGCAGATGGGATGCCTGGGAGTCCGTCTCGCAGGGATCCAAGAGGCCCGAAATCCACTCGGGGCGCGCGCTGCCGACGATGTCCCTCGCATTCTCCTCGGGCGAGGCCCCCTGCGATGAATCCGGCGGCCTGGGCGCCGAACTCACAAGCGCGCCCCGCGCCAAAGTTGGCCCCGCATCTTATGTTTTGAGCCCGCCCACTGCAAGGAACTACATGTCTCCCCGCGCGCTCTGTTGGCGAGTATTTGCGCCCCTGGGATGCCCTCAGTTGCCGCGGTGGCGCGCGCGCCCCTCGAGAAGGCCTGCCCCTGAACAGGCAGCCTTTTGGGGTCGTCTTGAAAAACTATGCTCCAAGTGGGGGCCACAGGTGGCAATGCGTGATGCCGATGCTCGATTAGGTAGCGTCGTGTCGGATGTCGCTGTCAAGTCAAGTCAAGTATGCCTTGCGCCAGACGGTGCGTGAGCAGGGGTGAAGCGTTTAGGAAATAATCACCAAATGCAGCCAGAATGCCTTCAGCTTCCAGCCCAAGCCTTCACCGCGCGCTCCCACGCTCTAACTCGAGCTGCACCACCGTCTTGGTGGAAGTAGGCAGCGAGTCGCTCGCGGGAGCAGGCAACCTTGAGACAATTATTCCAAACTAGATGGCCCCATGTCTGCCTCGGTCTGCCCCGCTTTCTCGGGCCGGCGACCCTACGCAGCACCGGGGTGCCCGGTTCAAACACCGAGCGTCGCACAGGGTCTTGGCCGGGTCGGCGCGCTAACTGGCCCATGAATATCATCTGCCGTCTCGCGAGGTCGTCGCTGAGCTTCGTCTGGCCAGCGATCCCAAGCACGGTGGCGTTCGACACTCTACTGATGCATGCCGGAGGCACTCTGCAAATCTTTCTGATACAGCGATTTTGGAAGCCGTCCAAACGTCGACGTTCGGCCTGGTTTAGACACGCCGTGAAGAGGGCGTACATTAATTTGGATACAACGCACACGTTGAAGATGTGGAGCTTCTGAGTCCTCGTCAACGAAGCGTGAGACCAAATCGTGTGTAGTATTCTGAAGTCTTGCAAAGCTGCCCCGATCCTGCGGGACAATTCCGACGCGCATCTTCCGTCGGCAGAGATCGACGTGCCCAAGTAGACGATGGAATGCTTATTGGCGAGAGGAGCGCCAGCGCTGTCCGAGATGCCGTCGTTTGTGCGCACCTTCATCAGCTCCACTTTCTTCCAGTTAAATTGCAAGCCGTAGTTTGCCCCGAACTTCTCCACATATGTCATCAGCTCCTGCACAGCCTCTGCGCTGGCGCCGAGCCGCAGCGTGTCATCCGCGTAGACAAGATCTCGGACCAGCTCTTCCGGAACAGGTTGGCCTCGTCTTTGGCGAAGCTCTCTGTGAGCATCGTGTAGAAGCGTAGTCATAACAACCTGAAAGAGGAACGGTGACAATGGGCATCCTTGGCAAATTCCGTACTCTTGCTTTTTCTCTTGTGACGTTGCGCCGAAGTCGGTGACCTCGAAAACGCGGTTCTCGTAGATAGCAGCAACCATGTTCACAAAACGATTAGGGCATCCAAATCTTCGAAGCGACATGGCCAGCGCCTGAGGCGACACAGAATCGAAGGCCTTTGCCCAATCCAGCGCCAAGAACAATGTCTTTCCATCGCGAGCGGCCCATGTCTCTTCCAGCACCCGCCGGGCGATGAATATGGCGTCTGCAGTACCGCAATTCGATCGAAATCCGAACTGTGTCTCCCAAGTACGCTGTTCGGCACCGGCGTCCTTCCTCGTCTGCAGCAGGACGAGCGTGAACATCTTGTACCCTATCGGGAGAAGGCATATTGGGCGATAGTTGTTGCTGTCCGCGGGGCCCCCCTTCTTATGGATCATATTCACCTTTGCCTTGTGCCATGCATCAGGGACGCGCCCCGTCTCCCAAATCACGTTGCAGAAACGAGTGATCCACTCGAGCGTCGGGGTGCCTTCTCCGGAGGCCGCTCTCCAGAATTCCGGGGGTAAGTTGCCCAAGCCTCCTGCTCTGCCTTGCTTTAGTTTGCCCGCTGCTTTCCTGACTTCTTCCTGCGTGATCGGGTCGAGGACGATCGGCAGCTCGCCGTCATGCAGATCATCAGTTGGCATCGCCGTCGTCGGCCGCAATGCCCACTGCACCCGCTCGAGATGCGCCGCCAAAGTGTCAGCCCGGCTGTCGCTATCCACGACCTGGCCCGCCTCATTCTTGAGTCTCCCCTGCAGCGGGCAAAACCCTTTCCGGAGCTTTCTGATCTCGCCCCAGTCTCCGTTCGCCGTTAGGTCTTGCAGCCAGGCGGCCTGGTCGGCAGCAACAGGCTTTTCGATATGCTTCGCTAGCTTCTTTTCTTCAGCTATGTCTCCTGTCTGCCGAGCCGCCACGCGGCGGTCTATCAGCTGCAAGGTTGAAGGGCGCGTCCAAGGCTTCCTTGGGCGTCGCGTCTGCCGGTGCAAAGCCTGCTCCGAGGCGTTGTGGAATCCGTCTACGAGCTGGCACCAGGCTAGGTTCACGTCGTCTTGGTCAGGCGTCCCGTCGGCGAAAGCCTCGAGCACGTTAGCAAGCTTGTCCGTGTATCGCTGCCGGGTTTGAAGGTCGGCCAGCTGCGACACGTCTGCCTTGGCGCCGTCCGTATTCGCGTGCGTCTTCTCCACCTTCGCTTGGACACGTGCCTGAAGCAAGAAATGGTGAGATGAGAGTGGCATGTCCCGACGCACGGGCACATTGAGCACGTTATGCAGCCAATTCTGGGCACACAGCAGAAATCTATCTGGGAGTGCGTACGCCAGCCAACTGGTTCGCCGACAGGGCGCCCCACGTTGTAGTTCGTGGCCACATCCTGTTGGTGAGCGGAGAAGAACGTGTTGGACAGACACATTTTCAGCTGCGTGCACATCTCCGCGAATAGGTGCCGATTCGCGTCAGCGCGAACGACTTGTCCAGGGTGCTGGAACACGTGTTGGCCGATGATCCCAGCGTCGCCGTCGAATCGATTATACAATTTGGCATTGAAGTCCCCCAGGATCAACTTCGGACCATGCGAAGATTGAGTCTGAACAAATTCCCCAAGATCATGGTAAAACCCTTGCCGCTCTGGATATTCAAACTCACTGTGCGGAGCGTAAAACGAGAAAATCACAGCCTTGCCCACAGATACGCGTAATTTCAGTGAGGGCATTCGATCAGAGAACTGGCAAAATCCAACAATTGACTGTCTGAAGGCGGGGTCAATGATGAATCCCACTCCTACCCTCTCTTCCCCTACCGCCCCGCCAGCGCCACCGGACAGCACGACGAGGTACCCGGTCTCACTCACGAACGTGTCTGACTTTGGCCTCCAAGTTTCTTGGATGCACAAGACTTTGATGCCGCAGCGTTGCATCGTGACTTCTAGTTGTACTTCTTTGGCTTCTGTATATCCTTCTATGTTCCAGGATGCCATCGTGAATTCTTCGTTTCGCACAGGTCGCAAACAGCGACCTCGTATAACATGCAATGGCAATGTGGCTTCGCCATTCCGTCGCCCCTGAACTGTTGGAAGCTGGGTACGAAGTTGAACATCTCGGCAATTAGGCGAGTGCTGCTGGTAAATACCATCGCTTCCTGGTGAAACATCCCTGCTCACGCCCCGCTGGCCCCACTAGCGGCCTCCTTTTCCAAAGTCTTTGCCTTTGAACTTCCCCTTCCCGGTGACTTTGGAACTTCTCCGCCAGCTTCTTCACCAAGTCTGTGAATTCCGGGAAGTCCGCACTCGTGAGCCACTCCTCCCATCCCGGCCCATATTTGACATTGAGCTCCCCCTCGTCGGTCGTCACCTTCACCGCCGTGTCCTCCCCTACCCAGGCGTTGCCGGCCTCCGGGTCTGCCCAAACGCTGTTCGAAGTGAAGCCCCAATCTTTCAAAACGTGTTTGACCCCGAAGACAAAAGAGGTGACAATGCGCTTGTGGAGCCCCTGGTCCGCTTTCGCCCACACGGAGTTGCCGCCTTCCTTGAGCGGGGCCTTGCGGAACGCCTTAACGGCTTCGTCACGGTCTGCGGCGCTTGCGAACTTGGCAAACACGATGCCCCGGAACTCCCTTTTAGAGTAGATATCGCTCGGCTGAGGCTTGTACCATTCCCAGAGCTTGTTCTCAATAAAGGCCTTCGCCCTCTCGATGCTCCCGACCGTCTGGAGCCCACCGATTATTGCCGAATCGTTCTTAGACTCCTCATTCGCGTTGTTGTTGAGAGCTCCTGCCGTCTTCATCATCGAAGTCTGCTCCTCCAAAGCTCGCAGTTGCTGCCGTACTTCCTCATCAGCCCGGGAGCTGGCGTACGAGCCCTCCGGTGTTCGGCTCTCGTAGGTCGCCATGCGGATCTCGAGGCTCTCCAGGCGCTTCTCTGTTGCCTGCATCCTGGAGTCGAACGCGTCGCCCAGCTCGCCTACCTTGCGCTCGAGCCCGGACATCGCGTTCCGCAAAGGATGAACCTCGTACTTCAGCAAATCGGCAATCTGCTGTAAGGTCGGGGCCTGCTGGTACTGAGCCTCAGGTGCTGCTCCATGCTGCTGTTGTGGAATCTCCTCTGCTTGCTGATGCGCCTCCGGTGGTGTCGTAGGAGTTGCCATCACGTGCACCTCTGGTCGGGGAGGGGAGGAGAAGAGGTCGAGATCGTCCATCATGTGGAGCGGGCTGAACAAGCGTTGGCGGACATCTCGATCGAGCACTTCCCGAACTGGGGTCCCTGGCGCACGCGTACCGGCCATCGCGAGATATGGGAAAGGGAACGGTAAAGGTGGCGTGGTGGAAAGAGTCAGGGTAATGCTAGAGAGCTTTCCTTGCTAGAGTCCTTGAGTCCTTGCTAGAGTCCTAGGGGCGATATGTCGCTGGGGAGTGGATTTCGGCTGGAGCACGATGCTGCAGGAGAGCGGCTGCACATGCTATCAAGGGCGTAAAAAACGCCCCTACCCTGGTTTACGAGGCGCTGTGCGCTGAACCTCCTGTGGGCTGACAGGGTAAACCCTGCGTAACGCGCGTGCCGCGCGGCGTCCTGGCCGCTGGGAGTTCCCAGGATGTTTACTGACCGCGGACTCGTAACCCAAGGTCGGCGCGTTTTTTTCATGCCTAAATGCTAGTTACGCAATCTCAGCTTCCAATATTGAACGCGCTCGCAGATGACCCAGATCATGGACATATTCTTACTGTAGCGTCAGGCGCTCCACGCCGGATTGACCATGCGCTCGCTTCGAGGGGCCTAGCGGCTTCTGTGGTGGAACTTCGTTTCCCCCATTCTTCCGACAGGGTATTGGCGCGCTGGGACCGGCATCCCCTTCTGGTCTCCTCCCGTTGGTCCGCGGCTCCCTTCCTGGTCAAAAAATCCAAATGCCCCTGGCTTGACCCGAGGCGACTGGCTGATCCCAGTGACCTGGCCTCGTTCCAGGCGCCCTTGGAAGAAAGCGGCTGGGCCCCCTGGGCGGAGGGCATCAATGAACACCTCGCCCAGGTCTTGGAGGTTGTCTTCCAAGCTGCGGCCTCCTCTTTTGGATATGTTGCACGCGCTCCAGTCAAGCTCATCATATCGCCTCCTGTTTTGGATCAAATTACATGGAGACGGGCTGCCCTCAGGACAATATCAAAGGTCCATCTTCCATCGGCCAGTTTTACCTCGTTCGATGGGATCCCGCCTTGTGAGGGATCCTCACCAGGATCTTCAAACCTTGTCGCCGCGAAATGATCGGCCATCTCAGATAATGTTAAGCCTCGCCCCACTGCATCGCTTTGCTAAGCGCATCCTTGTGGGAGACCTAGCTACCAGTTCTGTCTCGCATTGAAGTACATGCCAAACAGCTGTCTTCTTCCGTGTTGATCTCTGCCCGGGCCTTTCGTCGCGCCACCATCGACATGCATGCCTTTACGGATGCATGTTTAATTTTTTCTCCGGCCCAAGCCAATGCATGCTCGTGCCCTAGAGTTGGATCGCACATGGAATCTTGAGAAGGTGGCGAGTGATATACAGGTGTCGGTAGATGCGCGCCTGCCGAAGCAGCAGTGGCGCCACGTCAACTGGCTTCTCTCGGCAGGAGGGAGGAAAGGAGGTAAGTGCAAGCTCCCTGACGTTCTCTCCATGATGATTGTCAATGGCCCTCAGACCCCCCTGCAAGACATACCGATTACTGGCGATAGTGCTCTTGACAGCGAACGCATCTTAACCACGCAACAGGAGATAGCTGAGCATGTGCAGCAGCACTTTTGCACATTGGAGAAGGCAACTGAGAATTGCAACGCCCTGCCTGCCCTCCTTACAGAGGGCGTTGCTCGAAATGTCTCCCTGTGTCCCAGGGTTCTCGGTATTCACTGGCTTCAACGCAATGTCAAGGTGGGCAAGGCCCCTGGGCCTGACGGGTGCCATGTTGATCTGCTCAAGGCTGCCCCCGTCCAACTGGCCGAGGCCCTCAGCCCCCTCGTCGCCGAACTTACCATCCCTGCTCGGGAGCCTGTTGTTTGCAAGTTGGGGGCTTGTACGTTCTTGCGCAGGGGCTCGGGCATCGCGCGCGCTGCCAAACCACAACGGAACATCACGATGACTAGCACATGCGCCACCTGTCCCTGCAATTCTGAGGGGTCTGCATGCTGGCCGAACAGCGCAGCGGGAGGCTCGCAAAGGGGCCAGGTCTGGCCTTCCATTGCGCGGACTAAGCTGCTCGCGCCTCCGCTTGTCATAGAATGTCCGCGGTAGTTCCATGCTTCAGGTTTGTGCCTACTATAGTGCCAGCAAACAGTTTGCGTTGGCTTTACCTGGGGAAGAATTCAAGCTCGCTGATGCCCTCGAGCCCATCGAGCTTCCATCGCGCTTGAGGGAGGGAAGGAAAGCCGCTCTTGAATCCAAGACGGACTTAGAAGGCGCAGTACCTGATGCGCACTTGCTCGCTACCATCAAGGAAACTCAGCGGGGAACCTTTCGGCAGGTCAGAGGAGCTCGCCAGTGCGTTACCCCCGGGGGAGGAGCCCGACCGGGTGCTGTCACGGCATTGGATTTGGAGGGCGAAAGAGGGGGTCTGCAACAGGGGGTCTTCAATGGGAGCTGAATGGCCCATGTATGCTCAATGCATCGCTCATGTATGCGATCGGGTACGATTGGCATTCAACTTCTGCTGTCATGGAGGGCCAGTCGTTCGTGCCTGCGCGTTGCCCGCGCGGGCACACGCGCCGTCCATCCATTATCGTTCATGCGTGCGGGCGTTCTTGGATAGTGCGCGTGGGGCAGCGATGTGGAGTGCAAGTCTGCCTTGAGTGTGCGATTGACGATCGCGTATGTGATCGCGCATGTTCCCAAAAGACTACTATCGACCCCCATGACAGATTCAGCATGGGCCCCGCGATTCTCCCGAAATGTGAATTCACATTTTCCTTTTTCCCAAAATGTGAAATCACATTTACCTTTTTCCCAAACTGTGAATTCACATGTTGGCCCCTTTCGTAAAATTTCCTACACACAACTCCAACTTTTGAATTCACATGTTCCTTTTTTCCCAACATGCAAACTCACACTTTGCTTGTCCCCACAAGGTGAATTCACATGTTGCCCTGGATTCCAAGACCCCCAAAAGTAAGGCACAGTGTTCCGCATGTCAAGTTGGCTGGGCAGATTTTGACACTCATTTTACCGCTTTCGTTTGTTCCAACCTTTTCTTATTGCGCCCTCAGCGCACGTTGCCTTCGTCGCCCTTCCCGAATCCCCCGGCCCCTTGCTTCGTTCCGCCCCGAGTCTCGCGCCTGGGCGCAGGCGGGGGGCTTCAATTGGTTCCCCCGCCGAACACAGCAATCGAGGATGCATCGCCCATTTATGGAAAGACACCATTGCCGGGACCCTGCGCCCGACCACCACTTTCACCCTCCAAAGGATTCGGACCGATTGCCTTCCGACACGCGCTTCCTTCGATGGTCTGGTGCGCCCTCGCCCCTTTTGGAGCAGAAGTGATGGGAGATCCTTGAGCGGGCTCCTCCAACTTGCCCCGACGGACGACGGTTTGCGACGATTTCCTCCCTTTGAGATCCATGCATTGTGACGGGGATATCAACGGAGTGCGTGCTCCATGCCAGGAATGGGCGTCGCACTGCTAACCACGACGGTGCGCGCCCCTCGTATCTCTCTCTCTCCCTCTCTCTCCCTCTCTCTCTCTCTCTCTCTCCCTCTCTCTCTCTCGCTCTCGCTCCGCCTGGAGTTGCAGAGCTCGCAGCGATAGACGTTGAATCGTGAAGGGCACCGCGGCGAAGGAGATGCCAGGATCATGACCCGATCCTTGCGGTACTGCCAACCTTGGGCAATACCCTGGGCGCGACGCCGGGGGCCCCATTTAGGGCCTGGCAGCCCCCGTTTGGGAGCGTTGCATGGCGTGCGGAAGGTCTCTATTATTTTTCCATCTTCGGCTCTTCTTCCATTTTCCACCCCTTATAGTGTCCATCCACTTTAGCCATAGTGCCCAGCTCCCTCGAGCTGGCAGGTTCCTGGCGTTCCTGCCCCTGCCGTTGCCCCCGTGTTCTTCACTCTTTGGGCTTCTCTGCTTGCTTTCTATATCCACGCCTTTCGACCTCTTCTGCGCCGCGACCGACCGACCGAGAAGGAGGAGGACGCCGCCGCTGCTGCCACGGTTTCGGCCTTGGCGCGCGCGCGCGCGGAGCTGGCACCCGCCCGCGCGGCCTCGGCTCCTGGAGCGGCCACTGGCAGGCCCGCCCGCCGTGCCGCCCTCGGCGGGGTCCCGCGCGGCGAGCGAGCTCGCGCGGCGGACGATTGGCTCTCGGGCCCATCGGCCCGGGCCGCGAGTGCCCATGCGGGGCCGCGATGCCACTGCAGGTCCGACTTGGTCCAAGGCATGATCGCTTCGTGCAGAAACCAAGACGGAAGGTTCCTGGCCATTTTCGGCCTCGGGGGGCCCTCGCCAGGCTTCGGGAACGTCAAAAAACGAGTCAGGATCAAAAACCGGTCCTGGGGGAAAAGTCGGGACTTCCAGGGGCCCCGTGTTGAAAAATCGAGACGTCGCGTGTCTGGGGGTCCAACGCGGTGTTCCCGTCGGAATTCGGGGGCGCGCCCAGCAAGCCGAGGAAACGTCAGCCCGCGCGACGGGCGAGCAGCCCCCGCAGGTGAAACGCACCCTGGGATCAAGCTGTGGCGAAGCGTCCTAGCGTGCGTATAGGCCCATCAAAGAATGTTGTAAGGAACGCTTGTGGTTTGCACGCGATGTTCTTAGAACATTTCTGGTTGAGACTGTCCTGTTTCAGTGCATCGGCTCCATATTGTCAGCATTTTTTGGTGGTTTAGAACAACCTGTTGCTCGGGAAACTCTTAGCGGTAGACCTGTAGGAAAGCTGGGACGGTCGGTCCGTGCGTGCTCAACTGGAGGGAACCGACCACAGTCGCTGCGTCGGCGTGCGTGTCGAGAAGCCTAATTACCCCACCCTCGACGTTTTCTAAGAGGGGGTGGGGGGGGGCATGGATGCTCGCTTCGTTCGGGAGCGCCCCGTGGAGTGATGTGGCCAGCTGCGGGCGGCCCGCCGCAAGCCGAAGCTCCGCGGAAAGACAGCGCGGTGCTCATGCGCGTGGGTGGGCCAGCGCCGCCCGAGGGGCAAGCCGGCCGAGCTCGCCGCTGGGGTCGGTGAGGCCACGTTCGGACAGCGGTGCGCTCGGCATCGTTGCGTCGGCATGTTCGGCAAGTCGGCGCCCGTCCAAACGCAAACCTTCTGTCCTCCTCCTCTGTTCCTCCTCCTCCTCCTCTTCCGCCTCGCTCCGCCTCCTCCTCTTCCTCCCCCTCCGGCTCTGGCGCCTTCGCTTCGCTTCTCCTTTGCCGCCGCCGCTGGCTCGCACCAGGCCACCGTCTGAGCGGCCGCGCCGGCGAGCACGCTCGCACCGCGCTCCTCCTTCACCTCTGCATCTGTGGTGCTGCTGCTCTGCACGCTGCTTTCCTCCACTGACTTGCCAGTGTGACGCGCCCGTATGTATACAGTCGGGGCCCTGAAGAAGGAACTCTTTTCGTTGGGGAGGGGCTCGGTGTTCCTTAGGTGTTTCGCAGCTTGCCTTGGAGTTTCCTTGGGTTTTCGATGCGAAATCGAAGTTTGACTTATGGAAAATAGGGGCCTCGTTCCTTATTTAGGGTTCCTTAGGTCAACGCCTCGACTGTATAACGTTCTACCTGATTTTGTTCTTGGTGCGCAGTCGGCCTCGCGTTCCCAAGGGCGTCTGCGGCTTCTGTCCCTGGGCGTGTGCTTGCCATGCTGATGCTCGGGTGCATACGTTTGCTGCTCGCGCCCCGCTTGTTCTACACCCGCTCCTGCCTTCTGCTCGCTGGACTGTTGCGGGCGCACGGCTACAGTTTGGTGCAGACTCGGCGCTCTGGGCGCATCCGCGCGGACGGTGGACTGGGGAGGAGGAAGGCTTAAGGGGGAGGACGAGGACAACGATGAGGGGGGACCAGGAGGGAAGCGTCAACGACGATCACGTCGAAGACGGTGATACAGTAGTGCGGCGACGACGGCGATCCAGACGACGACGGTGACAGCATCGACGACGACGGCGACGATGATTGCAGCGGCTGCGACGACGACGGAGGCGGAGACGATGCCGGCGACAGCGGCGGCGCCGGCGCTGGACGGTGGCAACGACAACGCCGACGATTACGGTCGGCCCCGCGCGCGCGCGCGCCCCGCGGGCCGGTGAAACCCTGGAGGAGGCGCGGGCGCGCGGAGGAGAGACAGCCCTGCACGTCGCCGCCGCCACTGGACCGCCTGCGGGGGGGTTCGTCGTCGTTCGGCGTCCCTGCCCCCTCGCCGTCCACGCCCTCGCGGTCAGGGCCGCGTGGTCGCCGTCGGGGGTGTCACGGTGGGCGTCGTTCTCGTTCGACGTCGTCGTCGTCGTTCGTCCTCGTCGGCGTCCCCGCGGTCGTGGGTGGAGGGAGGGGCGGGAGAAGGGATCGTGAGGAACGAAGAGGAGGAGACGGAGAAGGCTTGACGTGAGGTGGAAGGGGGGTGCAGGAGGAGCGCGGCAGCAGGGTGATGATGGGGATGGGGAAAAGGATGAAGTGAGGTCGAGGACGAAGATGAGGATGAGGACGGGAGAAGGAGGAGAAGGCAGGAGGTAGGAGTAGAAGGAGGAGAAGGACGGGCATTGAAGGTCGAGGAGGCGGAGGGGGCGGGCGGGCATGCCGAGCTCTGTGCCACATGCCTTCAGCACGTGCGCGCATGCTGCGTATATTGCTTTGGGGCGAGTGCGACGGGTTCTGACGTAAAGGAGTCGTAACGCTGTTCCCGATGAAAGCCCCGGAGTCCAGGACCCGTTTCCCGCAGGACCCGTCTCTTTCGTGCCGACTCAAAAACTCACAGGGTTCTCTTTGACTCGCTCTCGCGGCTCAGCGGCCTTTCACAGCACACGGGCGTTGGCCGAGATGTCGGCTGACGAGCATCACGTAAGGGGGCGCCCCGGTCGGTGTTCTGGGTGAGCGCGCCGAGGTCAGCCAGGTCCGGGGGGCTCGGCCGCCCAAGCCGTCGCGTTCCCCGCTCTCGCCTCTGCGAACCTCGCCGGCGTCGACAGTGCATGCCCGCGCGACCACGTGTGCCAGCGTAGGCCGCAAGCATAGAATTTTCGACAGCCAGCGAGTGGGCGAAAACCAAGGAACGCAAGCCAGCGAACCCCTGATGCCAGTAACGAATGCAAGGGCAATCCCCTCCAGCCCCCTCCCAGGCGCCCGGATTCGATGGCAAGGATGAGACTAGTTAAACCCTGGGGTTGGAAAGTATGTTGAAAAATGTCCCCCCGCCGCTACGTCCCATTACTACAACTATTTCTGGACGTAGCAATACGAGTAGTAGCAGTAGTAGTAGTAGTAGTAGTAGTAGTAGTAGTAGTAGTAGTAGTAGTAGTAGTAGTAGTAGTAGTAGTAGCAGTAGTAGTAGTAGTAGTAGTAGTCATAGTAGTAGTCATAGTAGTAGTCGTCGTCGTCGTCGTCAGTAGTAGTAGTAGTAGTAGTAGTAGTAGTAGTAGTAGTAGTAGGAGTAGGAGTAGTAGTAGTAGTAGTAGTAGTAGTCGTAGTAGTAGTCGTAGTAGTGGTAGTAGTAGTAGTAGTCGTAGTAGTAGTAGTAGTAGTAGTAGTAGTAGTAGTAGTAGTGGTAGTAGTAGTAGTCGTAGTAGTAGTAGTAGTAGTCGTCGTCGTCATCGTAGTAGTAGTAGTAGTAGTAGTAGTGATAGTGATTATATTCGTAGTTGTAGGAGTAGTAGTACTAGCAGTAGCAGTAGTAGTAGTAGTAGTAGTAGTAGTAGTAGTAGTAGTAGTAGTAGTAGTAGTAGTAGTAGTAGTAGTAGTAGTAGTAGGTGGGGCTAACCGGGGGATGGTGGCCGGGCGGCGGCGCGGGAGGCGCGGGGGCGCGGGGGGGCGGCGCGCGCGCGGGGCGCGCGGGGCGCGCGGGACGCGCGGGACGCGCGGGCGCGCGGCGCGCGCGGAGCTCGCGGGCGCGCGGGGCGCGCGCGCGCGCGGGCGCGCGGGGCGCGCGCGGCGCGCGGGGCGCGCGGGACGCGCGGGGCGCGCGGGGCGCGCGTAGCGCGCGAGGCGCGCGGGGCGTGCGGGGCCTCCTGGGAAGCCGTCTTAGGCTTCCTGCGAGGCCTCTTGGGTATCCTGGGAGGCTCCTTGGGCCTCCTGAGAGGCCTCTTGGGCCTCTCGCGAGGCTTCTTGGGCCTCCTAAGAGACCCCTTGGGCCTCCTGGGAGGCCTTTTGGGCATCCTGGCAGGCCTCTTGGGCCTCCTGGGAGGCCTCTGGGGCTTCCTGGGAGGCCTATTGGGTTTCCTGGGAGGCCTATTGAGCCTCCTGGGAGTTGGCTTCCTGATGCCTTTTTGGGCCTCTTGGGGGGCCTCTTGGGCCTCCTGAGACGCTTCTTGGGCCTCCTGAGATGCCTCTGGGGCCTCCTCAGAGGCCTCTTGTGCCTCCTGAGAGGCTTCTTGGGCCTCCCGGGGGGGCCTCCTGGGAGGCCTCTTGGGTCTCCTGGGAGGCGTCTTTGGGCCTTCTGGAAGGCTTCTTGGGCCTCCTGAGAGACCTCTTGGGCCTCCTGAGACGCCTCTTGGGCATCCTGGGAGGCCTCTTGGACCTCCTGGGAGGCCTCTGGGGCATCCTGGGGGGCCTCCTGGGCCTCCTGGGAGGCCTATTGGGCCTCCTGGGAGGCCAGGCCTCTTGGGCCTCCAGAGAAGCTTCTTGGGCCTCCTGAGAGGCCTCTGGGGCCTCCTGGGAGGCCTCTGGGGCCTCCTCAGAGGCCTCTTGGGCCTCCTGTGAGGTTTCTTGAGCCTCCCGACAGGCCCCTTGGGACTCCTGAGAGGCCTCTTTGGCCTCCTGAGAGGCCTGTTGGGCCTCCTGAGAGGCCTCTGGGGCCTCATGGGAAGCCTCTTGGGCCTCCTGACAGGCCTCTAGGGCCTCCTGGGAAGCCTCGTGGGGGGCCGACGACGAGGGCGTAGTAGTCATACAACATGATACATACACCATACAACACCATACATCATACAACATGTTCCATACATCTTATATCATCATGCATCATACAACGTGATACATAAGCCACACACCATCATTCACCATACAACATGCTACACACATCATACATCACCATGCACCATACAACATTATACATGCACCATACATCAGTATGCATCATACAACATTATACATACACCCTACCATCATGCATCATACAGCATTATATATACACCATACATCACCATGCGTCATACAACATTGTACAAACACCATGCATGATCAACCAAAAGATCAGGCACCATCAAACATCATACGTCATCAAACACCACACATCATCAAACATCATACATCACATATCATCACACGCCATCAAGCATCATACACCATACATCGTAATACACGATCAAGCACCATACATCATAATCCATGATTGTGCACCAGACACCATACAACATCATGCACCATCAAACACAATACATCATAATACATCATCAAACACCAGACATCATACTAGACCATCACATACCGTACATCATACATCATCATACATCATCAAACATCCTGCATCGTAATGCATCACACATCATCAAACATCATACGAAAAACCGTCACACATCATCAAACATCATACCTCAATCATCGGACATCATCCATCATCAAACACCAAACAACACCAAACATCACACATCAAACATCATCAAACATCAAACATCAACCATCGCACATCATCAAACACCAAATATCAAACATCACACCACCAAACACCACACATCATCAGACATCGAGCATGAAACATGACACATCACACATCACCAAACATCAAAAATCAAGCATCATACATCATCAAACACCAGCCATCAAACATCGCACTTCAAACACCAACCATCAGCAACCATCAAACACCGAACATCCTCAAACAGCAACACACATCAAACACCAAACATCAAACACCATCAAACATGCATCATGCATCATCAAACATCAAACGTCAAACGTCGAATATCAAACACCACACATCATTAAACATCATGCATCAAACACCAAACACCATTCAACATGATCTAAGCATCAAACATCAATCATCAAACATCAAACATCATTCAACATCACACATCAAACACCACACACCATTATCCACCATGCATCGTACATAATCAAAGACCATACGCCAACCATCAGACATCACCATACATCATCATACATCATCAAGAACCATCATACATCATCATCCATCATCATACATCATCGTACATTATCCTACACCACCATACATCATCACACATCATCATACATCATCATACACCATCATACATCATCATACACCATTGTACAACACCATACGTCTCCGTACATAATCCAACATCATCACACATCATCATACATCATCATACATCATCACACATCATACATGAAACACCCACACCCACACCCACTCCCACACCCACACCCACACCCACAATCTCCTTTTTTTTGTGAAAGCCGGTGGAAACCCGAAACCCCCATCACCACCCTTAAGTCGTCTCTCGGACGAACTGCCCGGCCACCATCCCCCGGTCAGCCCTAGTAGTAGTAGTAGTAGTAGTAGTAGTAGTAGTAGTAATAGTCGTAGTCGTAGTCGCAGTCGTAGTAGTAGTAGTAGTAGTAGTAGTAGTAGTAGTAGTAGTAGTAGTAGTAGTAGTAGCAGTAGTAGTAGTAGTAGTCGTAGTAGGGGTAGTAGTGGTAGTAGTAGTAGTAGTAGTAGCAGTAGTAGTAGTGATAGTAGTAGTAGTAGTAGTAGTAGTAGTAGTAGTAGTAGTAGTAGTGGTAGCATTAGTAGTAGTAGTAGTAGTAGTAGAAGTAGTAGTAGTAGTAGTAGTCGTAGTAGTAGTAGTCGTAGTCGCTGTAGTAGTAGTAGTAGTAGTACGACTTCTACAACCACCACTACCACCACTACCACTACTACTACTACTACTACTACTACTACCACCACTACTACTACTACTACTACTACGACTACGACTACTATTACTTCTAATACTACTACGTCGACGACTACGATTACTACTACTACTACTACTACTACTACCACTACTACTACTACTACTAGTACTACTACTACTTCTACTACTACTACTACTGTTGCTACTACTATCACTACGACGACTTTTACTACTACTCCCACTACTACGACTACTACTCCTCCTACTACACCTGCTACCACGGTTCGATTACGACTACTACTGCGACGACGACGACGGCGACGTGCATTACTACTATAACTACTCGACCACGACTTTGACTAGCAAAACTATTACTAGTACGACTACGACTACGACTACTACGATTACTACCACTACTAATGCTACCACTTCTACTACTACTACTACTACTACTATTACTACTACTACTACTACTACTACTACTACTACTACTACTACTACTACTACTACTACTACTACTACTACTACTACTACTACTACTACTACTACTACGACTACTACTACTACTACTACTACTACTACTACTACTACTGCTACTACTACTACTGCTGCTACTACTACTACTACTATTACTACTACTACTACTACTACTACTACTACTACTACTACTACTACTACTACTACTACTACTACTTACTACTTACTACTTCCTACTTCCTACTTCCTACTTCCTACTTCCTACTTCCTACGGCTACAGCAGCTACTTCTACTACTACTGCTGTTGCTGCTCCTTCTATTACTACCAGCATGGCCACTACTACGAGTACCTCTAGTACGACGATGCGTACTACTGCAACTCGTAATGCTACAATAACTACTAATCTACTACTACTACGACTACTACTACTACTACACCTGCGACTTGTATTGTTTATACTACTGTGGAGAGTTGCTACCACTACGAATAATACTACTACTTCTTCTATTTCTACTTCTACGACTACTCATTCTACTACTACGACTACTTCTACTACTATTGCTACTTGTACCAATACTACAACTACTACTGCTACTACTACTTTCTCATTTGTTTCAGTTCTGTTCGTACTACTACTTTGATATTACTACGGCTACTACTACTACGACTACTACTACTACGCATACTACTACTATCGCGAGTACTTGTGGTATATTTGTAACTTCCCTTGTTATTGCTACTATTACCATTATCGCTATTACTACGACTACCA